>VXAL01016220.1:0-61313 GCA_013399475.1 Chauna torquata | reverse complement strand
AGGATATTGTTGCTATGATGGAGAAAGAAACCCAGGGTGGTAGCAATGCGCTGGCTGAATTCAATTATGTGGAGGACCAAAAAGTCTTTAAGAGAATGACCTGCCCTATCCTGAACAGCCTTTCCATATGAACTTCTTGAAGACAAAATGTCTTAGGAAATTGGATGAGGAAGGGTTTAATTCTGAACAGATATTGTGTGAAATGACAGGATATTTTAGTAGCATACAAAAGGTCACGGGGACTTAGGATGAGTCTCTCAAACCTCTTTGTTTTTCAAAAGCGATGGACCAGTGTCTGCAGAAGTAAAATGTCAATGTAGCAAGACACAGTGACTCCACATCTTAGCAGATGCATTTATAGCAGCATCACTACCACTTCCCAACCCAGGCGTGGAAGCAACTAGTGTAGAAAGGAAAGGGGGAGGTAATCAAAGGCCAGGTACATGGGGAGTAACAACAGAGAGAGTCAAATGGAAACCTGAAGAAAGGAGGGCAAACGTTGACCAATGACTAGTATAGTGATGGTGAGACATGATGTGACATGGCAAAAACCTGAAGGAACAACACGGAGATGACATCTGGCACCTCTTTCACCCTGTCCTGGATGAACAAGAAGAATCAGAGAACTCCAGAGACACAATGAGAAACTCAGGTGGTCTGAAGATGGAAGAATGGCTGCTCCCTTGAACTAGTGGCAAACGATCATGGCTGTAATACTCCCTGCACGTATGAAAGGTTGCTCTGGAGCAGCCTCAGTCAGATCTCCTTCTCATGGCAATGCATTGGTGTGCATCAATATCAACTCAGCAGAGAACAGATGGTTAGATGGGGCGGGCATATTAGCAAATGCACCATTGTTGCGACAGGGAAATCTCTTGCGACAGAATTACAACCACCCAAGCTACGAGCCCTGAATACCTATTTTCATGTCATTTCTATTTCTATTCAGCTATGGCTCCTCATTCCTTGTTATTGAGCAGCTGCATTAAGGCTGTATGCAAAACCTGAATATGTTTCAAGACCTGAAAAAGTCTTGAATAATGATTTCCATACTTCTGTAGCAGGGCCTATAGATCACTTGTGTGTTATCTTTGTCATTTCATCTTTCTCCTTCTCTTCCTGGGATTGATACTGTTGTCTCCTCACCCTCCTGTGGGCTACTAATGCCTCATCCTTAGCTACAGCCTTCAGGAGCGAGCAGGTGGATATCGCCGGCTTTGGACTGCATTCTGCTATATGTTCACCTTTTTTGCTTGGCTAGGTCACTGGTGTGCTCCTCACCAATTCTGAACCAATAATCTAGATTTTAAATGTGCCCAAATTGACCAGCACAGAGGGACATGATGAGGCCAAAAAAAAAAAGTGTTTTGCATGGTGTCATGGTGCAGCAGCTTTGTGCAAAATCACCTCTTATTCGCTCATTCCCCAGCTACTGCTTGAGCCTGGTGTATAAGAGGTGCTACTTTTCTCCTTTGTTCGTCTCCTTCCGCTGCTGCCAAAATAAAGTTGTGCAAGGAGGAATCCATGAATACATTTTAAGTAGAGATAACGTATATTATTTTGATTTTTCTTTCTATTGAGCTTTTCATGAAGTCAGATTTTCGGAGCTATGCAGTCTCCGCATTAATTATATACATAGACACACAGACTCCTGATATACATCTTCTGACCCAAGACATACGGTTGAGTCTGAAATGAGGATTGTAGCTGGTGATTGAAGGCATTTTAACTATCTCAATATTAGAATTAGAAAAGGGGCAGCTGGAGTCTTTTCACTGTAGATTTTTCAGGGGAATGGCCTTCAATCAGCCAAGAGAAAGATCTATACAAGATTATAACAAAAGATGTTTCCTTATCAAGTGTACAGTGGAGCTAATGAATGACTGTTTTACTGGAACCTGGAATACTGGAGGACACAAAGAAAGTTCACAGAAAGGCATTATGAAACATTAGGGATCAAGAGCTGAAATACTTGGAATGAAAATGATGGCAGGAAAACAACAGTGGACTACGTTAGAGAGTGGTTAGTTATACGACATCTATAGGAACTAAACTTTAATAACCTGTAACAGATGTCACTGGAGTGCAAGGGAGACAAACACCAATTGATACAGAGGAAGAGCATGAGAATCCGCTGCCATAAGCCAACTCATACATATTGCAGCTTATTATTTTGGTGCTGCTATGGAAATGTTAGGTACACTTAGAGTATCTAAAGCATTTTGTTATTCCAGGATTCCACTGAATCACCATGCAACGTTCACAAAATATAGTTAACACTATTTGTACAGAGCTAGAAAATGAACATGAAAGGGGGTATAGGAAAAAGCATCACAGAAGGACATGCTCTGGGAACGTGTGAAATGTGGAGAAAAACTGCCATCAGAACTACTCAAATCTTTCAAAAGATAATGTTTGACAAAACTGCATCTGTAGTGGTACTTTAAGGTGACATGGTGAATAATATATTTCTATAAGGTAATGTGTACTCTGAATTTGTATTGCAATGGTTAGGTAGTTGCAAGCTGAAATACTTTACTTTGTGCCTCACAGTCAGATAAAGCGAACAATCAAAAAAAAAACGTTTCTTTGGCAGAGCAGGAATGAGCACAGCCTGCATATCAGACTTTATCAGTCAACGAAAACGTAAACATAACAATTATTCAACCTGGTTTTCTTCCTTAAAGATGTGAGACAGATAATGATAGAAGAGGTCTTTCCTTTTACTTTGCACTCCCAGAAATCTATATGCTGAAAGCCAGAGAAAAAAATCAACTAATAAGTCTAAAGACAATAAAGGTTTGGGCAGAACAGAAATAGGTCATTTTAGCAGTGACATTTGAAAAATATATGTTTCAGTGAACCCAGAATAAAATAGCCATCTCCAGAAAGTAAAGTTCAGCAGCAAAGCACTTTGACTGAATCATCTCAATCTTCCCTGGATTTTTGTTTTAATAACAGATATTGAGCAAAGATCTAAGTCATCAAAGGTAGAAGAAAAAAGTATGTTACAGAGATAGTACATCCACCTCCAGGACAACAAGACAATCTGGACCTTCAGCACTGACAGTGAGAAAAGAGTAGGATGGCACACAAGGCAATACAGAATTTAGAGAAATAACTAGATCCAGTCTTTTAATAAACATCCCTTTTTTTTTTTCATATTCAAGAGTTCATGCAGGTAGCTCATTTTAGTTATTTCATGATGAATATTTTTACCTTTAAATTAGTAAAACAGCCAACCTCCACAGAGCAGCTAATTTCACACGGAATTAACCTAAAACACAACAAAAAGCAAATCCAGAAGAACAGATAAGGGCTCCTCCAACGTGCTGCACCACTTCGGACTACATCTATGCAGTAATAAAAGATATGACTGCAGCTCATGTAGAGATCTGAAAACTAGCTTTGCACTGGGTGTACCGGGTGTAGCTAGCCATGCAGCCATAGCACCAAGGAATGGGTGCAGTTTAGTCTTAAGTATTTACCCAGATTTGGAGAGTTAGCAGCTTGCACTGCAATTCACGCCACAGCAGCAGCACAGCTGTCAGTACCTGAGCTGGTAAGTTCACAGCTGAGACATCTACTCCCAAATTACCATCATACTTCTGGCTGTAGCATTGGCATTCACACACTACTTCAGGATTTGTATTTATTTTACATGTCTTTGCTTGAATGTGGGAACTATTATTCATTCACATTCTATTGATCTTTATTATTATGCATGTTATTCATACACTTTCTGTTATCTTGTGGTCCATGTCAAGGCAAGATGACTGGAATGTTTAGAACCCATAAACTTTTTGTTTTAAAAAGAAACACGATCTAAAGGAGTTAAACAATATTTTTTAGAATGGAAAAAAGAGAGATAAAGAGAGACAAAAACTTTAAAGAAATTGTGTCTTGGTGTTCCTTTTCTGCCTTCTTCCTCTGTCAAAGGTCCTACAATACCAGGACCTTGATTAAATGACATTTCCAGTCATCTACCATAAGCAATCATGGGTGGAAAATGGTAAAAAGAGGCAGTAAATATTTGAAGGAGAATGCCTAGGCAGAAGAGTGTCACATTGGTATTCAGTTCATTTTTCACTTATAGTGGAAAGATTTCTTGAAATATACTTCCATAGCAATTGTTTGATAGGTATTATCCCTTATTTTCACTAGACAGAAAAACAAAGTGATTATCTTTCATGTTATGTACCAAAGAAAACAAAAATCTTTTGCTGGACAGGAATCTAACTGAAAATGGACTATATTTTGGTTCTTTTTTACTCCACATGCTTCATCATACTTGATTGGAAGGGGGGCAATTTTTGTTTTAAAGTATGTGCCCTTTTATTTTTGTTCAAATTCTAGTATGTTTCAAGTGAAAGAGAACTTAGATTAAAAACCAAAGTGCCTTAATCTATGCAGGCAAAATTAATAACCTCCAGGAGAAATGATTGCCTAATTCTTACAAAATACCAGCCTGGTTCTCAGCCAAATGGTGTTATTTTATTCAGCGGTTGTTTACCAACTTTACAAAATCACGATATCACTACGTGGATGGCATACGTTAATACATTTAATATCATGTTACACAAACAAATATACCATGCTAATCTGAAAGACCTCTGTGCACATTTTCCATAGCTGATTGTGAGGGAAAGTGAAAGCCTGAAAGATCAAATTAAGCTATTCTGGAGGGAACAGGAGGTGAGGACAAGCAGTGGATGTAGAGGTTAGAATATGAAAAAGTAGCAATTTAAACTGACTGCAGTCTCAGAGTCCCAACCTGCTTCCTTAGTACCTGCACATGCCCTGTTTAGCTATTTATAACCACTTGCTAGAGTAAGAAGATAAACGGGAATATTCAACAGAAGTTTCTTCTTTTATATATGAGAGAAAATAAGTTGCAACTGCTTTTTAGTTTAGAAACTACCATTAATAACTGGGTTCTTGGCAGCAGCAAGGGAAAAATACGAATCATTCACAGAACATATAAGAAAAAGAAGAGCAAGGGTCACAAATAAAATGGTGACATGCAAAATTTCAAATACTCAAGAAAAGATTTTAACGGTTTCTTATTGTTCTGCCTTGCCATTTTATTTCATACTGGGAAGACTATTTGGACATTTTTAGAGAAAGTAGATTCTCCGTTCAGATATAGTTATATGTAAAATAATTAATCCATTCATTGACAGGAACAAGACACTCCAGGATATATGTTATTCTGTTAATAAATAAAGCTCCAAATAGTTAAAAATATCAAGCTTACCAAGGCATTACTGGAAAACTTACTGCTGTACAGGAGGACATGGCTTACTGTTGCCTAACATGGAGTGCACGAATGACTAGGGGCCACAGCAGACTGCACAGGGTGAAGTGGGAAAAAATTGCATTGTGTTGGAAAGGTAAGGGACTAAATGGACATCAACACCTCCAGGTTTCACCTACACTGTTTAGCTCGTGAATGCACCAACCAAGAAGCAACATGGCCCAGTTTTACAGAGCAGATAGGACAAGTCAACCCTATCAGTGATGGAGGAATATTCATAGGCATGTATGAGCAACAGAAATACAAAGAAAACACAGTGAAGGCCACAATTCCTTGCTGGGTTTTACAGAGCATGAAAATACCTAAGGCTTTTTTTTTGTTCTAGATTTGTGGAAGACTGTTCATGCAAAAGCCCAGAAGCTGCTAAGGGATAAACATGCCTCTCATTAACATTAGACCTAGGAGTCTTAGTTTGTATTTAGGTAAGCCCAGAGACCTCTCTGGAAGCTTCCATTTCTCCCTTTAGGACTATTGACTTGGCTAACAATTTCATTTTCAATGCAATGTGTCGCAGTAATCACACTTGGCAATCACAAGCATGGATTAGCACAGCCAATCTGAGCGTAGGAAGACAGGGTGCAGTTTCCTGTTCAGCCTCAGGCAGAAGGGGACATTTTGCACAGCTGGCACTGTGCGTGTTTGCAAAAGCAATGTAACCTGCAGAAGGCCCCACAGGCTTTACATTTTGACACATCTCAAAGTTCAGTCTACTTAGAGTTCTTCCTTTTGCAAAAACAAAAACAAAAAACAAAAAAAACAACAACAACAAAAAAAACCCACATACATAATTTGGAAAAAAATATTTTAAAAAAGCACAAAAATCTGTCTAGCAGCAAACTAAAAGTTGTGTCAAAAGCTAGATCAACATCTGTCATTGCAACTATATTATCTAGAAAAGAAAAGAAAAAAGTAAGGAGAGAAAAGCTGAACTGTTTGCACATTTCCTTTTTGACAATCATTCCCTCCACCCTCTAAGGAACCTCAAACTTATCAAAACAGAAGGTATCACTGGCAAAGGAACTTCCATATCGTGGATGTAGTTTTGCATGTCTGGTACTGTGATCCTTGATTTACTAGCAATATTTTAGTGAGGAAAGGAGAAATAACTGCAGTTCTAGTAGGACTGAAGACAACTTACCTCTTCTTTGATAAAAAGACTGCTGTTTGAGCCTGCCATTGTCACTTTCTGCCTCTGACTCATAATCAAAGTATTCTTTTATTTCAAAGAAAGACTTACAAAATTTTTGTCTGAAATTTAACTGGTGTTAGACAACCTTTCTGTTATGAAGGAGCATAGGTTTTGCCTATAGATATTCCTCTACAGAGCCAAGCATGATGCACACATCAGTAGCCAATCAATACAGAATGCTTTAAAAAAAGACATAAAACCTAAATCAATTCTTTTCCATCAAAACATTCTAGAAGTAAAATAGGATTTTGGTAAAAAGTCTTCTAGGTTTCAACTGAAAAAACACCACAATGCTTTTATGGACAGCAGTAAATGCAAAGGTGTTGGGTTTGGTCAGGGAGGTAAAGGTGAGGGAAAGGCATGCAGACGAAAGGGCAGCTGCAAACTGCAGCGATACTTTTTCAGGAAATTGATGGGAGGAGGGAGCAAAAACTTCTGAAATTGTATGACAAATGTGGGGGGGCATTTCTGGACCAGTCTAGACAAAACCTGTCATATGATTAAGCAGTTTCACTGGTGCAAAGTGTTCATCAGTAAAATGTCTAGATGCTGCATCTGCAATACAATTTATGAAACCCATACACCTACCCTTCTTTCTCAGCCCAGATGTTCTTACGTGTTAACCTGCCATAAAGAACAGAAACTTCCTATGCACCGAGAAACAATGCCAGAGAGGTATGTGATTTCACTGCCCCACATTCTGAAATGGAAAGCACTTAGTAAATTACTTAACTCTTCAGAAAATTTGTCTTCAGGTTTTACCAGCTGAGACACAACCATTTGAGTTCATATGTGACGGTCTCAGAGATCTTATCCGTTCTAGACCCTCATACATGACACAGCAAGAAACACATACACTATTTTTCAGAAGTCCTTTTTCTAAGGTTTTTGCAGGAGAATTTAATGTTATCTTCTGTTTGCTCCTCTGTGGACATGCCACCAGCAGTGGTTACCAAGGATATGCACTGCCAAAATATCCTCTTAAATCAAGGTCACCACATCCGCTGTGTTCTACATAATCAGATAGCTAGGACAAGAAAATGTACCCAATTATTACCCTTAACAGCTTCTGAACCACGTCTGTTTCTGTCAGGTTCTATATTGCAGCACAGCAACATTCATATCTCTGTGACAGAGAGGAATCACTGGAGAGAAATGGGATAGCTCTCCCCAGCAGTGGTACTGCCAGCCAGATGTGCCAGCACTGACATGAAGCTCCTGTCGAAGTTTCCAATACCTGATTTTGCTAGGCTTCTGTAACAGACCTTTACAGAGGAGCTATCCAAAGAATGATTTCTCTGGACTGCAGTGAGTTTAAGATCTAGCTACAAACAACCCTAATTAATAAATACTATTGAATTCTGCATTTATTTTGTATATGAGAACCAATAATAATAAGAACCACCGGGAAAATGAACGTACCTATTTTTTTCCTTGATTTCTTTGTTTGTTTTTGGTAGCATTTAAAATTCCATAGACAATGTTCAGCGTGGACACGAGCACAAGGCCCCACCTCCTATTCTCCTCCTGGGTGATAAAGAGAACAGAAAAGATACAGCGAACAGCCTCACAGAATTATTCCAATAGGAAGGGATCTCAGGAGGTCATTTCATCCAGCATCCTCCTCATGGCAGGGTTAACTCTGAATTCAGATCAGGTTTATCAGGGTTTTGAAAACCCCACGGGGTCATAGATTCCACAGCCCCTCTGGGCAACCTGTTCCCGTATCCAAGAGTCCTCACAAAACAAAACACACAAAAACAAATAAAACACCTTATATTGTCAGAAACTCCCAGGGAGGTGCAGGTCTGTTCTCCCTGGTCGCTGATGACAGGACACACGGGAATGGCACAAAGCTGTGCCAGGGGAGGTTCTGGCTGGACACAAGGACTGTGTCCAGTCCAATGTCTTTGCCATGAGGGTGGCCAAACACTGGAACAGGCTTCCTAGAGAGGTGGCTGATGCCCCATGCCTGTCAGTGTTCAAGAGGCATTTGGACAATGCCCTCAACAACATGCTTTAATTTTTGGTTAGCCCTGCAGAGGTCAGGCAGTTGGACTAGACAGTCTTTGAAGGTCCCTTCCAACTGAACTGTTCTGTTCTATTCTGTTCTAAGTCTCCAGTTCTCACACCACACATCTCAATACAGTCTTTTCGAAGAAATGAAAAGTTATTTTCAAAGGAATGAAAAGACAAGGAATAAAGTCTTTTCAACCTCCTGCATGTTTTTTATGAAAACTTATTTAGGACTGCACTGTTTTTCATTTACTCTCCAGTTCCAACAAACCGCCTGAAGTGGCACATGATAGCAACTTTCTCTTTGCTGTCCTGTTCTCTGCCTGCTTTCCCAGTAATTCCTTGCTCTGCTCTTTAACTTCTTTTCCCAAGAAGATCTTAGTTCTAAGCATACTTCAAAGGAAGCATTCACTCAAGAATGGACTGACTGGAAACCTTTAAACAATGAATAGTCCCAGCTCAGCTCTTCCCTGTTTCTGTTCAAGTAAACCTCCTGAAGAGCATACCCAGTCCCTCCACTTCAACTTTCTGTAAGAAGGCAACAGACAGAGGGCCCAGAAAACAGTCACTGTTTCTCCCCAGTAACATAACCTGAACCAATAACCATCTTTTTGTCCTTGTTCTACGGACAAGCTATCATCTGTAGGCCATGTGCGTATTTCTGTGTAGGGATGTACAATGTGTTGAAGTAGTGAGACAATGAACTGGATGGATTGCCGTTAATGTCCTCCCAAAACAATGGAGAAGCTACATTACTGAGGCGAACTACTGCTCTCACTGCTAGTTATGTAGCCTATTTAAATCCTAAATACTCTTCTGAAATATCAAAAAAGAAAAACAAACCACCAAACCTTTTTATCGTTATTACATTTTATGTATGTTCTCTTCTCTGTTAACTTCTTTTAGTGCTCTAATTTTCCTTAGTCTTCAACCTCAGCTTCATTTCTATCTCCTTTTTCAAAAATCAATGTATGAAACCTGTCTCAATTTTGGTCTCTGAACTCCTTTTATTTGCCTAAATAGAACTGGGGAGTAACAATAATAAAAAAAAAAGGCTGTTCAGTGTTTTCTTTGCTACCACTAGTACACTTCAATTTTCTTCTAATAATTTTAGTACATTGTCTTCTATAGTATTTTTTCTCTCTCTCAGAGGTGTCTGATCTTTCTGAATGTAACACCATTTTCCCTTCAATGGTATCCTCTATTGCTTACAAGGGCGTCTTTTGCTGTCTCAGACCTTTTCTTCATGGGCTCACCTTTCATTCTGCTTTTATTTAGAACTATTCAACCACAGAAGTCCAAGCCCCTGTTATTAAAAGCTTAAAATTTTAAAAGCTTCATTTTGTGTGTTTGAATCACTCTCACTTTCTCTGGAAAAGCTAAGTAAATATGTCAGATAAGTAGACATAGACTAGACTAGATCTAACGGATCTTAATACATGCATAGCAAGCCTTTGTACAAACATATATTTGATAGCAGACATAGTAGTGTTAGTTTATATCCAGGTGGCCAGCAGCTGGAAAGATCAAGGCCAGAGTGAAGATAAGCTCCAGGTTTGCCTGAAATCATAAACAAAGGCATGCATGTATGCACATTTCATGGGGCTCTGCCACTGCTTTTTTGCCCTAGACATCACTAGAAGTATATACATTGAGACAGAGGACTTTCTGTGCATTTCTGCTGTCATCCTCTCTGACTAGCATGGTCTTCTCTGTATCCATTGCTGAATAAGGACACACTCTGCAGCAGAACGAGGACTGTAGACTGTCATACTGAAAGAGATACAACACCGTTGCTTATTATGTGCCATACTCTACAACTTAATGGTGATCAGTAAAACAGAAAATCAAATGCAAACATATTTTTGTGCAGCAAACTTGGATTTTGATAGTGAGAGATTTTTTATTATTATTATTATTATTTCCATAGTTTTCAAGTGCTGAACACTATGAAGAATAACCCTAATTCTTTTTGAACATATTTCCAAATTTCCTTTCAACACTTACATCAAATATCTACAATAGGCTGAGGTCTTTATCCAATCACTGGTTTAGAGTAAGGTGTATAAAAATTGAAGGAAATGAAAACAGAAGAACTCCTGTGCACAGCAACTGGAGTCTGAGAATACACAGTGCCCCAAAACCACCCAAAACCCTATCCTGCGACATCCTGTGCCTCCTGGTACAGTTTGCAGGGTTCGTGAATTCTTCCCTCTGCAGCGGCCCAGCTTGTCAGGAGAAGCGGAGAATGCCTTCGTTCAGCACGGGTGGCAGCCCAGCAGGCAGGGAAGCCCCATGGCTGGGGGAACACGCTCACGCTGAACAGAGGAGCAGAACCTGTCCTCTGTTTCATGGTTAAGTGCTATAACCAGTAACTTACAGGTAACCTCCTGTTACCAGGAAGCTGTCCAGTAAGCGGACACACATGCCATCCCACCTTCCAGATAGAGCTTGTGAGAAGGTTAGTACTGTCCATGCATTTGACAATTTGGCAAGCTCAGAAGTCACAGCAGGACAGACATCACTCTGCTTAGCATCCCAGTCACAGCAGGGCAAGGGAGGCAAGGATCTCACTGCTTGGGGAGAAGCAGTTCTGGATGAAAGACCAACACAGATTTCTAGCACCAGCACAACTCGTCACTTCTTCAGAGACAGATCCAGTGAACTAAGATATTTCTGGGATTATCCTACCACCATACAGAGGCTTTTAGACAACAGTGTTAGACTCCAATGCCCTTAGTTCACCTAAATCCTCTTTTTAGTCTCACCTATTAATCTAAAAATAAACTCTCCGGGCTAATATCGATTGTCTGTTTCATAGCGTACACAACATATTTCTAGCCACTTAAAGAATAATACAATCCCAGAAATAATGCGCAGTAAAGACACTAAACTTCCACAAAGAAATCTTCATTCTCAGATATATCATGACCCAATTTTTCCAAGGTATCTGCAAATGAAAATGTCTCCTGAAGACTTCAAAGGCACTAAAGCATGGTTTGAAATCAAGAGGATGAATATCTCGCATATTCTATTGTTGAATAAACATACACCTCAAATACACAAATGGTAACTGTTATCGATAAGGCATCTAGTATTATCAGTTTTTAACCCTTTCTCTCAGAGAGAGCTGAAAGAAAGCTGGTGGCATATCATGGCTTTTTCTCATGACATTTTTACGTTTATACATAAGACAGTGATCACAGTTCACTTTGAGCTTCCCTCCCCATCAGCCTTAAAGGGTACAATTCTGAGTCCATGTCTCTCAGTATAGCCATATGCTTTGTTATCATTGTTTACCTTTTCTTTTCCAAGTTTTATTCCATGAACACTAACATTGCAGTCACCTAGAGATCTGTCAGTACTGTAAGTTTAGAGGAATAAAGGCAGCCAGGATATACATTATACATGCTGAATCTATTTGTCCAGTTATGTGCTACTTATATTCACGGCTAGTGAGTTTGAAGTGTCCAGTGACATTGTTTTGCATAGTTCCAAGCACATGAAAAATGGCATGTGTTAATTCCCCAACATAGCATAGCACAGCCATGGTGCAAGATCAACATCACATAAATGAAGCGCCAAGCGTTTGAGGGTCAAATCAAATGCTTTCCTCTGCATCATTGATCACAGAATCATAGAATCACAGAATCATTTAGGCTGCAAAAGACCTCCAAGATCATCCAGTCCAACCTTTAACCTAGCACTGCCAAGTCCACCACTAAACCATGTCCCAAAGCTCTGAATTCAAACATTTTTTGAAGACCTCCAGGGATGGGGACTCAACCTCTTCCCTGGGCAGCCTGTTCCAATGTTTCACAACCCTTTCAGCGAAGAAATTTTTCCCAGTATCCAACCTAAACCTCCCCTGGACATCTCTCCTGTTGATCTCTCTTAAACCCTCACCAAAGTCTGTCTCTAAAGGTTCAGCTTAAAAGGCTGACAACCTGAGAGGCCAGCCAGGCCCTGCTTTTATAGCACCTCTCAAAAACGGGCAGGCGGGTCTAGTTCTGCAGTTCATTCTCTACAGTGGGACATTCACCCAGTCCACACCAGCAGCAGCCAGAGAGGCCCACTCAGGGACTGGGCCATCCAGGGGACCAGAGCAGCAGGCAGACCCAGGGAGCACAAGAACTACAACACCAAGTGCCACACCGGTCAGCTGAGCCTAAATCCTCTCTCCAAAAATGACCAGCTGAAGATGTTGGGGATTGCTTTAAGAAAAAAAAAAGAAAAAAAAGCCTATGTATATCCTCCCAGTAGTCAGGCACGGGCCAACTGAGTCTGCATCCAGACTAGAGGGTTTTTTTGTCACCAGTTGACCTATTCTTTATGAATACATGCACAGTCACTTCAGAAACCCAAGTGTACTTCTAGCCCTCACGTTATTGCGTGGGGAGTGACTTCACAGCGCAATGGTACATTGTGGGAAAAAGTACTTAATTCAGTTTAAAATCCAATAATTCCACTGGCTGACTCAAGTTCCCATATTTGAAAACCAGTGATTACATTATTCCCTGATTTTATAGATCTCTGTGATACCCTGCTCTTTTCCTAGACGAAAAGTGTGAAGTTTCACCTTGTTCAGAACACGTGCCCTGCTTCTGACCAAACACTGGAACAAATTGAGATGAGTTATGGAACGAGCGATGTTAACATGATTAAAAGCTAAACCTGAATTATCGTCACACCCTAAATTTTGAATTCTCCTCCCCTCCAACAGGTTCTTGAAATATCTACATAAATTTTACACTGAGGCCTTGCACACCGTCTAACAAAGAGCTAGGCCGCCTGCAAGCCTTTCAGGTAAACTTGCCAAGGTGGACAGAAGCAGCTCCAAGTCAAAAAGTTCTGTGCTCTCGGACCAGGTTATTATATTAACCTCAGCACAGTACTTCCAGACCAGTATGGTTTACTTAGCTTAGGGCAAAGCAGAGTACAAATTACTGAAAAGGCTGGGTAGGCAGGTTGCAGTGTGTAAGGCAGACGACAGCAGAAAGGCTGGAGCATCCCTTACATGAAGAGGAAAGCAGTGTGCAGGGCAAAGCCGGGCCCTGTTTATACAGAGTGTTCCTGCTGAGAGTGAGCAGAGCTGCACACAGTGCTCAAGAGGTGACCTCCAGAATCCAGCTCCAGGACCAGGGCTTTCTGCCAGAAGTTTTAACAAGAATAGTATTTTTTTTTTTTCCTAAATAAAAATTCTGGAAGAAAAGGAGTTATTTGACATTTCATATTTTTTCTGTAGTTTTTCTCCAAGGAATGATAATATTTTGGTGTTTTCTGCGAGGAAAAAAAATTGCTTTAAGAAACAAAATAATGTTACCAGGAGATCTGAATATGGAGAGCTGAAACCTCGGCATTTCTGGAAAGGAGTTTGTGATGTACTTTCAGAGTTAGTCAGATAACCCAAGCGCATAGAACCCCTTACTCAGAAAGTATTCCTTTACTGTTTGCAGAACTATTTAAGCATCTTGTGTCTATTGCCCTGTATACCTAGATATTAATGAACAGATGATTATACAAGGGATTCTTCTATGTTAAAGATAATATAGTGCTATGGATGTTGTAATGACATCCTGGCAGTTATGTTTCAGTGGTAAAGAACATCAGTTCATTTCTGCATGCTTCTTTAGTTCAGGTTAGGACACGTTTTATCTGAGCCTGTACATCCTTCTGCTATTATAACCACTCAGCAATTCATTGTTAGCTGACTATCTTAATGAAATGGAACTTAATGAATAAAGAATAAGAAACAATAGATACTATATCAGAATTCTGGGGATGAATATCTTGAATTCAGCTTTTATGGTTTACAAAAACATGAATGCATTCCTTTAAGAGACATCTTATTTCATTAATATCTTGTCATCTATCTGTGACTTTTATAATTTTACAGGAATCTGTTCTCATAATATTCACATAGCATTAGTTGTGCCATTTAATCTGTTAATAACTGTTTATAGTATTACAAAGACAAACAACTATTTCTAGGATGTCCCAGTTTGCAGGCAGGTAGCCAAGTTGTTGGTTTTTTTGTTTGTTTTTGTGTTGTTTTGTTTTTTGTTTTGTTTTTAACACAAGATTGCACACATGTTACCAATATAAATGAGATCATTCTTACACTAAGACAAACACAGCTGAAAACAGAATTTAGCTTAGTATTTATACTTAAATTGTTTAATTACACTATTAATAAGACTAAAAATGAATGTCTTACAAAACAGTTAATTTCACTAAGAAAAAGTCTTTTGCTGTCATTTTCTGATTTTATAGCATTACTGCAACTATTCTATTTTATCTGCTGTGTAAATGGAGTTACTTCTAAATTCCTCAATAGAAAATAATAAAATTACATTANACAGAAGCCTCAGCAAATATCTAGTTTTATCTACATAAATAACAATATTGAAGCTAAGGGAATCACCCGCACGCAAGATTTAGGTAAGTATTGAAGTATTTTGTCAACACTTCAAAGAATGAGAGCAACAGGACTACCAGGCAGATGTTCAGCAGGGCAAGATACAGGTGAAATGGTTGCCTTAAAGGCAAAAAATAAGCATATTTTTGGTTTTATTCATCAGGAAAAAAAAATGCTGTAATAGCAATAATGACTGAGCATCAGGAATTCCTAGAGAAAAGAGTGAGAGAAAGGGATAGCACTCCACTGATCCCCAGGAAATGCCTTGGGATGTCACAGTATGTTGTCATTAATCAACCCAAAGACAACAGGATACTAAACATCTTATGGTCTTACAGTTATTAACATGGTAGCAAGGGATTTAATCACTGAAATATTTAAGTTGACCCAGAAGAACACTTGTTTGCAGTTTAAAACAGTATTTTGAGATGCAGTTAATTAAAACAGTTAATTAATACTGTTTAATATTAATTCCCATGTCTGCAAAATACTGAGTTCTCTTCAGTTCCAGTGCAAACACTGAAACATGACAGTGCTCTGTCTTTTTAAGGAAGCAACCACAAAGCCAGAGTCAACATCAGGTTGTGATACGGGATCCTACACACTTCCAGTGGGATTTTTTTTTTTTTTTTTAAAGACTAGACAAAACCCTTTTGCAACTAGAGGCCAAATCCTCACCCTTGACTCAACAGCTTACTTGAATATCTGGTCTACAGCTGAGACTAAATTCCCCATATTATCAATAAAAGGAGTCAATAGAGTCCCTGACAGGAATATCCTTTCTGAAGAATTTCTACCAGAGTTTTTATTTTAAATCTTTTTTCAGATCCCAGTCTCTTTTCTAGTGAACAGCTATAATAATGATAGGTAAGTTATTTCTTGTTCCATTTTTTGAAGGTGGGCCTTGATATTTATCAGCTTGGCAATCTCTAGGGCTTGACAACATTTAAAATTTTGCACTTACGTCTGAATCTTATATGGTGAGTATTCACAGGAAATAGACAGTGTTTGTATGTAAGTGATATACAAAATTGTTTCACAATTGTCATCTAGATTTGAAATTAGAATTGCATGTCATATTTGAAATTGTCAAGGTGGGCTGTCTGAATTCTGAAAGTAAAGGTGGTATTTGCTAGCTTTTCAAAACTGAAGGAATCCCAGTATCAAAACCAAACAAACAGGCTGAATGGCCAGGCCCAGAGCGTGGTGACTGGCAGAACGAAGTCCAGTTGTAGGCCAGTAACTAGCAGTGTACCCCAGGGGAAAGTGGTGCCTGCGCCTGAAAAATGTAAACCTCTTCCATATTTGCTCCCAATAAATATTTTGAAAATTTGTGGTTTCTGCTGTTAACAAAACTCATAAAGGACAAAGATGAAATCTCACTTGTTATACTCCCCATTTACATCCTACAAGCCTGAAAATTATTCAGTCAAAAAACTATTTTTGTTAACACTTAATATTTCCCAAGAGAACTTCAGAAAACTACTTCATGCTTTGTGTCTCAAAATTGAGATTCAACATACCAAGGATCTAAGCTTGTATAGGAGCTACTCAACATCAAGTGAACATTAGAGACTGATCAAGTGAAAGAAGATCATTTTCTCCGTCAAAAACCATTTAATTGTAAGTTCAGAAACAGTATTGTAGATTGTGCTGTTAAAGTTGTTATTAAAACAATTATTTGAACATGCATTTAAAAACTCAAATTTTAAAATACGCAGTATGTTGCTGATAATTATGCAATTTTAAGTATACTCATTCTTTATTCTGTATTTACCAGGAAAGGTAGGATGTATCTAACAATCATCTTTAATCAGACCTTAAATATTTCTTTTATGGCAGAGATTGCCTGTTGTCCAGCAATCTGATGTTAGAGTACAAGAAACAGCTCACTAATGGGCTTTTGAAATTTGCTCCTATTCTATTTAATAAGTTCGACAGACAGGGGATAGATGAGGTCATAAAGAAAATATGCTTGTGCTTAATTTACTGAACCTTCCAGAAATTCATATAAAAATGTATTAATAAAATCAAATGGACATTGTGTTATAAAAATCATTGTCCCAGTAGCTGTTCTGAATTCTAATATCCAGAGTAGTAACCGCTTTGTTGCAATCGACCAGAGTGTTACTCAGTTTGAGAGAAACCATGTCCTCGTACTTTCAACACAGTCTGAGAAACTGGTTCCCAACCTTTTGGGCCATCAGACCAGAACCTACCATCAACATTTCCTACAAACATGCACGCATCCAGGTCGTCCAATTTTTAACATGAAACATCTTAATAATAGCCTTATAAAAAGTTGTTGGCTTATAGAAGTAAAATGTTTTGTGCCCCAGTGGAAATAGCAGAATATCTTATAAGGGATGAACAAAGCACAAGAGCTGTCTAATATCGGCACCATCACGGATGAGATAATTTTAGTGACAAGTCTGAAATAAGCCTACTGGGAAAATGTGCATAGTCCTTGGACACTTTACTGACAGCCCTAAGCTACGCTTGCCAGAGAGACCACCAATACTCATAGACAGCTCTCAGCAAAGTGTAAAAGAGGAAAGAAACAGCCACATTAACTTTAAATTGAGCTCAGACTGGGATCATGGCCTCTGAATTCAGGTTCACTGAACCTCCTGCACAAAGGCAGAAACATTTGTCACTGCTGACGCAGGTGCTGAATGTGAAGTGGAGATACCCTGCACATGCAGTTTACCTTTGCATATCAGGCAAATATCAAATGGTCATGCCTCTGAGAGTGGGCACACATGGTCTTATTTGAGCAGCGGGGCAGAAACTGAGTGTTTAAAATCTGCATTCAGATGATGAAACCATCTTGTGAGAGGCAGGACACTCATGAAACATGGAAGGGTATTCGGATTCAGAGCAGTAATTGAACAATATATAAAACAATATTGATCTGGACAGGTAGAACTTTTGCATGCTTACTTTAGTTCTTAAGTGCTCAAAAGCAGGCTTTACAATTTAGTCTGAGAGGTTCACTTAAGAATCAAATACCTACACAGACAAAATAATGGTTTTTCCGTTGATGTATTGTCTACTGCCAGGATCTGAGAAAATCCACAGGGCCACGTGGAGACAGGATGGTAGAAACTTGTATCAAGAATTTTCTCAGCCTACAATAGAGCAAAACCACTCCCAGTGCAAAGACCTTGTTGTGACACAGAACACACCCCCCTCCTCTGTAATAAACCCTGGCACTACTGATATTCCTACTTTTTGTCTCTAAAGAAAGACATCAGGTCGTTCACCTCAGGACTTGCATCAGACTCTAGCTGCTTTTCTTTTCTGATAACAGAAAAAAGTAGTTCTAAACTCCTTTCTCCGGAGGTGAATAAGGACCAGCTCCATGGCACTAGCAAGTCAGATCTATGACTCCTGCCAGAGATCACTGCATAGGATGGGTGGCTCGAGGGCTGCAAGGGCTATAAGCAAGCTCTTTCCAGGTTCCATTTTTCTGAAATTGTGGCCTATCACGTTTAGTGGAAGATGGGGAGAGTAAAGTAAATGGGTGGATCAGAATGGTCTGCTGCAGTATCAAAAACTTTGTCTTGATGCTGATGTGCAGTACAAAGAAGCCTGGTCCCATTTCTTACTGCCAGCAAGAAGCCTGCGAGCACTTCCTCGAAGGAGAAGAAATTTGAGACATTAGTCTCCTCTTTGAAGCTGAATGGCACACCCCAACCTAACACAGCTATTAAGTTTTTGGCAAGAAAGTAGCATCTCAAAAGTGCAAAATCAAAGCAGAAATATCAAAGTAAAGGGAAATGACTTCTAGAAGTTATCTAAAAGGAATTGTAAATTGGTACAGTGTCTTCAGTGCCACAGCACTTGGAAGTGATTATGCAAGGTGCAGCATCTTTCACAATCATGATCTGAAGAACATGACCTGTAAGTGTCACTGCATTTTGAAGTAATGTTAAAATTCATTTTCCTAGTGACTAGGCTGTTAATGCTCTACCTGCAGGTATCTGTAAGGCTTCAGAGCAGGACATACTTCAGAATCAAAAGACTCCATCCAGGCATCAGTTTAGAGGCTGGTGACAGATGACTCTTCTGCAGAGAAGACAGCTCTTGGGTATCACTTTCCACCTAGACAGTGGGCATTTCATCCGATTTTGAACACTGCCCTCTCAGTCTGCTTAAGATTATTTACCTTCTACTCCTCAAACAGGCTGAGTACTTGAGAAGAAAGAAGCATTAGACTGGGGCAGAACTCTGAGACAAGCTCACAGAAGTATAGGCAAATATATTTATTTTAAACTAATTTAAGCTGTTTCAAATACTGTTCAGACTTAATACTTATTTTCAGACTGGCTCTACAGGTGAAAGACCAAGTAAAATATTCTTCTTTGACCTACCAAACCAAATTTTCTTTCAAAATGTGCCCTAATATAAAATAAGTTTAAGTTGCTTAACAAATATAATGATTTCTAATATTTTCCATAGAACATATGCAGAGAAGTCACTAAGTTGTTAGGTAACTCAAGACATCCATTTTTCTAAGGTTTATTTTCAGGTATTTAAACAGATTTATAATTTTTCCCTTTAGCAATCTTTAAACTCCATTAAAGAATACATGTGTCATGGTTTTGGCTGAGATAGAGTTAATTTTCTTCGTAGAGGTTTGTATGATGCTGTGTTTTGGATTTTTGATGAAAATAGTGGTGATAACACACCATTGTTTTTGGTTGTTGCAGAGCAGTGCTTGCACAGAGCCAAGGACTTTTTTGCTTCTCATACCGTGCTGCCAGCGAGGAGGCTGGGGGTGCGCAAGGAGCTGGGAGGGGACACAGCCAGGGCAGGTGACCCCGACTGACCAAAGAGATATTCCGTACCATGTGGTGTCGTGCTTGGCAATAAAAGGTGGAGTAAAGAAGGAGGAAGGGGGGGACGCTGGGAGTGATGGCGTTTGTCTTCCCAAGGAACCATTACGTGTGACGAGCCCTGCTGTCCTGGCAGTGGCTGAACACCTGCCCGCCCATGGGAAGCAGCGAATGAATCCCTTGTTGTGCTTTGCTTGCGCACGCAGCTGTTGCTTTACCTGGTAATCTGTCCTTGTCTCAGCCCATGAGTTCCTGCACTTTTACTTTTGCTTTTTTCTCTCCCCCATCCTACCTGGAGAGAGTGAGCGAGCGGCTGTGTGGTGCTGAGCTGCCTGCCAGGGTTAAATCACAACACCACGTGTCATGCAACAATCAAGAACAAAATGGATTCTAACTGTTTCTGTATCTGTTTCTACTGTTTTGCTGTATGCAGGTTAACTCTGGAACTGGAAAAAGAGGTTATCCTTAACACAGTATCTTGGCTTTAGTTTAATTAGCTTAATTTTGCTTGTTTGCATCTTTGAAAAATCACACCATAACCTCCTTTTTTCACAGCCTGTTAAATAGTTTTACATATCATACCAATTTCATATTTCATATCATTTGCTCACTCTGATTTCTCATTTTAGTGCTCCTATATTAATATTTTTAGAATTTGTGGCATTGATCATGATCTTTATGAGCATTTTCTAATGTTTGCGAAGTTAATCAGTCATTTACAAGAATTCTTTGAAAAAAATCCTTTCAGAAAATGTCAGATGTTCTTGAAGCACATTTGATGCTATTCCATTATAATTTTTTTCCCTGTCAGATTTTGTTGTTAGTTGCAAAAGCAAGCATTCATACATAAAAACTGTGCTATGAAAGGAAAACATACACATTATTTTCATTGCTGACATAAAGTTCCAATGGTTGCCATTTTATTTCGTAATGGCTCTTGCCTTCAGCTGTGCTTCTAGTAATACTATATACACTTTCACTGATACAAAGACAGACACCTGCCAGAATTTGCTTCCTGAGGCAGTAGCAGAAAATAAATAAATAAATAAATAAATAATTTCCCTTCCTCCTCCTCTGCTTTGAGCAGCTTCAAAGTTACAAAGGCATAAGGATGGAATGAAGGAACATCCAAGAAATATAATTTAGAACGTATTTATCAACAGCAACTACATTAAATGAAGACACTAGAGTAACTGTTTTTCTTTTTTTGTTGGTAACAACAATCTCAAAACATCATAAATTGTACAAACACAAATTCAGAGTGACAGATATCTGGACTCTGATTTTAACTTTGTGACTGATTTGCTGGGAACTTGAATCTCTCAGTACACCAGCTTTCTCTTCTGTAAAATGGATCTGGTAGTTCACGCCTACTAGTTCTCAAGACTGCCTGAAATCCCAGGTGGAAGAAAACTGATTTCAAACAGCTTTCAACGCTTTTATTCAAAAAGATGCTATTCATTTACTGAAAATCTCCACTTCCTTAAAGGGAAGACTCTATAAAAATGCAAACTAACACTGTATTCAGGAGTTCTCCATAAACACTTGGACAAAGAGTAAACCTAAATGGAGCCTTACTACCAACCCTACAACTCATATTGCAATACAGTAGTGCAATAGTCTGCTTTTTGTAAGCCTTCTTTTACCACTCTTTGCAAAAGAAATGATCTCTAGGATTTATAGCAGACATAGCCCAGGTTCTTTCAGTTGCTTGATGCTATACAAACCATGGAGTGGTTTGTGCCGTGCAGAGACTGATACAAAAGAAAAGGTGGCTTTGTGTCAACCTTTGTTGGGTACACTTGCAGGGTATCCTGGGTTTGCAGGGTATGCAAAACATATCCTGTCACAGCTGAAGTTAGTGAAGAGAGAGTGTTAAGGTAACTTCAGTCACATTAATTTTCTAATGAAAAAATTAATAAATTATTTGCCCAATAACAGTAACTGATGGAACACACTGAGTCCAGTAAACTGTTATACAAAATTCCTTTTTTTTGTCTGGTTTAGTTAAAAAGTTTAGAAATGAAGCCTTCTGACCAAGTTCTGCAATGTATTGATCAAAATTATTACCTTTCAAAAAAGCTGGGAAAATACAAAAAAAACCAAAACCCTACCACCTTGGCCTCTGAAATCTCACCCCCAAATGACTGGAAATGAAGTTTAACCGTCATACAGTGTGTTTGTTTTTGTTTTTTTTTTAAACTGTTCTGGACAGCAATCTTCAAAGCTATGTATTTTATGTACTTATGCAATGATAGAAATAAGTCTGAAGGGACTCCTTTGTTATGGCAATTGTCGGAAAATACTGCATCACGCTCAGAGGAGAAAGGTCACTGTGAAAATTCAGAAGAATTGCACATGAACTTCAAGTCAAGTGCATGTCAGCTCCTGCCCATTAGTACTACTTCCTACTTCTTAGCAAGACAGAAAAACTACTCACTAGATCTGAAGATTTTTTGTTTAATTTTGAGATTAAAAAAAAAAATAGAAAGGAAAATTGCCAAAGTACAACAATATAAGACGTCTTTTGGAGAAGATGGGGAAGCAATGACGCTAAATCAAATCATTCTTGCCAAATATGCGCTGCTTCATACAAATTGGATACTCACTTTCACACAGAAATAATTCCCTGTGTTAAAAAATTTCCTTGAATTATGATTCACTGTTACTGTGGCTTCATCATCAAGCTTTCCTTCTGTACAAGTGTTCTCTGCAACTAACCAGATTTTCAACTAATTTTTATCAAGTGTCCCACTATGAGCATTCAGTCTCCACAGCCCCTCACAGACTTGAAGGGAGCACTGCTTTAGACACCTACAACTCCTAGATGGCTGAGGCAAATGTAACAGACCTTCTGGTCTGGCAGCTGAAGACTATGCGGGATGTCACAAGACATCTAAAATTGCACTAGACACCTTTATCTAGGCATACCATACAATCCCCAAATACCAGCCACAGGTAAGCAGCGCACACAGTCTCTGTGAATTGAGATAAAATATAGGATGATATTGAAAACATCTCTCACTCCTATTTCACAAAACACAATGTTAGTGTATTCAGCGGCAATATCATGACACTTGTTTGGCATTATCAAACCATTACAGTTTTCCAAAGCAACAGTGATGGACACATCACCCTTCAATTTACTGAAATTTACTTCATACTGCCGTTGTTTTGTTTGCTTTTTTGTCTTGTCATCAGGATGAATTTCACCTTCAGTTCCAGTGCCTGACACGTTATTGCTCCCCTTAATAGTAAGGCAGCCGGGAGCCAGCTGGGTCCATGGCCTTGATCACACCAGCTTGTTCATGGATCTCATACTTCCCAAAACTCCTCAGAGGCTACAAAGCAGCCTGCCTGCTGGCTAAAATATAAACTATGCTTGTTGATGTTCTCCTACCAGAGTCTCAAACCTCACACTGATGACCTGTAGCGAGGTCCAGAAAAAACTGTACTTACAGGAGATAAATAAAAATGAATACCTTGTGCAGCTGTAGTGGGAGCTAATAGAAGACCTCTGCCCACGTCCAGAAAGCTGTATAGGAAACCAAGCATGAACGAAGACACATTACTCACTGTGTGTGCAGTGATGGTGATCTTTGTATTTAAGGGATTAAATAGTTTTCACTCACATCTAACATCTCCCTTCCTCTCTAAACATTCATGAGTTTGCAAGCAGTTGCAGAAGGATCTAATGACGTTGAGCAACTATGCAATAAAATAGCACAGACAGAATTCAGTGACAGTAAGCACCTGGAATGAGCAACCCTGACTGCACACTCATTAATGAATGAGCTAACTACGGTCAAGAAAGAGGTCTTATCCTCACTGTCAACAGTTCCGTGGAAACAAACAGCAAAATGCTCATTTGTGACCAGAAAGACAACAGAACATTAGAAAATAAGTAGAGAACAAAACAGAGATCATTATGCCACAGCATATATCAGTAATGTGCTCAAATCCAGAATTATCTGCTCCTCTGCATTTCAAAAACATGCTATTACTAGAAAAAGAAAAATAAACAATGAAAACAGCCACACTTTTGTGCAAAACGAAGGAACACAACTAGATACTACAGACAGGAAAAGAAATGATGGAAGGGGTACAACAGAAGTCTGCAAAATGAAAACCAGCATGCAGTGGGTGAACAGGGAGTGACTATTCACTGCTCCTGATAACAAAAGAGCTAAGGGTCACCAGATTAAAAGTATCAGGCTTAAAGCAAACAGAACGAAGTATTCTTTTAACACAGAGTGTAATCAAACAGCCAGAATTTTCTAGAACATTACAAATGAGTTCAAAAAAAAAAAAAAAGGATTAGGCAAACTAATGGAAGAAAACTCCATCACGAACAGTGAAAGACAAAGATGCAGATGTTAACAGTGGCTCGGGAAGGAAGCCCTTATGGCACAGTTTGCTGGAAACTGCATGCTGAATTTATTGTGGAGTAGTCAAATTTACCGCAAACAATTTATCTGTTTAAACTTGCAGCAATCCACCAGGATAATGTCTGGAAGTATGTGATATTTTTTATTTGAATTCTAAAGCACTCAACTGGTCTCATAATTAAAATCACATTGCTTTTGCTCCATGACTGAAATAAAGAGCAGGAGATTTAAAAACGTCATCAGGACTGTGATTCCTGCAGAGTGAAGGTGAGACAGTTTGGAGAGGAGTCAGAAGGAAATGCTAGAAATTATTATAAAAACCTTTCCCTTTATGGTTCATATAAATTTTGCATAGGACACAGTTTCTATAAAAATTAATTCAGAGCCAAG
This sequence comes from Chauna torquata, assembly GCA_013399475.1. Lineage (NCBI taxonomy): Eukaryota > Metazoa > Chordata > Aves > Anseriformes > Anhimidae > Chauna > Chauna torquata. The sequence continues at coordinate 36,754 of VXAL01016220.1, read as the reverse complement.
TAGCCAGCACATTGAGAATCAAAAGAACTTTGTCCTCCCCTCCTTACCTGTCTTTTTTTTTTAATTCCCTCACATCTTTTGTGCTTTAATTATCTCACCTACAAAACAGAGATTGTAAAACATTTCACGAAAACAGCCACTTTATTGAGATCTATAAATTAAATGCTCATTTACTGATCATCAACCTACAAAATGAATGTTACAAAGCAGTCCTATTCAGAGACAAAGGTGGACTAATTTGAGTAATCTGGCCGAGATTAACTAAGAAAGAATGATTCCTTATTAGAATGATTCCAAAAGGTGTCTTTTAGAGAAGTCTCTGTGCATTGCCAATTTCCTCATTCATTTTGCTGATGATCCCCCTTTGTCAAGATTTCCACAAGATTTTTTTCTGAGCTTTTACTGAAGTTTAGGTCAACACATACATGCTCTTCCCCAGGAAAAGAGGAAGATGATGGAGGGAGGAGACTGTCAGGACTGTCCCTGGTGGGAGAATGGTCATACCTGCACCTCACTTCCAAAAGGTATCTGGTTGCCTGCACTTTTTTGGGATGATGGCAACTTGACTGAAGTAGTTTTTCAATTATCAGGTACTTGAGTACTACACATGCAATGACTTGTTTGTTCAAGTAAGACCTTGATAATACATCAGTGTCAAGGTCTAAGTTTCTATCAATAATGGGTTTTGGTACTTTTTTTTTTTTTTTGTACAAGATAATAACCAATCCAAGCACAATTTTGTTAGCTGTTAGATGTAATACTTTAAGTTCATTTTGTATGCAACAATATACCTTGGATAATTTTGTTTTTCCAATTGAAGTTTGCATTTCTATCAACCTAGATCATATTAATACTCCATAGCTCCAATTTTAGTTAAATACTGTGAGACTATGGCTAGAGAAGGTGGCCTTCCTGATACTGGGCTGACATTACAACAGATCTCTAGATTTTCCCATTTGTCTGTTCCTTGTGTATGTAAATCAGACAGTTAATACTGCCTTTACATATCCCTGTATAGTATGACTTAGCTTTCTAAGGGATAACTCATGCTTTTGCCTGTTCTCTGACAAACATAATAATCTGGGTCATGCAACCTAAATGTGTTGGGGCCTGTTGCAGGGTGTTTTCAGTTCACAATATTCAATTCTTGAACATTTGTTTATCTGCACATCCCACGCAATGTGTGTACTTTTAGCCCGCAGGACACTGGGAGAATCATATTACAACAAAACAAACACATTACAAAACTGAATCAGATTATGGTCACATATCATGTAGAGGCACTTTGCTTGCGCTTTCGTAAAAATATAAAAAGAGTAAGAGAGTTGTAGTTTGACAAATAGGGCATACCTAAGACTGTTTTATGTATCCTTAGATATAACAGTAGAACAAAAAAAATATCATTCAAAGTCCCAGTATACGGGTCTATCAAGCTTACCACTTTTTAGATACAGAAATATACCAGTATAAAGCAGTCAACCTGCCATCATTCAAATATGACTAACAGACGTGTGCTTATATTTCACAAGCTGCATCATTCTTCATTTGTCTCAGAAGTAGAAAATATCAACTGTTAATACGCTGTGTCAGAACAATACCTGTGTGCAGCCAACAATGCTAGCGAATTTATGTGCTTGCATGTAGTATGCTTTCATTGATAAATGAAAATATACATCACAGTCAATTTCAACAGTAGATTCAAATTGATGACGCACCTCAGAAGCTATATATGTGCAATAAACACTCCAGATTGCCCACGATTTGAAACAAACTTACCTTACAAGGAATCACATGTTGAACACCAAAGACTGAATTCAACTTTCACTGTGGTTAGTCTCTGATGAGGTATTCTCGTAAGAGTTCAGCCCAACATGACAACAGCTCATTTGAAATTGGTGGTAGTATTTTGGATAGCAATAAAAAGGAGGAAAAAAAGTGAAAGGAACAAAGCTAAACTCTATAGCAGTGAGCAAACAACCCCCCCAAAGTTTCTGTGCATAGGCTCTGTTGCCTGAATCTAAGCTATACCTTCAAATCAAACTTATTGACATTGAGATTTCAGTAATATTGAAGATGCAGTAGTTATTTTCAAAAAATATGGCTTGCTATGTCCACTTCAGTTTTCAGTGCGGAGCCTTCTGACATCATGATAAAGGCACACACTGCTGTGACTCAGCTTGGTATGATTTTATTAAGCTGGCCTGAATAGGACTATAGAAAGTAAACACTGTCTTCCTAACCTGCTTTGCCATTTCTTGTTAGGTTATATATGTGTGCCTTGGTAAACAGTATCCTTCCCTCTTACAAGTCATATGAAAAGAAGCATAAATGCATTTTAAGAAAGAGATCATGAAGACTTACAGCTACTTGCGGGTGTGCTTTTAGATTGTTAATATTTTAAAACTGAGTTAAAGTAAACATGATTTATTTTTTAACCCTGTCTGGGCAGTTATTCTCTATTTTTAGAGATATTAGGGAATTTACACACAAATGTTTGATCATCCTCACCAAATGTTGACTTTGATGATGATTTTTGAGAATTTATCTTGAGATTTATGATTGAAACATATCATTCTAAAAGCATAACGTCATTGTTAACTAGCATAATTAATTGAGTTATCCTAGGTTTTAATCATGTTTGCTTAGAAGAAACTTCTTTTAGAATTCTCATTATCATATTCTTTGTCTCTAACAGTCTTTCAGATTTTTATTACAAATGTGCTGTTCAGAAAAAAGCATATACGAATGTAAAGAAGTAGAAGTAACTGAATCTGGAATGACACTATCTACAGATGTACAAGTTCGTGTAAGATGCGTGCAAGCAATGTCGCATGGTAAGTAACAATGCTGGCAATACATGCATCCCACATAAAAGTCAATGGATTTAAACACTTTGAAGATGTTAAAACAGTAACAACAGCAGCAAAGGCAATAGCAAAATAATCTACATAGGCAAATGAGCAATACACATAAGGAAAAACAGAAGACTGTGGAGGAAAGTTTGCTTGATTTTCAGAACTGGCATTGGTTTCAGTGAAAAAGTGACCTTCACCATGACAAAGACGACCCAAATTCATTGTACTTGTATTGGCTAAGAAGCACTATCTATAATCTAGATAAATATACTATTTTCACTGCAACAAGGAATTGCACACACCAAGAAAACATAACAGCATCCATGTCTATTGGAACAAAAGCCATCTGGAAGGTTGGGGATAATATGTTTGGATAGTGAACGTATGTAAATTTATTTCCCTGGAAATCAGTATGAGAAGAAACATGAGTAAACTTGTTTGGCTGGATATCAGGGTCTGTCAGTGCAACTCAGAACCAAAACAGAGGTGCTTAAGAAAAATAAATAAATCTCATCTCACCTAAATTCACTGAAAAATACTCAGATTTGAAAATCTAGAGTTGAGTATTTATGAGATGACAAATACTACGGCCAATTATTTCTGTGTGTCAGTCCAAAATGCACCTGCTTAAATCCTACCGGTAGTATGTTTTAATGTTAGACCTGTAAGTTCAAGAGAATAAAACCAGAATTATACCCACATACCATATTAAAACAATCTCAGATTCTAATAATTTCACTATGATGGACACAATTTGTTCAGCTGTTTAATTGTTTGTTTTCAGACTGCATATATATTATTTTAAAAAGAAATGGCCTGGTCTCAGGGTAACCCAGAAGGAAAATGAGAGTAGCTCATTTTTTAGGATATAATTGCCCCTACTCAGGGACAGTAGTCCCCAGGCTCCAAGGGCCAGTTTAGAGAAAAAAGAAAGCAGGTACAATACACATGTAGCAACTGGATACTGTAAGAGAAGAGCTGTGAAGCATAGGAGGCTTTTGAATGTTGAACACAGAACAAAGAAACGTTCTTAGACACTATGGAGATTCCATGGGATGTTCTAATGGGATAATTCACTCCACCACCAAGCTAACAGGAGAGCCTGAAAGCAAGGATTCTTCCGCTTAGCAGGAATGGGGAGAGTCAATTATGTATTCTCCTCAATCTAACCTGTCTTACCTTGTCACTGTTTTTCCCCTCTATTTAAAAACTAAATTTTTCCTAAGCTATATTTAAATAACAGTCGGCTCTTTTGGGTTTAAAAGCCATTTTGGTCATCGTCTTTGGGGAATCAGTTAATAAGAGAATATCTAGGCAGATGTACTTCAAAGCTTTGGGCGGCTCAGTTACATTGATGTTTTCTGAAGTATGATTGTAATTGGGCTTGGGTTATCTCTAAAAATAGAACTCCAACAAGCTAGAAAGGGCATGGAAATTCTTTGATTCTGAAGATCTATACCATATATTTTCTAGTATCTTATCAAGTATTAAACTTGGTTGTTAAAATGTTTATGAATCACATCTATTCTGTGACATTTGCCATTTTTTTTCATACAAGAAGCACTGTTGTCTATGAAGCCACATCCAGGAAAACAGTCAACCCACAAATGAAGCAAAATAAATTCTAACACAAATAAACCACCAAATAGAAATAAATGCACAAGGACAGATTTGGGGGTGGAGAGGTATTAGCTCTGTTTTGGTATAAATTCTGTGAAGAACAAGATTTTAAAGTATTTTTGTCCAGTTAGTAATGTATTTGGTAAATTAGTGATGATTATAATAGCACTAGTTGCAATAAAAATAAATTTCAGGAATGAGACCACAAGTTTTGAAATAGACATACTGCAGAGACTCTGTCTGCTGTGATCATTAGGAATCCAAGGCATAACTCACCTGAACAGAGAGGATTAGGTTATAAATTATGGCTAGATTCAAATGTGAGAAATTATATTTTGACTTTCTGGACCCTTTAAGAAAAAGAGAAAATCTTTGATATCTCAGATCAGTTCGGGGAGAAGACTGTGCTCAGGCACATTAAATGGTGAAGGAGATCATCTTTTCCTATAATCCTGACTCCCTGCTAACTGATATCACATCTGTCTTGTTGGGACAGGATACAGCCATCTACTCAACTCCCTCTCGACTCAGGCATTATTATGTCTACTAGGTGAGGATGCAATGGATATATTTTATATGTGTTTATGTGTTTTTCACTCCTAACCATAACCCTTACAAAGACAACAGTATGATAACATATAGGCATCATTAGTTCCACAGCAAGCCACGTCAATACAAACAGAAGCACAAATGAGCAAGTGGAGATAAGTCCTAGTGTGACACATTGCTATGTAGTTACGAGGTTTACTCACATCCCTCATCAGTTCACGTGCTTCCGAACAACTCAGTCTTTTCTTAGCTGTAGTTCAAAGTGCCTGGGGAAAAACTCTCAACCTTAGAGCTCACTGGCCTCCAGGTTAATATAAATCAGATTTGCTGGTGCAGGATTACACAAGATCAAATGCTTCAGCACTAGCTTTTTCTTCATGCATGCTGATTACCATGTCACCTCTCGTGCACCACCTAAACAATATTCTATATGACACAAATCTCCAGCTGTCCTGTTAGAGCATGATTCAAACGGGACAAGGAGAAGGCTGGTTGAAAAGTTACCTCTTCCCATTAAGCTGGGAGAAAAATGAACATTTACAAATCAGGTTGCCTGGGGCTTAGTTTAGAAGATGCATGCGTAGTAGCACAGCCACCTCACTGCATTCACTTGAATGCAGTATTTGAAATAAAGACAAGACCCTTTCTACACTGATATATTTCAGAATGGCCGTGCATTTGACTAATTCTCAGTAGGACTGATCCATTACAGATTAAGAGTGCCTTTTCAGAAGTAGCTGACCTTTCTTCAAAAATGTATTAGACTAATTTGAAATAAGGCACTCTTACTGTGGAAGAGGTGCATACAACAGCAGGAACTAGTCAGAGGTACCTAATCTAATGCAGGTCACCCATTTCCAATCTGCACTTACCCTATGCAAACAAGGCCAAAGTTTTGCGCTGTTTTGGTTGCTGTACTAGCCACAGAATAACCCGTTTGTAACTGATGTTGCTAAATATGCCCGTATTTGCAGAGTCTTGGGGTTTACCTAAATCAGAAAGCTGTTGAAAATAAATTATGAGATGAGTAATACACCCCAGTTGTTGCATATGAACTCCATGTGTGGATATTGTATTCCACCTGAAAGGAGCACATTTACTGCTGTAAGAACTGTGAGTGCAGCATATACTGCTACGCTTAATTTAATATTACTAATTCACATACTAATAGCTGCAGCGAGAGAGGCATAGTCACTGACCACATAAGCAGTGCAAGAGCACTGCAGTCATGGACCTAAAAGAGAAGTGAGAACCTGCAGGTGGGCGGACAGCAGGGACCCATTTTGTTCATGACATCAAGGCCTGTGTCAGCCATACCATGCCACTGTCAGCAGCGCAGCTCCTGTGGGCATCCTCTAACCAGCTGCAGGCAGCCAGGCAGATTAACATGTGCAGTCTGAAAAAGTGGTGGGAGGTAACCCAGTTTAGTTTGCTTCAAGCAAACTTGTTAGGACAGAGAAGGAAAAGCAGTATCAGATGATTAAAATCTTTACATTTCACTGCAAACGAACAACCCTGTTCCTTCTCTCCTAAATGAACCAAAGAACTTGGCAGAGGCCGGCATAGCCTCGGAGTTCCGATGACAGTCCCCAAAGGGCATAAGCCCACCGAAGCAAACAAGACCTCTGAAGAAGAATCTGATTAGAAGGGGTGCAGATAGTCCTAGAAATTTATTGGGAGTGCTCACTGACAAATAAAACACGCCTGAAGTAATTTTGCACAATTTAATGCAAGTGATGACTTGTGCACATACCTCATGTGGTAGACAGGGCTTAGAATATCCACGAGCTTGTTTCTCCAGAATGACCCCTGAGCTAAGATGCTGTGGAAAAGGATACAGTGAATCCCAGAGTGAAAAGGTCTGGGATTTTATGTCTTCTTTTCAATTTAAAATTCTGCGCAGCTTTATCATGCTTGCCTTGTAATCCTTTACACAACAGCCAGTTACCTAAATAACAACCATCATTTCTTCTAGGCCCAACATCTCTACCTTGATGGTCAGCTACAGGCAAGAAAAAAAGACACCTGCAGGAAGGCATAGTAGATTTTCAATGGTGAAGCTTAATGCAGAACACTAAGAACAAAGATTTTTTTATTATTTTGAGCTTATCACCCAGAGGAGAACAATGAAACATTTCTAGTACACAAGGCCCAAAGTCAAAGGGCTAAGGCAGGAGAAGTAACTCAGTATCCAGGTAAGCGCAAGGCATCAACTGTATTTATAAATGGATTTCTTCATCAACGACACTAAGCTTAGGGGTGTGATCAATAGCCCGGAGTGCACAACTGCTGCTCAGGCAGACTTTGAGGCTAGAGAAGATGCCTGACAGGAACCTCAAGAAGCTCAGCAACAATAAACCAACACCAAAACAAAAAAATCCTGTACATGGGAGAGAATATCCCCAGCTGGACATCCACCGGCTAGGAAAAGCTCAAGAGAAAAGCAAAGGTCGCAAGTTGAACATGAGTTAGCAGTTTGCCCTTGTGGTGAACAGAGGCAAACAGACCGAGCTGTGTAAGCAACAGTGCAGCAACAGGTCAAGGGAAGGGATTACTCCCTTCCATTCAACATTTTTGAGACCACACCTGGAGTACCACGTCCAGTTTTTGCTTCCCCAGGGAAAGAAAGACATTGAAACACTGAAGCAAGTCCAACAGATGGACTCTCTGAGGACAGCCTGAAAGAATTGGTCAGATGTTAGGAAATTTGACTAACCTCTTGGTGAAGACACATGAGCAAAGTTGCCCAGAGGCTGTGGAATCCCTGGAGATACTCAAATCTTGACTAGATAAAGGAGCTGTGAGCAACCTTAACTTTAGATTTCCCTTCTTTGAGTGAGGTTGGACCAGGTGATCTTCACAGTCACTTCCAGTCAACATCAGTCTATGATTCTACAAAATGATACCAACTTCTTATCTTCCTTTCAATTTCTCCAAAATGCACCCTTCCTTTCTAAGAAATGCTTAACTCTTCTTACATTACTTTTTTTCCTTCCAGAACCAAACTGAATAAAACCCTCCCATATTCTCATTTTTCTTTTCCTTCTTTCAAGAAGCTTCAAAACACCTTTCTCTAAGTTTTTTTCTTCAAACTGGGTGGCTAAAAATGTTCTCTCCCCCTGGCATACTAGCTAACAACACTTCTCTGGCAGCTCCCTAGGAATTAGGTCGTTACTGGAGAGATAAGACTAAACTGTAAAGGTGACTTAGCTTCTCAGAAGGAGAGGCACCTGTTTCTTACTTAAGTAACTTTATTGATGTCTGTGAGATTTATGGTGTGATGCACAATGTTCCTCTTGCTAGTTGGAAAAATAATTTTTCAACAGAACTGAAAGTGGGGTTTCTCTTTCAAAATTCATCTTCCTTTCATCATTATCAGCTGTGCATTTTGTAACATAGAACAAAAAGTTTAATTAGCCTAGCACACGGCCAATACATATACTTCCAAATACAACGTCTAGAATGTCATCCAAAGGAATCTGGAAGATACTCTGTATTATAAAGTACTCGCTGTCAGCTCTATCACTGCTTCCATCTGCCTAATACAAATGCTTCTTCTTATACTAATAATGTTATGGTTTTAGAGTTTCTTCTGGTTTGATTTGGGGTTTTGTGTTTTTCACACATTTCATGTTATTCGGTGCTAACACTTAAATCATTATATTGAGATTAGGATTTATTTCCTGAAAAATAATGAAGAGAAGTAGGTATCAAAAAAATATAAGACAGGCAGCTCCAATTGCTAGTACAACTGTATTTTCTGGAACTTATTTTTTTCATTCTATCCTTTCAGTAATTTAATAGCTGAGATATGAAAGTTCGTGAAAGTTAGGAATGTGTTAGGTGGTCAGAGAAGAAAAAAATATGCAGCATAACCAGGAGAAAGGAGAGCAGTTAAGGCAACATCAAAAGCACTGTTCCTGGCCCCAGACTTGTACCTAAAAAATAAGCATAGTATGGTGTTCGCAGATTTTTTTTATTATTATGCACTGTCTATATAGCACAGTCCATTACAGTACACTTAAGGTTCATAAGTACATAAGGTACATATGTTAAAATGTTTTGGGTTTACTCATGTAGACCTCGCTAAAGAAAATTAAGTCTATTCCAGCCCAGCAAAACTGCTCATCTGACAATTACAAATTAATAGAGTTATTTATATTAACTTTCTTGGGTCACAAGAGAAATTGACACTAATCACCAACTTGCTGCTCCAGCTGTTTCACTAACTATAATAATAAGCTAGCCTAACTTTTAACAGAATAAAAGCCGGATGTAAACAAACTGTCCCTCAATATTTAATTAAAATATAATGAGGAACAGGAAATACAGTTCTGGGTACTGTTTAAGGTTGCATGGCACCATTTCAATGTCACATCATGTATCACATCTGTTTATTGACAAAGAAATGTATGTGACCCCTGAGCACAGACTTACTGAGATAATACCATGCATTTTAATGTTCAGTTCTCATTTTATGTATATTCAGGAAAGAATCATTTTACCCATTGCATTCTTGCACACCTTAACCATCAACAACAGAAGCTTTTTGCTTTGCCAAAAACATGCTGAGGTCTGTAAAAGTCTTTCCTTTAACTGCAATGGGCTTTCAATCATGTTACATACTACTGCAGCAAAATGGAGACATTTTGTTTTTTAAAATCCCTTCTCAAAGCACACATGCTTATAGTCTATTTTACAAGTAAATTACTAGCTTGCTGGTTGCACTTAAAAAGCACACAAAAACTTGGCAAGAAAGCAGAGAAAAGCAGAGTGCGAGCACTTCCTTTTTAATTCACACAGCTGCTTAATGACAAAAAGCCACTAACATCATACGGAAACGTGCTTACTTGATTTTAGTATTTATAACTTTGGTTAGTTATTTACGGAGTTTTAAAGTGAAAATTCACCCATGTGAGCCCCAAATTCATCACAGAGCAAAAATGTATCTATTTTCATATCCTGCAGGCTTTGTGCCTCTAAATGAAGATATTCATGGCATTACTAATTTTCACAGGATTCCTCTCACACCCAAACAGAAAAGTCATAAGTGTAAGGCAATGCTTTGTTTACATTCCTTCTGAAATACAGTAAGAAGAAATGAGCCTGGCTACAAAAACATGAAGCGATGATAACACTTTTTTATTCTAAATATTCACCAAGGGTAAGTGTACAGATAAATGATACTGTAAAGCATCAATTACCAAAGAAATGACTGGGTCTAAAAAGTTCTTTGTTTATAAACAGTTTCATAGTACCGCCTAGTTAAGGACCTAGACCTACAAAAGAATGCAAAGCCTTTTTACAGGGGGGAGAAAAAGGCAAAATAAAACAAAAATCCCCCACACCTTAAGGACACTTCTGCACTACAAGAATTCACCTCAAAAGGGACCATGGCTACACCCAAGTCAGCCCTGCGCAAGCCAGCTCATTTCCCAAAGGAAAGGGAAGATGGACTGTAAAGTCAAGGACAAACATAGCCGGGTGCTAAACCTAGCAGCACAGGGCTGCAGCGGGTGACTCATCAGCAAGCAGCAAGTACCAGCTTGGAGACTGTGGCACAACACTCATTTGTGAGGTTAGGTGAGAGGCTAAAGTTGATCTGATTAAACTGACGCAACGTGTCAGCAAGCTCTAACCTGCAAAGAAGTCTTATAAACCTCAGTTCAGTTAATTTCAAACTGAAAATCTGGATGACTTCCTTGACAAATCCTAACAACAACACAGAGCTATTTTGTTTTGAATGCACTCAGCCTCAGACGGCTCATCAAAAGTGTCTTACATTTAAAATCTATGGATAGAATCCTGCTAAGCTCTAAAGTCACTGGAGCTACCAGGCTGGTGCCATTGCCTCACACCAAAGACTCAGCTCAGAGAGAGGATTGCTGGTTCCTAGTCTTCACTAAGCACCCATGTCAGAGTGCCTAGATTCACCTTATAACCGGTGAGTAACTTGGGCTCCAAACTTCTGCTGAGCTCTGAACCATAATCCTACTTCACTGACAGACCCACTTAAGGCACTGATTTTAGCTTGTTTAACCAAGGTAGACTGCTGAAAACACTAACTGGTGCACTCCAACAAAGCTGCAGATCACCTCAGGCAGTCCTTCCACACCCCAGGTGAATGACCTAACCACTGAATAAAAGGAGCATACGGGAATACACTCTTCCCTTTAAGGTTTTATTGTCTAGAAGGCTTCCAGAAAAGTTTCCACGGAAATAATTTTTTAATTCAGATTGAATTTGAAATACTTACGGTTGAACAAAGCTATATTTCTGGGAAATAAAGAATTATTAAAATAATAAATAAAGGTACTACTCCAGAGCCACATAAAATACCCTGCTTCTGGCCTAGAGGATTCAGACAAGGAATTTAAAAATAGTAATATAACTATATTGTGGCATGTTTTCTTCCTGCTGGAAGTCAGCTGAGACAAGACATCCTAACAAAAACGATTCTTCTTAAGGTGTACTATCCGCTCTCTCTCAAGCAAAGCATTGCTGAAAATGCCATCAGTAAAGCAACTTTAAGAAATATAAACTATAAACTCCTATATGATTCTTGTAGACTCTTAAGAAATTGTATCCAATCACGCAAGCTCAGTTATGAAAGTTTACTTGGGTACACTTCTAACTGAATCCATTCATACAGGTAGCGGTCTTAAGTTTACCCCTGCAACTTCAAAAGTGATGTGGATTAGCGCAAAGCACCTCCTTCCTTTACAGTGGAAATTTTCTCATGTTTTTACGGCCACTTAGAGAAAGCCAATACAATGTGTCACAGCACTACTGTGGCAAGAGTTCCATAATACTTCCTCCAGCTTTATGTGCTTCATTAGTCAGTACTAAAACAGTCCCATTAAATGTGTCTCATGGTTGGATAAATGTAATATATTTACTTTATAGCTAACTCTAGAAATATGCTACCATCATCTATCCTGAATTCTGTCTTGTATTCTTCATATTGATCACATCTACTGTCAGCTGTGAGAAACACTACTCTTTGTTTCTAGAAGCTCCATTTTGCAACACAATCAGTGACCTGTTTCGGGCTGGGCACTCAATTCACAGTGACTTGAAAATTCTTCTTTTGGTTGAGCAAAGATCAGAGAAAGAGAAGATGAAGAAACATTTTCAGCCATTCCTGCTGTGGCCACATGGACGAGAGTCCTGTTCCTGATGCCTTCTGTGATGGCTGCAGCTGAACAGTGACAGCAGCAGAGCTTATGTAGTCTCTCTTTTCCCTACCACCACGAAAAGAAATACATCTATCCGGCTGCTTGACAGGTGAACTGAGAAGGTACGTGCAACGTGCTAGGTTAGGGTTACTGCTCGTCTGTCCTGTTCTCTATCTGGTTTATCTCCTTAGTGGTTTCTTCTGCAGAAAAAGGTATACAGCTCATGGCCTTCTTTCTGTACTTCACCTCCCACACTCTCTGCAAATATTAAGACTAAAATGTATGCTGATTATACTTTAAAACTTAAAGTTCAAGCCCCCAAAGAAAAGAATGCCAAAAGTGAAGAGCATTTCAACGGTCAGTATTAACTCTAACATTCGCATCATGTTTTACTTTTGTAGTCTTTCCAGCTTTTTCTGTTTCTTTTCCCCTCCTCCAGTCCTGAGCTGATTTTGTGAGCAGAGAAAATAACTCAGGTACAATTTATGTTATCTCAAAGCTCTAATAAACTAAACATTTTTCAAGCTTTGAAAGAATCAGGGTAACAGCTATGATTTCATCATTTTAATGTTCTGGTTTTGGATTTCATCCAATAATGGAAGTAGAAATTACGATTGTTTCAGATGTATCTTTGATAAATATCACCAATGTGCTCATGCTACACAAGACACAATGATAAATGTTGTCCGTATCAGAGCCACGGATGCTCAAAGACTCACAGGGGAATAGGTTCCTGCAACAGTTCTTGTTCACTTGTCTGCCTAAAACCTGTCATTTATCTTTGGAATGAAAAATTCATTGCTATGCATTTTCATATTTGTGAAACGTTCATCTTATGACTATACCCAGATAAATTCATATGTGATACACACACATCAGACACATCAGACTTCTGCAAAATGCAGACCATTACTATATAAAAACATCAGTATTCAGGTTGGCTTCAAAGCCTTGGAAATTGATGCCAAAAGACTGGAAAATTTGAAAAAACTTTGGTTGTAGCTGTTAAGACTAAACAAAAAAAGTTCTTCATGTCTGCTCCACCAGGTCCACAAAGTCAATGGAATGCCTGAACAAAGCAGAAAATTGATCATGATGAGGAGATTTTAATCTTCATCTTTCCAGTTTAGACTTTGATATATAGCCAACTGAATTCAATAGGATTGAGGAGCCGTCAGATCAGATGGAGTTTGGATTAGACCCTTCGTTCTTCTGGCTGCCCAGATGCACTGATTCACAGAGAAATTGTTTCATATTTCTATCTGCAAAAGGGGTGGGGGAAGAAATCACCTTTACTTTTAACTTGATCAGTTCAAATAAAAAGAAAACAACAACAACAAAAACATTTGTATTGTAAAAATACCCTGTGTCATAATCTCTATTATTTCTGTGATAAAAATCTTGCCTAGAGAATTACTAGGACCCTGTGGTGGGAAACTATGAAGTCATATTTAGTATGGCTGAGATTCCCAGCTTGGCAGGAACCTAGAGCGTATACAGACAGAAGACTGCTCTCTGTACCAGAAACACATATGCCAGTTTGCAGAACTTCACAGGATGAAGGTACCTCTGAATAGAGGTCTCATTGTTTTAAGGCTGTTAAGATGAGAGAGAAAATGAACGGTAATCAAAGGAGGAACACACAAACGAAATGGAATTTTAACTTTCAGAAAGGTACTGTTTTCATTTTTTCTGCCACATGTCACAGGTTAATGGAGCGGCAAAGGTAAACCAAATATTTCTTAAAAATACCAAGGATAGGTGACAAGCATTTTAATTACATCTATCAGAGGTCTGAATGACAAACTTTAATGACTAAATGAGTCTTCATCTGTTTTAACATTGCCAATTCTAATCCAGCTCATCCATTCAATCTGCTTTGTACAGTTGTATTGGGTTTACATTGCAAGGTTTTGGTAGCAGGGAGACTGCAGGGGGGGCCTCTGTGAGACGAAACCAGGGGCTGCCCTTATATCACACAGAGTCAGTTCCACCCAAAATGGACCCACCGCTGGCCATCAGCAATGCTGGTGGTACCTCTGTGGTAACTGCAAAAACTGCTGCACAGCAGCTGGAGAGAGAAGTGAGAAATCATGAGAGAAACAGCCCTGCAGCACAAAGGCCAGTCACGAAGGAGGGCAGGAGGTGCTCCAGGAGCTGCAGCAGAAGTTCCACTGCAGCCCATGGAGAGGACCATGGTGGAGAGCAGGCTGTCCCCCTGTAGCCCATGGAGGACCACACCAGAGCAGATCTCCACAATGAAGCACATGGAGGACCTCACGCTGGAGCAGGTGGATGTGCCCTGAAGGAAGCTGCAGCCTGTGGAGAGCCCACACAGGAGCAGGCTTCTTGCAGGAATTGCAGCCTGAGGAGAGGAACCCACGCAGGAGCAGGTGGACCCACATTGGAGCAGCTTGTGAAGGACTCTATTTCATGGGAGGGACCCCACACTGGAGAAGAGTGTAAGGAGGAATGAGCAGCACAGATGAAGTGTTATGGATTGACCACAACCCCGTTCCCCACCACCCTGCACTGCTTGGGTGGGGAGGAGGTGGAAGAGTCGGGAGAGAAGTTGAGCCTGGGAAGAGGCTATGGGAGGAAGTGTTTTTAGTTTTGATTTTATTTCTCACTGTTCTTTTATTAATCAGCAATAAATTAAATTAATTTTCCCTGAGTCAAGTCTGTTTTGCCCATGACAGTAACTAGTGAGCAATCTCCATCCTTATCTCAACACACAAGCTCTTTCATTTTATTTTCTCCTCCTATCTCGCTGAGAAGGGGGAGAGGGCGGCTGGGTGGGCGCCTGGCAGCCAGCCAAGGTCAACCCACCACAACAGTCAAGCTACTCAATTATCCTTGTCTCCCTACTCTCACTGTTATTGTCTAATCCTCCCATCCTTTTTCCTTACTCATTTTAGAAGCACGCTCTACTGGTCTTAATTCAGCCCCCTATTAACCCCACCCCCGTCTCTCTCTCTCTACCTGCTTGCTTTCACTGTTAGGCAGAGCTTTTAGAATTCCAAAATCTGTTTCTTCTGCTTCTTACTAATCACCAGTTGAGCAGTCTAAAATGGTATCCAGTAAAACCATTCAACCAAAATTGGTCTTAGTGTTTCCAAGCCTCCTTATCTCTGCTCAGTCCCCATCCATTTTACATGATTTTGTGGGTACTGACTGTACGTATTTTCCTGCTATTCTCCATAAACTGCTAGAGCGTTGTCCCAGATGGCTCTTCATTTGCTTTGCTGCCTCCTGTTTCTGTGGTTGCTTTTTTCCCCCCACTCATCCCTTCCTAGGGAACCCAAGCTAAAATTCTGCTTGCTGCCTGCTGGCAGAAGTTTTAGTGAGATCAACTCTTCCTAGAGTCAGCTTTGGGCACAGAACATGACTTCCTTTCCTTACTGCCACCCCTCTTCATCCATTCTTATCCTGTCCTCTGCATAGCACTGGTTTCCCGGTGTGGCAAAATCAGAGCACATTTGGGAATACCCAGTCAGAGCACTAAGGAGAGGTAAACCTTGGGACAAAGTGGTCCACACAGCACCCTGTGCCGGCCCCTCAGGGTTGTCCAGGCAGCTGGACAACCCCACATACACCTGTCAGAAACTGGCCCAGCAGACCCACGCTTCTCTCACAAACCAGCACTTCATGACTGGCTGCAGCTTCCCCCACTCCTCTGCGCAAGGACATCCTCCTCAAAACCTTACAGCACGTTTAGGACAGACCATTCAGGCCCTCTGCTGTATGTGGTCACCTACACTGCTGTACCAGCAACAGAAGAGGGACAGCCCTTGTACTAGTCACACAAGACTCTCAAAAGAGAATCACAGAATCACAAGGTTGGAAAGGACCTTCAAGATCATCTAGTCCAACCGTCATCCTATCACCAATACTACCCACTAAGCTACTAAACCATATCTTGTAGCACCTTGTCCAGGCGCTTCTTAAAAACCGCAAGGGTCGGTGACTCCACCACCTCCCTGGTGAGGCCGTTCCAGTGCCTGACCACTCTCTGAGAGAAAAAGGTTTTCCTGACATCTAATCTAAATTTCCCCAGGCGCAACTTATTCACACTGCCAATGTGCATGTGGAGAGCAAGAGAGCTGCCTAGACAGTAAACATGTTTCTCTTGGCAGAAATAATGCAGTATTTAACTAATCCTCTTGTCCTGACTTGCCGCTCTGGGGCAGCGCTTCAACTTCTACCTCTCAGCACCACTCGTGTGCTGGCCCAAGGTCAGTCTCCGCCACCTCTGGCCACGCTGACCGTCTCTGCTCACTTTGGACAAGATATATAGGCTTTATCTGATGAAAACCGTATGGATTGAAAGGAAATCAATAGGTATGCCAGGATCTGGCATGGCCCTAGCATCTCAAGGAGAGGACGGAGCTATTGCTCCTTGCAGACTTTCAGGCTGGGCTAGCAGTAAGAACTAGTGCTTGGCATTCTCCCTGCTGCAGCTGAAGTCCTCTCAAGTCAAAGTCCATTCCTTAATCTTCTTAGCCCTCTCCCTGTTAGTGATCTCTTTATGTCCTATGCTGTTTTATGTCATCTCAGAGGCAAGATTAACCACTTTCTTTTTTACTCTCCAAGATGCTTCTAAGTTTGCAGGTTCTTTCACAAGAAATGTTCAAAAATCCCTTCTCTTTATTGAGTTATTTCTCTCCCCTCCCACCCCCCCTAGTTATTTTCCTAAGCATCCCTTATAAAAGTTTCTCTCTTATTTCCGTATCTAAATCTCTCTCTGCATTCATATTCTTTACCTTACTTCTTCCAGGAGACATTGCACACACACACGCACACACCAAAAACACCCCAAAAAAAAAAGAAAGAAAGAAAAGAAAAGAAAAGAAAACAGAGCAATGACCATATGCTTCCTTTCTGATCTCTATCCTTATTTACATCAGTAATAATCCCATTATAATGAACAATTTGTGGCCTTAAGAAGCACTGAATGTGAAGCTAGCTTACTTAGCCCTAAAATGGATTGTTAGATAGTGAGGAACAGTTGGAGGACTAACATTTTCAGAAAGCACAGCTAATTCTGAAAGAACATGTTTCTCCAAGGCTTAATTTACTCCATGAAAACTTTCATTGATTAGCACAAAAATCAAAGGATGTGTGTGTGTAAGGTATCTGGTTCTAGAAAAAAGACTAAAGATTTGCTTGTGCCCAAACTGCTTTGAAAATTTTAAACAGTAAATATTAACAAACTTGTACTTACTGGACTTTCCAAAGCCATTTAGGTTTTTATGTTATTTTAAATGCAGCTTATCATGGTCATTGAATATGATGAAAAAAGAAAAAAAAAAGAAAGATTTGGCACAATGTAAGACACTCAAAACAATACCCTGTAATGTGTAACATTAAAAAAAAAAGCGTTTTTTCCTGTTATTATTCTTGTTATCTCTGAGAAAAGAACACCACCTCGAGAGCCACCACATTACAACGCCAATCTTTTTAAAAGAAAAATTAGCACCTGGCTTAGAAATGAGCTCTTAATTTGATGCTACCTCTTGCAAAAATCATTTAGAAAATACTTCAATAATTGCTTCAGAAAGAGCTTACCACATTCAGACTATCAGACATCTTCACTTTGAATTTAGGGTTTTATGATCACACGCACAAAATGCATTGGGCTACTTTTGGTTGCCAGCATACGAATACAATTCTCTTTTTTCTCAAATCAGCCACTTTATTCTATTTTTCATTATTTAACTGAATACACGTATAACATGGTGCTGAAATGGGAGGTGTTTTGTTGTCACAGAAGAAAATCTGGTTAACAGTGTACATTTTAGCAAATTCACAAGTTTCACTGTAAAATAAAATTGTCACCAACATTTATCTTCTGCACTTAGTTCCATCATTAGCCATGGTTAAACATGCGGCTCAGAATTCTGTGTGAAGGCAGGTTAAGAAAGAGCTATTATCTATTCTACAAGAGTAACCTTAACATGGTTCCATCCATCGCATCTTGGTTTTATAATTGTGCCCTGCCAACTTTTGGGAGCAACTGTTTGCTGCCTTTGACACAGACCAGATGAAACTAGGGAATCTAGCTGGTGTCATTACGCATCACCGCTTGTGGTCCACACTCTAGTTTTTGTCTTACATGTGGGCTCAGGACACTATAAGACACACAAGAACTTAAGGAATGCCCCATGGGTTGAGGCCAAAGATCCACCAAGCCCAGTGTTGTCTCTCCAACAGAGCAGCAAGAGATGCTTCTCAGCAATACCACAGGCCCAGCCACTTTCTACAGTCTATTCACTCCTCCAGTATCCAGACTTCATGAATTAGAGATGTTGGACAGTACTAACCTCCTCTGTGCTTTAAGTTTGCATTTATGGAGCCGTGGTTCATAAACTCATCTAACTTTTGAACCTGCTGATACTATGTCTCTGCAGCTTCCTGTAGCAGTAAATGCCAGAAGTTCACAACCTGCAATGTAAAATACTCTCTTTTGACTGCTTTGAATTTATCTACTGTCATTTTCATCTAGTGCCCCTCAGTTCTTGCATTTTGGAATTGATGAACAGCAGCAGTTACACCATCCCCTATCTGTTCCCTTTGTGATTTTGCAAACCTCAAGCATCTCACCCTTCAACCTTTCCTCCAAACTGAAGAAACTTAAATCTTTTAAGACCCTCCTCAAAGGCTGCTTCACCCACTTTTAGCTGCATCACTCTGTCTATTCCTTCCTCAATGATACTACATCCTCCTTCAGGTCAGGAGGCCAAAACTACAGACAGTGCTCAAAGATGCAAGTGCACAAGGATTTTACAAAACAGTAAAATAATGCACTTCATTTTGTCTTTAAGATCCTTCCTTAAAAAATGATGATAAATGATGATAACCAACATTTTTATTTTGATTTTTGATTTTTTCTGGCTGCTTCTGCAAACTGAGCTGATGGATTTCAGAGAACTGTCAAGACAACATTTACAACAACTCCAAGATCTCTTTCCTGAATTGTAACTGCCAGTTACGAGTATATTAAATATTACATTCAGAATGCCCTTGTCTAGTGAATAAAGCTTTAGGAATAAGCCCCTGCCTTTCCAAATCTACTCTGCAAACAAAATCTTGGGTTATGCAGAGTTAGAGCACACTTGCTTATTTGAGTTTAACTTCTATTTACAAATAGAATAGATTGCACCCTTGTTCACCACCCCTCTAGTCCCACATTATAGACCACTTTTCTGCAGGGAACCTCTTCCCACCTCTTTTTAACTTGGCTTCTTGAAGAAGCATACCTCATACAATTACACTATGTCTGCATGTGATAATTTGCCATTCCATTTCCCCAGTTACCTTTGAACCTGTCATCCAATTTCAAACACATTCAACACAAGGATAAAATCTCCAAGGTCGTTACATCCTAGAATTTAACTGAAACAGGAAACTGGAAAGAAAAGAGATCCCAATCAGTGCCTCCGCTGAAGAAACAGCTATAACATGCAGTCATCCTTAACAGAAAACCTGCACAGAAAGAGATTTTCAATGCCTCAATTGTACAAAAAGTTTCATTTGGAGTTTGTACTTTAGTAGACATCAGAGAATGTAATCATAAGATACTAATCCATCAGAGACCAGTCTTCATTAATTCTAACACTCGGAGGACTACATATTGATTTACCTTGGGTAATGACTCACAGGAAACCACTTAAACAGTTTCATAGCAGGAGAGGAGCCTGGGCCAGATGCAGCCTCAGCTGGAGTTGCCAGCAGCCCCTCTGTTCTGGCTTGAAGACACTCCTGGATAAAATTTTCTAATTAGTAGCGTGACTAGTGCCTCACAGACCAGTACAGAGGAAGAAAACAAAGAAAAGCGTAAAATAATAACTTCTTTTTACTGCATCAAAATCCACTCTTGTAGAACACAATCGCAACTAACTGCAGAACAGAGGCTGGAAGTCAGTTTTGGTGAACAGGATTAAGAGCAGGGGGGATTGCCCCATGCTTTCCACTGACCAGGCTTCCACTGGGAATTTTGGCAGTGAGGAGGTGAGAGCTCATCCCTTATAACAGCAAACCCCCTGCCAATGGCTGAGGCAGCAGCCCCCGGCCCATGGTGAACAATTTGGCTTTGCTGTAGGACCTCCAGGAGAGGCAGGGACTGCTGCACCCCATGGAAGCCAGTGCCTTCCCCCTGATGCACCATGTTGTCTCCCTCCAGAGGAAGGACATCTAACTTATCCGAGAGATGACAATACATAAAACAGGCTAAATAATTACCCATCTAGAGTTTCACCGGCTTTATCTGGAAGCCACTATAGGCGTAACCACACACCAACAACTCCTGCCTCAGTGCTGAGGGCTCTGAAGACACCAAGAGGCCTGAATAGCCCTGACCAGCCTCAGCGGGGACCTCCCCTGCACCCTGCCCATGGCCAGAAGGCTCCTTCTCAGCTGAGACCTGGCTTTCAGGTGTGCTGCAGGTAGGCCGGTCTCTGGCCATGACTCCTAGTTGGACCTCAGACCTAAGCTGCAGGTGGCTTTTCTCCTGCATGGACCCCACAGACATGCTGTAGCTCATCTCCCATCCTGCCTCTCCTCCCATCAACTTTTGCTCCTGACTAGTCTCCCAGAATGGGCCTTTTGCTCATCGCTGGCCGCATCTGGGTGTACTCAGCCTTGTGTTTGCTACAGGCTTAAACAGAAACCCATCCACATCTCAGCAAAAGCAAGTTACTTAGCTAGCCACGAGTATGCACTGATGTTCGTCTAGGAGCTCTAAAACTTGTGGTTCACGAGAAAGTAGAGTCAGTCTCTCATCTTCCCCCCTCTTTAAATTCCCATTGAAAGCTGCCATCAGCTTTTCAATAGGTTGCTCTTCTGCAGTGTTCATTACAACTTCAGCAAGCATTTAACAATGCTTCTAATTTGCTCTGCTGAATATAGCTAATAATCCATTCCCTCTTCCTTTCAACAACCATTAAGACATCACAAGTCAAAATAAGTCTTTGGAAAAACCACTCTGTGAACTGAACAGCAAAACTCTGTTTAAAAATAAAATAAAATAAAAATAAAAGCGGTACGGCCAAAACACACCACCACCGGGGAAGGACCAAAAATCATTTGAGAACAGACTGTAATTGGTGATGTGATAATAGTGATAAACAAGACCATAGAATCATAGAATATCCTGAGTTAGAACAAGTGTGATAAGAGGTTTTTTTGAGCAAGGATTCATTTTCTCATCCTTCTAGAATTGATTTCCCATTCAAAATATTTTTTCTAGTATAGCCAGAAACCAAAATCAGTATGCAAAAAATTGAAAAAAAATGAAAAAAAAATACAGCATTCTTTTTACGCACTTGCACAGCTACTGCTAGCTAATATTGATTTAGTTAAGTTTCTAATTCATTTGTTAAATGCAATGTTTGTTAATTTGTTGGGGTTACATGGGTGAGAGCAACCAACTTATTGTAGGAGTCTGACTTTTGCAAAGAAAAACAAGCAAAACAAGTTATCTCTAGCGCTAAAATCAACTACAGTTCTAGAAAAAAACAAGCTTTCTCATACTTGCAGCTTGATATGCTGAGATGACATGAACAACAAATGTCACAGTTTTTCGTTGGGAAGGGCCATTCTCTGCTAATTTACACATTGATCAACAGATAGATCTCTGTAAGAATATGTAGTACGTATTATATACACATAACATATAGTACGACGTACTATAAACCAAAAACAAGCCATGAATAAATTTTAAGATGATATCTTGTGATACAGACATAAAATTACATTGTCCTAATATAACCTTGGCACATCTATAGCACATTTTGAAACCCCTACACTGGTCTTACGAAATGTATTATCAGTTCTAAGTTTAATTTTTTTTTTTCTTTCTGTCTGGTCAAAACACATGACGGTTTTAACAACTTGACACACCATAAAGTTTAGAAACCTTCTACATTTTTAACCAAAATCAGAAATTCCCCTCATCAAAGGAACTCCTTTACCTGTACACTTACCATCAAAGCTTTTAGTTCACTTAGGACTATATTTTTAAATTCAAAGTCTTCCCCTGATGATTTCAATAAGGCTACTAAATTAGAGCTTTATGTATGTAGACAGCAGCCCCATGTGAGGAGAAGTAACCTGCACTGGATGATGCAATGCAAGTGGGAAAACAGAGAAGTTACCAAAATATAACAGCTTCTCTTTTCTTTTTGCAAACTGATACCTGGGACGATCAGTGTTAGTGCCACTGTACTACCACTACTCCAACATGATCTGATAATTCAAGGTAAACAATACACAGATGTTTAACATTTAGATGTTTAACATATAGGAAAAAGAGAGCTAGAATACTGTAGCATCCACAATGATCATGTTCAGTATTATGTAAAAATCCCTGATGGAGGACAACATGGACCTTCAGTGCACATGCATCCTGTGACAGAAGACTTGTGTTGCATGTAACAGAACAAATAGCCTGGCATTATCTGGATCTGCACCACCCCTTAGCAGGAATCTTTTCCATTCAGACATGCAGAAAAGGAATGAATGATTAATGCGGATTCAATAACAAACAATGCAGAAAACACAGTCTGTCCCAAAAAAAGGGAGAGTGAAGGTTGGCTGCTTGCTTGGTCATTTTTAAAATCATGTAATTCCACAGAACAGTTTGGAGAGCAGTCATCAAAAATCAAAAAGTAATAATTGCAGAACTCACAGTGCAGCAGCATCACATGGTGACAGCAATGGTCTGTGTGCTGGCGGTGGCAGGGGTGGGAAGAGAAAGGGATCTGAAAAGTGAGAGGCTAAAAATTAAATTAGTTCTGTACAATAACAGCCTCAATCATCTCACGGTGTCATTCACTTGGATTTTTGGATTTTGTAGACATCCTGAAACAGCAGAGCCAAGAGGAATAAATATGGCTCCCATTGACTTTAATGATCTGTTAAAAGCACAGGTTTTGTGAATTTGGCCTCTTTATTGCTGATGATTTCACCAGTAACATCCTACTACCTCCAACACCCTTCTGGGTGGAAAGATCAAACAGAAATCTAAACAGATGCCAATATCTTCAGCTACCCTTCAACTAGTTTTTTTTTTTTTTTTGTGGTGCGGTTGAACATCTCAAAACATGACGGAAGCGCACTGAAAAGTAAAACTGAATTCCCCAGAAAATATGCTGATTATGTTTCAGTTTAAGATGACAAAATGAACACACAAAGCTGCTGTAGAAATCTGTCAGTGTTGAAGGGCCCAAGGATTTTGCTGCCAAGCACACCCAGGGCCCTTAGCAGAAAGGAATTAACCAAAGCTGCGAATAATGCTGTGACCTGCACGGTTCGTAAACCTCTAATCATAAAGGATGCACAGCAAGACATTGTGAATCAATGAGGCAGCACAGGAAAACATTTGGAGTTGAATTTTATAGACATACTTTGTCTCTTTTTCACTAAAACAACAAGACAATTCAACTGTACCCAGAATTTCAAATTAGGCTTTATCAGCAACAATATTTTACTAGTAATTAGGGCTAGTGGTGATGCCTTCTTTTTTTTTTTTTTTTCCCCTTCTGCCCAGGACATCTTTCCTGCTAATAATCTGCAAAGTTTTACATCTCTTCCTTTTACAAATGACTAACACTGTGTTGGGAGGAGGAAGGCTAAGGTGCATCTTTACTGATAGAAACAGCATAAATTTTAAGTCCCGAAAATGCAATCCTTACTCATGCTGTTGAATGCTTGTTAAAAGCAACAATCTCATTAAAATTTATCAGGTTCCTTGGGCGAATTCACCAAATACAGAAGAGCAGCTCAGGTGCACAGAGGACATATTTCACTGCAAATAGATTACAAAAAACTATCAGCATACTGAGGAATAACCCCAGTACTGGAAAAATTTTCCTTGCAGTCATATCGATTTCAGCCTCCCTTGGAAACATCTGAGGGTAAGAAACACACAAGCAATAGCATAGGCAGGGTATTGCAATCTCCCAACTCCTTACTGCGCTTGCTACAATCTTTCACGGGGTATAATAATGAAACATAAGTTATTTTGAAGCACAAACTATAAAAACTTGGAGGAGACCAGAAAATAATCTGTTATTGTCGTCCTGAAACTTGCACGATTGTACATCTGGATCTCAATTCAAGACCTTACTGTCATATGAGCCCATTCTGAAATTGTAAATTAACATGAATCCAAGCCATGAAGCTAAACACAGATTAATACCTTTGCTCTCTAATGTTGAGCTAAGAATGGAGTAGTTCTTTCCACCTCAGAAAAGAGTAAAGCAATATAAATGTAATATTTTTCTTATTCTGCTGCAGGGAAGATGTCTAACAGGGAAGGGAAATAGAATTGGTACCATTTGGGGAAAAAAATAGTGTTGTTAAGGCCTGTGACATTTGTATGTTCTTTGTAATATAATTTCTCAAGTCTCTCTGCATTTTACATTTATCTTCTCATTTCCTAACATATGAGCAGGAATGGTCTTTATTCTGTCACAGAAATTCTTTTCCAAGAAAATCTGGAAGTGACAAATGGAGGGGAAAAAAAAGGAAGCTTTTGCAGAAAGAGAAAAAATTGCTAAAACAAAGGGACAAGCTGGTAAGGACACATCTTTGAGATCATGAAGTTATGCCCTCTTATCTGGTTAGATACAATAGCATTACAGTAAGTTACAACAGTTGTAAGAACAGCAACTGTATTTAAGTTTAAAATAAGAGTATGACTGGTTATGAGTCATCAGCCACAGCAGACAACTGCATTTCAACTTTTATATTTCACTATGTGCTGTTATTGCTTTTGTGAAATTCCAGGCAATTCTTTAAAAAAATTTTGTAGGCTTTCAGCAAGTATGCCTCAAGCATCACCTTTCCTCTGATGTCCTATATGGCAGTATGTTTCTAGTTCTTAGTCTTGAGGGGCTTGATTCTGGTTTATTAATAATAATCCAGTGGCTCTTTTTCAATCTCTAGTTTAAACAGAAGTAATTGATTAAGAAAAGAAATTTCATATAATAAAAAAAGCTGATCAATGCTGACCCTTAATATTCTCGCACACTGTGATTATAGATAAACCTCTGCCTTAGTCAATGAAGTCACAATCCCTATTTTCTTTGCCTTCTATAGTTATACACATTGTTATGAATATATACAGTCCATACCTGTTCTTTAAAATACTCACTACATATCTATTAACCTCTGGCTGTGCGTTGTTTACACTCACAGTAACACAACCCGGAAATTCTTCACATTAGGTATACAGTCAAAACCTTTCATTTGTATAAACACTTCTCTGCAGCGCCTTGAGAAACAAATAACCTTTTCCCAGTTATGTTTCTCTTACACAGGAGTATTTTGCTTCAGCTCTCAAAGTCTACCTTTTTGTTTGTTGCCCTTACAACTAAATTGCATAATGAATTCCTTTATTCCAATAACAAATAAAAACTCCGCAAGCTGTCCTTAATCTACAAGACTGCCACAAAAGAAACACATATAAATCTTTCTTTAATGGATCTTAATTTGTATTTTTCAATTTCATTAGACTTTACATGCCATGAAATGAAAACTGCACTTCCAGAAAATACGACTCACTTTCTAATTCTGCAGATGAATGAACTAGCCACAAGGCCAAACTGATGGGAGGCAAATGAGACAGAAAAAAAACACCCCTCCCACCCCCCCCAAATGCACGTAAGAGTTGCATGCATATATACTTATCATCCACACATTTTCAAACTTAAACTGCTTGTTTTCATAAATCTCGACTCGTGATTCAACCATTTTCACAAAGATTGACAACAGCACAATAGTTTTTCTCTCCTCAGAATGGAACAGCTGAAAAGCACAGGTTGGCCTACGGAGCTACAATAGGACAGTACAGGAGCTGTACCATATAAGACACCTGTTTTACATAATTTTGCACTTTTCAATACAGGGCAGGTTATGAAGTGTTTGGAGAGGCTACATATCTTCAGGTGTATCCTGGTTTATCGAGAGGCAGAAGGAAAACAAAAAAGAGAGACAAGAAGTGTCCACATCCAACCACCAGATAAAGACGTATCTTCTTCTGAAAAGGCGACTTGAGAGAACATAGGGGATTGATTTTTGTTTTTAAAAAGAAAAGCTAATGCAGCATCTTATGAAACAAAAATCTTCCTTGGTATGTCTAGAAAACTTATGTAGAATTACTGGTATGTTTCTAATAACGTACTTCCAGTTTTATTAGCTGGTCAAATTACATTGAAGTACAACACAGCCAGCCAGTATTATTTTAACTCTGTCTAAACACAGCCGTAAAGGTTTTTACAGCCAAGGCACTTTGATATCTACAATGAATTTAATTCATGCAGACTCTTTTAGAGTATCATGCAATAAAGAATGGTTTCCAGTCTTTTTAACCCATGACACCTGTGCTTCAAACAATCCACTACTTCTTATGAATTAAGTGCTACTTTTACAAAGTGGAGGTTATGGTCCCTAACTTGAAGAAATGGGAAAGTCAGTGCAGACACTGGGGTTTAGCTTTTGTTGGCAGAAGTTTCTTAAGAAAAATAGAACTACTTTGCAAGTATATGAGATTAGGGTCATTTTTCTCCTTTTCTTTGAGGATATTTGTCTCACTATGAAAAGAATTACAGTGTTTTAAATATTAAACTCACAGGCACAAGTAAGAAAGCAAATCATGACATTTGATTTAGAAGCAGGATGAGCAGACACCTTTATCACAACATTGTTGAAAACGAGTAAGTCAATGTAAAAATCTTACTACAGACAGAATACAAAAATGATCTCTGGAAAATCTTGATTAAAGAGAGTCACATTGAATAAACTGGTCATTGAGTTCAGTATTTATCGTGAAAGAAGCTACAAAACACTCTGTCCCTGCAAATGCTGTCAGAGTAGAAAAAACAAAATTACCAGCACCTCAAAAGAACTACTTGAAACAGTGCTTGATTTTTCTTTCTCCTGCCTCCCTGTTGTCTCTGTTTTATATCTTCTCTCCCTGTCTGTTGCACAGGTTCCTACTCAGCTGATCTTCTGTTTCTAATGAAAAAGCTCACTGAGGAGGAGCATTAAGCATCTCCTGCTTGCACACTTCAGCAGAACATGAGAGTAAGCCACTGCTCAGGCTTTGCTGGGGCCAGAGGAAAAGAGTGTGGGGGGTCTCCTCTGCTGCCACAGACTCTCCCAGATGCTTTTTCAGTTCAACTGAGCATTTGACTTACATTTCTCATGAAATGTCCAAGCTGCTGCTTAGCTCCAAAAGCATGGAGGGAAGGCTACATCCTAAAGAAATGTAAAACAAATAGCTGATCCAGCTGCATCCAGGCTGAGGGGGATAGGAAGCCCTGGCCACCGACGTAGCACACTTCAAAAATCTCTCTCCCTCTCCTTGAAGCAGCACTGTGAATACAAATTTCTTGATTCATTCTTTCTAGGGCTACAGCAGCTATGGGGTTTAAGTTTCTGTTGGGGGAAAAAAAAAAGAAAAAAGAAAAAAACAAACATCTGGGGACCATCTAGTGTTTCCGACTACATTTTTCAATGGAAAGTGAAAAGACGCTGCTGAAAAGTTTTGAGATGTGAAAGGAAAACTAGGTTATGCCTGAGAAAGCGGGAACGTTTAGGCCAGCATATTGAAAGAGGGCAGCTCAGGAATATTAAAAAACATTGGAAAACATTTTTTTTTAAAAAGGGAAAACTGTGTACAGTGTTAATTCTTAACAAACTGACACTTGTAGGAAAAAAAAAAAAATCGTATGACCCAAAGATTATACATGTAAGCAGGTAACGGAACTGTGTAAATGAAACAGGGCAACTGACCATACAAGCGACACTGACTCTTCCNATATATTCATATATATGAATATATTCATAATATATCAAGTGCCATTTAAAACACTTTTTTATTAATACAAACAGATTTTTTATTGCCCAAGTTGTACATCAGAGCACATACCATGATTCAAATATGTCCAGTGTTACGTGTATGAGCAGACAACAGCACGAAGTTACCTGCAGCAAGAAGCAAAATTTGAACAGACATTCTTTTTCCGTTTAAACAATGGAATCTGGTCTGAAGGTATTTTATAAAAGCAGCTACTCCCTATTCTAAGTTGAGTTATGCTGCAGTCTTAGTTCTGCCCTCAGCTACATCAAGCCAACATAGATATAAGTCCATGATCTTCATTGCAGTTACTTCAGAACTACACTGATGAACAGGAGACAGATCACATCCTTTAGACTCATGACTCTGATGTCTGACAGATGAACTTTGACAAATCTAGCAGGAATAGTTTAATGTAATACCACCCCTAACTCTCCACGTCACGCCTCTATACAGGTTATCACATCACAACAGACAGGAATGCATGACTTGGTTACTTCAGTTCACAGTGCAGTACATCAACTTAAACCACTGCTGAAGGTGTGGTTTGTGTGAATACACCAGACTATAAACTGAGACTATATAGGCTGCGCACACCTTTTACCAAATCTGCAGAGGGGGGCAGCAAGTTTTGGGATGTCAAACCTGATGCAGCAGTACCTTTATACGTGTAGCTACATTGATTTGCTCAGTGAATATAAGCAAGATCTTATGGCTGGGTGAGTACAGTCCTTGGATGAGCTGGCAACACTTACACCGTCCAGTTGCTTAATTGACCATATCTTCTGGTCATCCTTTTATTTTAATTGGCTCATCTGATAGTTTTATATCCTCTGAAGAAAAAAAAAAAAACAGAGGTCCCAAGGCCTTCACTGTCTCATATGATAGTACTTAAAAGAAAAGTATGTAATTTATATTGAGAAAAATAAATNGGCAGCGCTGATCTCTTCTCTCTGGTGACAGCGACAGGACCCGAGGGAACGGCATGGAGCTGTGACAGGGGAGGGTCAGGCTGGGTGTTAGGAAAAGGTTCTTCATCGAGAGGGTGGTCGGGCACTGGAACAGGCTCCCCAGGGCAGTGGTCACGGCCCTGAGCCTGCCAGAGTACATGAAGCGTTTGGACAACGCTCTCAGACATAAGGTTTGATTTTTGGGTGGTCCTGTGTGGAGCCAGGAGTTGGACTCGATCCTTGTGGGGCCCTTCCAACTCAGGATATTCTGTGATTTGCATTTTTTGTGCCTATATTCATAATCCAATGCATGTTCAAAACAGTTAATGAAATGTGTTAACTTCAGCAGAAATCAAAACTTAATTTCATTTTAAAATATTCAATGAGATAAAAAAAATCAGATGGAAAATTCAAATTTTAAGACACAAAATATGATGTTAGCTAGCTTCTTGGCATTTCATTTTACCTTAGCAAAACTTGTCTGATGTAAATATTGTTTTTTTTTTTAAATTGATTTTCTTTAAGAGCTAGAAAATAGAAGAAAGACAAGAAAACATGACCTAGAATTTGCTTATTGTGCTCAAACACACAATATATTTCTCCTGTCAGTCATGCTCTGTCCTACCTAACGATTATTAATCTCCTCTGATTTCATCAATTCATCTGTGATGCCGAACTGTCATAACCTGCATGTAGTATTCTAAATGACTGTTACTAGTACATTCCAGATAATGATGTTTGCTTATAACACATAAAATCATAGCACACAATAACAGTACTCAGAAGTCACTGATGGAACCTACTTCATAGATTTACATATGCTATTTTGAACTCAGATTGAATTTATGAGGCAAAACTAAATACAAATTTTATTCCATTCTTGTAAGACATTGTGAATAGGAGAGAGTACAGCTTTGAGAAGGTAAAAAAAAAACTTTGTGTGTAGAGAGGGAAGAAAGGAAAAGTTGTTCCAGGACAAAAAAAAAAAAAGAAAGTGCATATATAAAGAAAACTGAAATAAGTAGTAATGAAATGGCTAGAGTGTAAATTTAAAATAAAGTAGATTTTACATGGAAGATTAGTATCTGAGTAGAATCCAGTGCATCTTGTAATACCCCATGTTTCCCTATACTTTTTGGAGCATTAGCACTCAGAAAAGACAGCATTGGAAGCAGTGACATCTTTAGTGTTTTTTGGTTGTATCAACTTCTCTCAGCTGCAGAGTATCTTTCCAGCCCCCCCTCTCTTTGCTTTCTTTTTCTCTTCTTTCTTTCTCCTTCTCTTATACACACACTTCTGCACCCAGTGCTATTGAAATCTAGGTCTGCATCTGCTCCTAGGCCAAAACTTATTTGTCATTAAATTAAAGCTTACAAAAAGAAAACAAAACAAAAACAACACTGAAAGAAAAGGAAAATAACTGGAAATGCCCAAACTTTCCTGTTTTCCTGTCCCCCACATCACAAGAAAATAATTCCTTCTTTGAAGCTCATATAAAAGTCTGAAAATGCACAGCAGTGATCTTCAAGGATACACATGGGAACAAGACAAAATATTAACCATTAAGAGGAGTAAAACATTGTGCAGTACATTGAACAAAAGTACAGCTACTACATAAAACAGTGCAATAAACTCATCGTGCTACATGCTCACCGTGTACGAAGGAAACTGTTTTTGTGCCCCATAAATATGTAGCCCTTCTTCCTTCTGCTCACTTGGATCAAAGGATCCTCCTGCTTCCAGTTCAGACTTCTCCCTAGCCTTTCCTTAGAAGGCTGTTGGCATACACAGACCAAGTGATCCCTTTGTATTCCTCAAGAAGATGGGCTCAAAATCTAGCTAGTCCAGCTCGGAAACAAACAAACAAACAAACAAACAAACAAACAAACAACAAAAAAAGACCCTGCTCCACCCTTGTTTCCCTCATTTCCTTCCCTCCCAGTCCTCTTCAGTTAAGGTTAAGAACTGTAGGGAAGAACATGGGTGCAGGTGGTCAGCTGTTTCCTTCATCCCGTCATTTTTCAGTTGTAAATCTGACCAGGAACTATGCACTGCTCCTGCAAGAGAAGTAGAGCCAGAGGAAAGGGAAGGCGCACAGACCGCACAGAGGAGCCAGTATCCAGCAGGAACAACCTAACATCTCTTAGATGACTTGTGTTTTTCTTTTGCATCACAAGCTTCCAGACATCTGTCCCCTTCCACAGCCATCCTCTTCTACTCATCAAGTGGATACTAGAAGTCCTCTAGGTTAAAGGTCCAGCACCTCATTTGCACAGATCCCTTCATTATGCGTGACTCGGAGAAGTTTTAACCTGTAGGTATTGTTCAGACTAAGTTTATTTTTCTCTTCCAGTGTTTCTGTATTTGTGTACGTGTCCCTGCAATGTAAGGGCTGCAGTGGTAATTGCTACCCTTCTGTGAAAACTCTCAGCAATCACTGCAGCAAACCTTGCATAACATCCAGAAAACAGCTTAGACTTGGCTCCAGACAGCCTTCCTTTACATATTCAAATGTATTTCTGTAAAGCTAAACTAAATGTGTGTTTATCAGACAAGTCATACATTCACAACTACCATGTTCTCAGCCTCTTCTCCATAAAAAGGCAAGACCTTAGAAGGGAGCTAGAATTTATTACTAGGCTGCCAGTTATCATCAAGCAGAAGCCCTTCTGCCTAGGAATACACGCTAATTCCATTCCTGGACCAAAACTAAAATTGGCCTAGAGTAAAATACTTATCCCCATTGCATAACCAGTTATACCCCATAGGGAAAAGAAAATACACAAACAAGAAACACACACAAACAGAAAACCAGGGGAAAAAAATCCATTTCCCCTAGGGTGAAGATTTTGTAGGGTCTTGTCTCCATCTACCATCTCACTAGCTGATTTGGTGCTTACAGATATACTATTGATCTACAAAAATGAGGCTTAACAGCAAAGTAGCAAAATTTGCTGATGGCATACAATTGTAAGAGATTTGATTTAATTAATCAGTTAAAAATAAGATGATTGAAGTCCTCTGAACAGTACAAGCAGTATTAAGGATCAAACTCTGCATCTCAATTAGAGAGGCCTTCATCCCATTGAACATATTCAGACGAATTACTTACAAAAATTATTTAATCAATAGCTGACAGTGATAATGCCCAACAGATTGACTAATGTGAATAGCAATACATGCAAACGCATGCATTTGTTTTTTGGGGTTTTTTTTGGTTTTTTTTTTGGGGAAGAGGACTTACCTCCTGAAATGGAAAAAAAAAGTAAGAAATTGACAATAAATGAGTAACAGTTCCTCATAGCTAAAAAAAAAATTATAAAAGCAGCACAGAAGTGGAATCTTAATTATAGTAAAGCTTCAAAAGCAAGTAGTAGCCAAATAATAATAAAAAAAAGTATATAAATAAAAAAAGGAATAGAGAATTTAGAGCGTGACAACATCACAAGGAAAGCAAAAAACGTAAAAGAATAAAGGTGAAAACAGGAGAACTGAACGAAAAAGTGCACTTGGCTCTGTCAAATTGAGATGAAGGAAGACAATGTAAACATTACTTGTAGTTTACAATTGTCTTTACACACTCAGAAGGAATATTTCCTTAAATTGCTGTTTAACATATTCTTCCCTATAAATAAATAAATAAATTAAAAAAATAAAAGCTATTCATAGAAGGAAAAAGTTGCTAAAGAATATGTTTCAGAAAGGTGTTGGAACTGAAATGTTAAAAACAAATCTGCTTACTGACAAAAGCAAATCTGCTTTCAGATTGTATATCAGAAGGTCAGACAAAAAAAGTAAGTTAGGTGCATAAAATATGACTAAGACAAAACTGAAAGCAACTAGACCCCAGATTGCAATCCCCTTCTCCCTTCTTTACCTTCCACTCAGTTGCCACCTAATCTTGAAGTCATCTAAACACTACATGCACTTCGGTCTCTGATCTGAAGTCCTTGAACAGTTCCTGCATGCTTGGAAGTGTCTCAGGTCTGTACAGCACCCTTCCCAGTAAGTCACTGACACCACAGCTTGAACGGGATTCAGAAACTGGAAGTTCCTCTACATTAGTCTGCTGAAGCACTAGTGTGGTAGTTATGTCTGAGTATGCTAACAAGATCACAACTCTGCAAATGCAGCTGTAGCTCTCTCCCCAGCTACAGGATAAAATACCCAAGCTGATCTGGAAGAAAGGACAAGGTCCAGGATGACCATATGTTCCTAGCTGAACACCAAGCATGAAATTCATCTGCTAGTGCAGATGTCTAAGGTCCCTCTACAGTCAAGAGACGGTTAACCAACACAGCCAGAGGAGACCAGATAGCAACTCACATCCTACAGCAGATGTGTTGGTGAGATGAATCACTGCTGACTGGCTGACTCCATCATGGACTATGATGGAGTTTTGACACCAGCCTAAAATTAACACCTACCTGCTGGTTCCTAAAGTTAGGTTAGATAAATCCTATCATAGATTACTTGCTCCTGCATTAACTCACTCAGCTCCAGAAAAGTCCACCTTCCTTGTTGTATACTAGTAGACATACAACTGGAGGGAAGGAGAACATCCTTATCCAAGCCTAGCGTGGCAAGGAGTGCACTTTACTATAAGATGAGAAATAAAAGTATGAGCCCTTTCAGCTGAGAAAGGCAGCCAGCACTGAAATTTTCCCCATCCTGAAAAAGTATTCCCACTATGTTATGAAAAAATGTGCTAGATACATTCAAACTTCCCAAAGGAAGTCTGACTTACCCCCAGCTACTTATTAGATAGTGCATGGACTCCTCATGAGGCAGCAGGGCTGCAAATCCCAGGCACATCCCCAAAACGAGACACTACGCCTGAGAGAGAACCAGGTCTCTACAACAAACACCTCTTCCCACTATTTTGCCTGGGATGGCTCCAGGTAGGATATAAAAATATTTATTACTACACTCCCATTCAAGTACCTGAACACTTAGCAGACTTAGCCTACTCACAAAACTGCTTTGCAGAATCCAGTTATAGAATTCTTTTCTATTATTTATCTTTTTATTTTCTGTATTGCAACTGCACCCATATAATAACATTAACTTTTCATATTTCCAGCTGAAGAAGAATATTCAACTACTTCTTGCAATACTTACAGAAAGATCTAAGTAAAAGAGAAGTCACGCATCCCAAGAGCGGAAAGGTCAGTTCATAGAAGACAGGTAACTCAGTTGTTCATCATTTCCTCCCATCTAACATTAATATGCTTGCTTATGCTTCCCTGTTACTGAGCTGTTTCTGCTTTGAAACTTACTGAAATGTATGGTATTTTAGTGATTGGCAAAGAAAATTACATGCCTAGGTTACAATATGTAACAAATGAAAGCCAAGGTCATTTCAGGAATGAAGGCAAAACAGAACTCCTGTTCTTGAATTCATAGACAGAGCCGTCACGAAGTGCACTGAATTCGTCCAATATGAATAAATCTAGAGTTATGGGCTTAGGAAAATGGCATCAGCTCTCACTTTGATATGTAAAATCATATCAAAAGAAATCCCAAAAGAAGATGTATGCCCAACTTTTGTTCTGAAGGTGGATAATCAAAGAGTACAGAGAATAGCATTCAGCATAAACGTGTTCTGATATTAATATGAGATAATTTAGTCCACAAATAATTATGACTTTTGGAGATGAGTTTCACAATTTCTGAAAATGAGACAACAATGTGTCCTTGCTGCAAAGAAGGTTAATGGTATCCTAGGCTGCATTAGGCCAAGTACTGCCAGCAGGTTGAGAGAGGTGATCCTTCCCCTCTGCTCAGCACTGCTGAGGCTACACCTGGAGGACTGGGTGCAGTTCTGGGCTCCCCAGTACAACAGACATGGACATACTGGGGAGAGTCCAACAACGGGCCACCAAGATGATCAAGGGACTACAGCACCTATCCTATGAGGAGAGGCTGAGAGAGCTCAGACTGTTCAGCCTGGAGAAGAGGAGGCTCAGGGGAGCTCTTATCAATGTGTACAAATGTGTATAAATACCTGAAGAGAAGGTGCAGAGAGGATGGAGCCGGGACAAGAGGCAACAGGCACAAACTGGAACACAGGAGGTCCCCTCTGAACACCAGGAAGCACTTCTTCACTGTGCAGGTGATGGGGCACTGGCAGAGGTTGCCCAGATTGGTTGCAGAGTCTCTCTCCTTGGAGATCCTCAAAAGCCCCCTGGACATGGTCCTGGGCAACCTGCTCTAGGTGTCCCTGCCTGAGCAGGGGGGTTGGACCAGATGACCTCCAGAGGTTCCTTTCAACTTCAACCATTCTGTGATTCTGTGAGATTCCCAGATATCAGGGCTCTATGAGGGAAAGAATTTACCTCTACCCAGACCTTTTAACGTGGCCACATATAAAAAACCTGTCTGCCAGGCAATGTTCTACAGAAAGCAGCAGTCCCTTGCAGAAAGTTCAAGGCACAGAACGGTGACTCAGACATGAAACACTTTTTCCATCCTTTGCTTTTGCTATTAATGGACAAATTCAGCAGTCTTCTTACAGAGAAGATCACTACCTTTGCTACAGTATACATTGCCCTTAATATGTCCTAGTGAAAGAGGAAAATAGTTCAGGCAGCACATGCAA
This sequence comes from Chauna torquata, assembly GCA_013399475.1. Lineage (NCBI taxonomy): Eukaryota > Metazoa > Chordata > Aves > Anseriformes > Anhimidae > Chauna > Chauna torquata. The sequence goes on along the minus strand of VXAL01016220.1, from coordinate 1,139 downwards.
AGGTGAAAAGATTTCTTGGCCCTTCTCACTCCAAATTTGTTATAGAAATGCAATGCATCCGTATCTCCAAACCAGAATATTTCAGATACTACACATATACACACATATATATATATACACACACACATATATACACACACAGTTCTGTAGCCTGAGATTACAAACTCAAAATATCACATGTAATATTTGTCTTGCAGCAAGGTGGATGAATTTGGGGAGCAGGGGGGTGGGAGGTTGGAGATGGGACACTGACTGCGGGGCTATTGAAATGCCATTGTGGGCTATTTTCAAACTGGAAAAATATAATACATTGCTTGCCATGCCAGACCAGATTCTAGTCCTGTCTCATATGAAGAGAAGTTTTCCAGAACCTTTCAGAACTTTCAAAGACATCATTTTTTCAGTGATGACTGAAATGTAGCTACTTATATAGAACTTTAATGTACTTACAGTCAGTTCCTTCCTCATCACTGCAGGTGATCAGCCTGTGTCCTGGACCAGAAGCAACAAATGACTTCCAGCACTAGGACAGAAAAAGATGGAGAAAGAGTCTTATAGCAAATATAAAGAATTATTTGTTACAAAACAGACAAACAAGCCTGCAAACAATCAGCATTAGTCCAAGAATACACAACTTGGCATTTTTAAAATCTCTTATTGGATTGCAATATGGAAAGAAAGCCTAAAGTTAGACGCAATAATATTAATAAAATACATTATGAGTTTTTGGGTAATGTTATTCCTTTATACCATACCTTCATTATCTAAGACCATGTCACATTACAGTTTTGTACAAGCACATTATGAAGAATCCTCCAACATACACCTTCAGTGGGGCAAGGTGAACTTATGGAGGAATATTAACTTTGATTTTCATAGGAATAAAACCACACTCTAAATGTAGCTTTCTCTGAGCATTAATAAACTTAACAACTACACAAAACAGCAGTATAAAAATGATGAGCCAGTATCTTTTTAGATTTGAAACACTTCATTTTAAACCATAATTTCTGATCAGCTTTATGAGCAATATAATGTCACATAGAAGGGTTTGGGTTGGAAGGGACCTTAAAGATCATCTAGTTCCAACCCTCCTGCCGTGGGCTGGGATGCCATCCACTAGATTGGGTTGCCCAGGG
>VXAL01016219.1:108009-128035 GCA_013399475.1 Chauna torquata | reverse complement strand
ACCACTTCAATATTGTTTTTAGAAACATCCAAGTAGGTCAGTTGTTTCAAAGTGCCTATGAACTAGAAGGAAAAGAAAATAACGCATTCTAAGAAGTGCAAGTTCAAAACAAAAAATGCCACTGGTTTTGACAACAAACTGTCTCTGAAATGTTAACATTAAATTAAAATTAAGTTAAAACATTAAAATTATACAGCAACTTTAATATATATGCTAACTGACAAAGCAAATACCACCATAAATTAAAATACTAAATGTTTAATACAGTAAAAGGACTTACCCCTGGAATAAGTGTTAGTCTATTACCATCCATCCAAAATTCCTTTAACCCACTCAGTTGTTCAAGTACTTCAGGCTGTAAAGTGAAACATTTTTTAAAAAACTTTCATACAAAAAACATTAAAAGGCAAAAATATCTTCAGGGATTCATATATAGCAACTTTAAGTTATGTTTTATTATAGCTGTTATATACACTTGTTTCACTGGGTCATCAAAAAAACAGAATTTACTTTTTGAAATGTAAATATATACCGGATATACAAAAATGTGATAAGAACTTGTTCACAGTACTAAATAATCTTTACATAAAGTATTATTTTTACAGGAACTATTATTTTTCAACTGTAGTACAGAACGAATAAATCTTGCACACAATTCTTCCTCCTGAAAGAGGTCTAAAAAAAACTTAAATTCCATCAACTCAGAAGAGCTGTTTTTCAAGAACTATGAAGTTGACAAGATATTGATCTAGAAAACTGGGAAACAGATTTTAATTTTCCAGCAGAAAACAAAGGGTACATCTGCACAATACAAGCAAACCATTCCATAAAATGAAGCACAAGATACGCTCCCATTACAACTCGTCGTATCTGAGAAAGACCACTACTTAGGAAAGCATATGCAGCATGGATGCTTATCATTTAAACTTCCCCCCTGAGAAAGTAATACAAAACACGTGCTAGTGCACCATAACAACTACAACCAAGTTCATTTAAATATAGAACTCAATTTCTTTATATTGTAAATATATAGTATTACTGTATAAATTCCTGCAGTCCTGGCTCCCAATAATGAATTTTCCAAGAGAAAATCTTAACTTTTTTTTTTTTAATTGACTGAAGACTAAATTTTAGGCAGATCTTGACCCAAAAAAGCAGTTTCAACCCTTTGTGCTTTTTACCAAAGGATCTTTATGAAATAAGTTCTCTGTAGTTAACTGTTCCAGATAAAAGGCTGGGAGAAATGAACTGATCAGCCAAAAATATATCCAAACAGGTACTTTCAGAGCCTGTACTTACTTCCTGGCTGTTACGGCCTAACATGGGCCTAAGCCTGTTAATTTAAGGCTCCCACAGGCATATATCTACACTGTAATGACCATATGGCAGTAATGGTAATGTCTGTAAGTGTAATACTAATGAACACTTCCTTACATACACTTCCATATCTAACAAACTACACAGCTAGGCAAGTATACAGCTCTTCATGACCTGTGGCTAATGAAGTACCTACTGGTAGCACACACAGGCTTGACTTTATTGTATAGTAGGCCAGGATGTTCCACTATACTTCTAACAATTTCAATCCCCTTATACAGGAAAGTACTTGACTGATCACGCTGAAGGAAAAATCTGAGTACCTCAATTGCGTTTTGTTGTTGGTTTTTTTTTTTGAATAATATTCAAACTTAAAACTAGTTAATATAATTTTCATTGCATCCAAATAGCTTGTACTCACTAATAAAAGCAAGACATGCACAGCTTACACAGAACTGCAACATTAAATACATGATAAATAATAAATGTTTAGAATTTACTATAAGCTAAAGGATTATGTTTATAATTCATATACATATTACCATTAACATTTAACTGGCATATTAGCCCTACTATACCACAGTGTTTTATTTTCAAATTCAGGAAGAACACATACTCACATGCAGAAGAAAATACACAATTTTTAAAACAGGCTCCAAAGAGTAGTATAAGGAATCAATAATATTTGCTCAGTAGCAGAACTCTCAAGCTGATTTTCATAATGATTACAAACTGATTATAGGACAAAGACATTTACAAAACAGTGAAAGCTCTGTTGTTTAGGTAAAACTCACCACTTCCGTGAATTCATTACTTCCTAAGTCCAGTCTCTCCAGCTGAGTCAGTCTGGACATGGTTCTGCACAGGACGGGGATTAGTAAGAATTAGATTTAAGAAAATACCAATTATATCCAATCTTCCTGTATTCATACAAATATATTATTTTAATCAGTATTGAGTAGTGACGTTGTTCTGTAACTGGACTGATATCTGAATAAGGTCAAACTTTCAAACTGTTCAACTAGCAATACATTAATGATCATTCTGTGACTGTCACACAAAGACCAACTCGTCTATGGATTAGTTTACAAAAACTAAAGACCTCTAGAGTCATCTTTATGATAAAGAGTAACTTTACAAGTTACTTCAACAGTGAAGTCACTCTTCGACTGCCTCAGCTTTTCACCTATTGTAATAATCACCACAAAGTGTTTTCCTCCTAAAGAAAGACCGCCTTCTAAAAAAACAGACAAGATCACTGTTGAATCACAGTAACAACCAACACATTCTCCCTTTCCAGGCTGCTGACAAAGTTGCTTATATGATATGGTCTGGAATCCTAATTACTCCTCTAGTTTTAAAACTGATCAGATTACTAAACTAGATTTCATGACACATCAATACTCTTTAAGCCAACTTATAGCAAAGATTAAATCAATGACTGAGATAATGTAAGATCCCTTCTTTCAAGCTGTGTTTTGGCAAAATTTTCTCTTTATTTATGTTTACTTTAGGGACTCCATAGAGAATATCTGCTCAAAACTACTGTACAAATAATTAATTCAAATTTTATTTCCTTATTGAACAAGTTCCACTTTTTCTATTCCACTTTAATACATGAGATTGCTCGCTACACTCCTGTGTGAAAATTTTAGCAACAATTGTGCAAATAAAATTCACACACATGCAATTTACTGGCAATTACTTTTACTTCAAGCTTGTAATGTTTCCTCAGACCTTTTTATAAGTTGTCAACATGCTAGTTCCAGGGTTCCCAAACAGTGGGCTAGATCACTACCAGCAAGCAAGTCATTACTAAGCAGCTTGCAGTTTGGACAGCATCTACTACCCTATGTGGTGATCCGCACAATCATAATTCTAGTCAACAGCAGTACTACCTAACAATATTTTCAAAGGGGCTGTGAGTTCCTCCTATGACTTTATGTTTTATATTTATTTGATAATAGCCTTCACTAGGACAATTAATACATAAAACCTTCAAATATAAATTGTGTGTACATACTGCAAAATTCAGGAAAAGTTAAATGTAAGATCTTCTAAATTCAGGAGGAGTTTTTTGTATTGCCAGAATATTGAAGTATTAAAGTTAAGTATTAAACACCAATATATTTAAAAAACACTTTGGGTGAGCACAAGATGCTCTACGCAGATACTCAGTTTCAGTTGCTCTTCAAGGACCTTAAACTAAGCATTACAGTTGTTTTGAACATGCATTTCCAAAACTACATTCTACTGAAAACGCCCCATTTGTTGAAAGTAAATTTATTTGATTATTAATGCTGTTCATGAAATAATCCCCAAAAAGTATTTCTCTCAATATCCATCTATAGACTTGATTTCCATTACATTATAGTAATCATGCTAGGGACAAACTAGGAATTTAGCATAAATAGGTGAAGACATGATCAAGACAAAAGCAGAAGAAATTTTAATTGCACTGCACATATAGTATGCACAGCCTTTAGGGGACAGCATTTAACTCACATTACCACTTTCTCAAGGAATGAAAGAAAAAAAATAAATGAAAAGGCTACCTACAGAGGAATCTTAGAAACATTTTCCCTCATTTTTCCAAGCTATTAAACAAGATGGTCATCAGTAAGCCAACTGCTAAAATTCATTTTCCAAATTGTAACCAATTATCTAAGAGCCTCTGAAACACTGTGTAAGCTGAATTTCTCAAAGCTTTATGAGACTGTGCTAATACCAACTTCAGTGCCACAAGTTGCAAACAAACTTGCCCCAATATGTCACCCTAAAACACTGCTGACGGCTCACTTAAAGGATCTAGCACATGATTCTGTAGTATTCAAAACTTTGTGAGCAACACCATATTCTACTTTTACTGATACATTCAATTTAAAATACTTCTAGGTATCTTTGATTTTCAAGCTGTTCGCTACTATGTGGGCTACTAGAGACCACAGTCCAAAGCTCCACTGAAAATCTGAATTTCAGCCTCAAAAAGCAGATTAAAGGAGATCATGGCTATGTGGGACAGAATTTGTCAAATTAGTTTCAGTAAAGAAAAAAATTATTTGGAAAAAAAAAGGGTTAATTTAAACATTTTTATGGTCCTTTCATTTCAACAGTTTTAAGACAGTGTCTTCATTTTTATTTGAACTGAATTTTCAGCTGTATTGGGTTTATGTGGGTTTATGGTACCCTGGATGTTGCAGGGGTGGCCTCTGTGAGCAGAGCCCAGCAGCCGCCCCATGTCAGAGCAGAGCCAACTCCAGCCGGCTCCAAAAGGGACCCGCTGCTGGCCAGAGCTGAGCCAGTGAGCGACGCTGGTTGTGCCTCTGGGAGAGCAGAGTTAAGAAAGGGAAAAAACTGCTGCACAACAGCAACTGGGAGAGAGGAGTGAGGAACAGCCCTGCAGACACCAAGGTCAGTGCAGAAGGAGGGCAGGAGGTGCTTGCTCCAGGTGCCAGAGCAGAAGTTCCCCTGTGGCCTGTAGTGAGGACCATGGTGGAGCAGGCTGTCCCCCTGCAGCCCATGGGGTACCACATGGAGCAGATCTCCACGTGCAGCCCATGGAGGAGCCCACGGAGGAGCAGGTGGATGTGGCCTGAAGGAGGCTGCAGCCCATGGAGAGCCCCCGCAGGAGCAGGCTCCGGGCCGGAGCTGCAGCCCCTGGAGAGGAGCTCACGCAGGAGCAGGAGCTCTGGTGGGAGCTGCCACCCGTGGGGGACCCATGCTAGAGCAGTTTGCTCCTGAAGGATGGACCCCGTGGTACGGACCCATGTTGGAGCAGCTCTTGAAGAGCTGCAGCCTGTAGGAAGCCCACACAGGATCCATTCGGGAAGGACGGCATCCCATGGGAGGGACCCCATGCTGGGGCAGGGGCAGAGAGTGACCATGAAGGAGCAGCAGAGACGAAGCGATGTGGGCTGACCGCAGCCCCCATTCCTCTGTGCTGCTTGGGGGGAGGAGGTAGAAGAGGGTGGGTGGGGGGAAGGTGTTTGTAGTTTGCTTTTTAGTTTCTCACTGTTCTAGCCTGCCACTGATAGGCAATAAATTACATTAATCTCCCTACGTTGAGTCTGTTTTGCCCGTGACGGTAATTGGTGAGCAACCTCCTTGTCCTTATCTCAACCCTTGAGCCCTTGTTGATCATATTTTCCTCCCCTCTTCCTTTCAGAAGGGGGAGTGAGAGAGCAGTTGTGGTTAGCTGCTCAGCAGGTTGAAACCACCACATCAACCTTAAAAACAAACACAAATTTAAAAAAAACAAAGGAAAATACAGGTAACATTGACAAAACAAAAATAATTCAATCTGATTTAAGTGAACTTAAACAAAGCTGGCTGTGGTATTTCGCCACAGTTTGAGAAAAAAATTATTTCAGTTCAACATGAACTCTTCTCCTTTTTAGTGGCTTGGTTAAAAAAAAAAAAAAAATCAATTTCCAAAACCAACAAGCTCCAAGGTCTGAGTGATTTTTTTTCTTCTTCCTGTACACCACTCAACTTTGAGGCCAAACTGTCTACCCAGCTAACATAACCAGATTCACAGCCTCTAAGCAATAATGCTTTACCTTCACTGTTATACATACATATACATATATACATATAAAAAAATCTGTTACAATTTTTCACTAAGTGCCCTGGTCTTACCATTTGGAACCAAAATAGTCTCTCTAACAATGTTGGCAGTATAATAAAGTAACTTCACTGATTCTGTGCTTTTTTTTTCTCCCCAAAAAATCTGTAATCTAACAAACATATCCACTCAACTGTAAAACACACAATTGTGTTTGCAAGACCAGGGCCTCAATTATTTTCCTCCCCTTCCCCACTGCTTGCCTAACTTATAGCACTTGCAGCTATGTTATGACAGTATTTCCTTAAACCACTATCTCTTTGCTTTTCTATTGTTTATAGAACAACTATACTTTCAGACAAAATAAGCAACACAAAGCTTCTGATACTCGGAAAATGTTGAAGTAACAGGAAAATTTAATTCTAAAGAAAAGAGGAATTTAGGATTGGAAACAAAAATTTACTAGATCACTGAGTTACACTTAATTTTCTCTTTATCAAAGGGATTGTATAATGCTGTGACAAACTGAAAAATCTGTTTCATAACTCATATTACTGAGCTTGCTGTCAAATAAGTCCAACACTAATGGAACGGATAGTCTGAATTATGCCTCAGATTCTAATGCTGTAAACAGTCAACTTCACTAAGATTAACAAAACCACATATTTCAAGTAGCATACAATTCAAGAGGTGGGAGTGATGGCAAGATTGGGCCCTGAATCATCATAATCACCCTATCAAAATCCTTGCTTCTACAGAAGTTATCTTTTTATTGACAATTACATGACAGACAGAAGCTTAAGATTTTCAAAAAGAAAAAAACTTTCCATTTTAATCTTTTTGCATTTGCATTAAGCCACTTTCCCAACTTTCAGCTACCTATCAGATAAATGCCTCTAAAATACTCCCTGCATTTTTGCTTTCCTTTAAGTAGAAATATTTTTATTGAGCTGGTTTTCATTATAATACTGCCAGTTTTGCAGTCTCTGGCTGTGGATAAGCTCCAAGCAAAATGATGCATTTGGCACAAAGCTAGGTTGATTTAGTGTGTTGGCATTAGTTACCTATTTTGATTAACATGCTTTTGAGTGGTTTTATGCTTTAGTGTTAAAAATTATGTGCTTGTTTAATTCAGCAAGAGGACTAGCTGACTTGGTAGAAGTTTATCCAAATAAATCTCTCATTACAAATCCAAAAGAAGTAACTGTAAGTATGAAAATATTAAAAAGGAGAGTGTGACAGGGAAGCAGGAAAAAAACTGTGTTCTATAGCAAAAAATATTAGCACGTACTGCTACATCTTATTGGTTAAAAAAAGTGGATTTTACTATTCAAAGCTCTAAAGCATGTTCCTTTCAGAACACATAGGTTTGGAAAACTATGTAAGTCGTAATTTCACATCATTGTCTGTTCTGACATAATAGTTCAACCAGGACACAGGCGACTTTGTTGGTTAGGTCAACTGCTGCACAGCTGTACTACCCTGAAAGGCTGATTCACCTCTTGTGTACTATGGGCACCACAATAATTTTTTCTCCCCAGTGTACATCACACAAACAATATATTTTTCTAGTGCCTCACTGTAGCAAAATACAAAATTATGTGTTTAAATTAAATTAGTCTCTAAAGCTTTAATCTCCCTTAATTGAACCACAAGAGTACCAGAAGAGAATAATAAAGGTGGCACCTCAGCAGGTACTGTAGATCATTAAGGAGGTGCTGCAGAGGACATCCTCATGACAGCTGCTGTTCAGTTTTCCAGCAAAGATGAAACCCTAAAAACACTGAAGTCAACAAAAAAAACCTCCCAGCAGCTTCCATAGAAGTTGCATTTAGCCTAGATACATTATGGCATTTGTTTAAATGTCTCTTATCACTACAAGAGACCTCTAAACTACTCCTTTTAAAATACTGCATGTAATTCATGCTATTAGTGTTAATTATGGCAATTAAGGTCAGAGCAATTTAGTAAATAAAATCTGTATTAGCTATATGTTTTAATTACAACTACTGTTCCTCCGTTGGGAGTAACTTAATTTATACAGCTACTAACCCAAATTATGTCCTTATTTTTTTCCTACTGAAAATTAGCAATATCAGAAAGAAAAAGAAGAAAAGAGAACATTTATATTACATGAATAAGCAGAATGCTTCACACTTGAAAAAATTACATTCATACTTTCTGATGGTATATATTTCATTCCAGATCTGAGTTTTAGCATTTTTATACAGCAGACACCACAGTATGGTAACTAGACAGATAAAAAGGGAATTCCAGTGGAACATTCCCATTGCTCACATCTTAAACATATACAGTTTAGTCACTAGGAAAACTGGCTGTGTACTTAAAGGGCTGGCAATTTCCATTTCAGCCTACTGCATGCAAGTCTCTGCTAGCATATGAGCTGGACAAAGTGAGAACACTCAATTGTTAGCACCTTCTCTACTCTACCAAAACATCTGAAACAGGTGCACCATTTGAAACAAGCACCCTTCTTTACCAGTTTCTTTTGCCAGAGGAGGACTCTCTTATTGCACACATCAACCTACCCAGGACTCTACAGCTGGTTACTCGCTGCCCATATTTGGGATGTCTTTCTCACTCTACTGACCTTTTATACCTCTGCTAACCTGCTGGGTCCAAGCCAGAAAACACAGAGCATTGCTCATAGAAACAGTAGGAACTGCAACCCTGCCAGCCCGGATAGGTTTGATGAAATGCAGGTTGCAAGGAGAAAGACACTAGATTTCAAGTGACAGGTACAATTTATTTTAGTGTTAAAACAAATGCTATAGCAATTTCCAGAACTATTTTACAATTACAGAAAACATGGTTGAAGAATATGCTTCCATTACATTGAACAAGCTGGGTGCATTGTGGACTCTGCATAACAGACTCTGTGCAATACAGTACGAAGTTACTTTCTTCAGCACTGAAGTACATTAAATGAAAAAAATTCTTCATGTGATGTGAATCACATTTCCTCAGTCATTCAGTAAGCATCTCAAACTCCACATTTGATTTAGAGATAATGATCTTAAATATCGATGCCCAAGTTACAGGCATTCAGCCATCAGAGATGCACCTAGGCAGGCACCTGGGCACTGATACAATACTGTGTGCAAAAAACTTTCAGACACCTGAGAATGATCATCCTGAATTGCCCACATCCTGACATAAAAGATCCACAGGTGGATCAGAAATCCACAGAGCTGGACAGGGACAGAACACTTCAAGTACAGAACGGAGTACCAAGAAAAATGCAAATCTCTATATAGGAAGACCAATCAGTCTGTAGGGATATATAACTTCAGCTGTATGAAGGGAAAGTTTCTTCTGAGAAGTTATTCCAATTACTTAGCTACAAGTTATAAACTGTAATCTACTTTTCAATATGCATTACTTTCTTAGTGTAACTACAGAAAAAAATTCCGAAGTACTGATATAAAATTCATACATACTTACTTTGGCAATATTTTTAACTGGTTTTCTCTAAGTTCCAATATCTGGAGTTTAGTTAATCTGTAACAGAAAGGCATAAATTATCATGATACACTGTATTTTGTGACAAAAGCAATACCAGAACTTACTTATATTGCTAAATTTACATTTCAAAAGAGATCTACAAGTTTTAAATGTTTTCCTGAAACAAATATGTTCCATGCAGAAATCTGCACGCTATTTTAAATTCATCTATTCATTCGAGTTTGGTTTTCGCAAAGCAGCAAATGAACTGGATCTTGCCTGCTTTCCTGCACCTGCTTGAATACAGTTGTTTTCCTTCAACCTACAGATTTTAAAGCATTTCTATGGATCCATTATGAGTATATGCCATCCTCACATATAGAAGTACACATGAAATAAAGGAAGAAAGGCAGGATCAGTCTGCACAAGTTATGATGATGACTTTCTAGTACAGGCAATTTATCAAAATGTTTCATATGAAAGGCCTCATTAGTGGAATACCTGTGGTTTTCCACACGGTAAAAACAACCTTTAAATTCATATTGGATTTCCTTCTATTTTAGTCAGCTTCTTAATCCATTTCAATATTTCCATTAGAAGGCAGTTTGACCTTTCTCGGAGTAAATCTTTGGTGCAAGATAAATAACCTCTAAATCCAAAACTCAACTGCTTGACCCAGATAAGTTCAAAGCTGTATTGACATTCAAGCATTGTACTGTCCCTGGCAGATTTCTTTTTTTGCATTGGGACAGAAGTGACAGGACTCTCTTTGTTAAGTGAAGTTCAGAAATTGCATTTGGTTTAAATACAGACAGGGTTGTAAAGACAAGAATTCTACACGTGACCCACCAACAGCCCTCATGCAACACAAAACAGGGCAGTAAGCGCCATGACTGAGAAAAGGAGTTCAGTGAACAGTCCAGTCTTTCCTGAACGTGCTGTACTGAGTATACCGTAAGGACATAGATGAAAACCTTAATTCTTATTAAATAGTGAGAACTATATTTTAACTAAAACTAGAAAGCCTCAAAACTTTTTTTCCTCAAAACATTCTCTCATTTTTGGATGCATTTGAAAGCAGCAATCTGCCACATCTATGAATAACCTAAGAATATAACAGTCACCTTGAAATAGAGCAGAGCTCAGCCTAGTCCAGCACTGCAAGCAATAGCTGCCAGCTGGTTGCAACTGCTGGAGGGGAACCTCCTCCCCCACAGCTTCCCAAAGAAAAAACCTTGTAACAATGCTGAAAGAATACCCTACAGTGGGTAATACAAACAAAAAAATTAAATCTCCTCCCTTCCTCTCAGATTCATTGCAGACTTTGGATACCATTCCCACCTGTGTTAACACTACTGTGGCTGTACAACAAACCCGTATCAAAACGGCATTCAAATTCAGTTCAGACTGGCCTACAGGGAACTGTGCAGGCATCCAGATTTACAAAGCACTGGAGACCTGATTTTGCACTACTCACAGAATCACATCACAGAATGGTTGAGGTTGGAAGGGACCTCCAGAGATCACCTAGTCCAATCCCCCTGCTCAAGCAAGGTCACCTACAGCACATTGCACAGGATCGCATCCAGGCGGGTTTTGAATATCTCCAAAGAAGGAGGATAGCCTCTCTTGGCAGCCTGTTCCAGTGCTCTGAAAAACGTTTGTCATGTTTTCTGAAACAGGACAACAAAATAGATTGTTTCCAAAGGAGTATTCTGGAAATAGTTATGTCTTTCCCCTGAGGTACAAAAAAACATGTGAAAACAAAACCGCTAAAGAAACAAAGCAAGTGGAAGATGTTTCTTACACTTGCTCAAAAGCTTCTTGAAGCAACTCAGCTCTTTCCTTTGCCTGACTTGAAGGACTTTAAATCTAGTTCATAGTAATATCGCTGCTGTCTATCCAGAACATAATTGGAAAGGACTTCCTAGCCTTAGAATCATACACATTGGAAAAGACCTTCAAGGTCATCGAGTCCAACCATCAACCGGACCTACCGAATCCCATCACTGAACTGTGTCCCTTAGTGCCATATCTCAAATACCTCCAGGGACAGCGCCTCCACCGCTTCCCTGGGCAGCCCATTCCAATGCCTGGCCACCCATTCCATGAAGAAATTCTTCCTTATCTAAACCTCCCCGGCACAACTTGAGACTACTTTGTGTCCTAGCACTTGTCACCTGAGAAAAGAGACTGACACCCTCCTCGCTATAACCTCCTTTCAGGTAGTTATAGAAAGCAATGAGGTCTGCCCTCAGCCTCCTGTTTTCCAGACTAAACAACCCCAGTTCCCTCAGTTGCTTCTTATAACTCCTGTTTTCTCATACTTTCACCACCTTCATTGCTGTTTTCTGCACAGGCTGAAGCAACTCAATACCCTTCTTGTAGTGAGGGGCCTTATTATCCTGCCTGTTTCTTAAGATAGGAATCTGCGACAAAACAAATTTTTTTCTTGATGCAACCTCAGATTTGAATAGTCATTTTGGGTTTGGACTTCTACATCCAAGAATAGAAGGGCAAGTCATTCACTTCAGGTGATTAATGGCCCTCCCTAGAAGATAACTTCTGTGGCATCTCATGGCTTGCATGGAACCTAGATTATGATCAAGGGTACAGTGGACATACAGGAAACATATTCCCATAATTACTTACTCTCTTACTCTGCTGCAGCTTTCTCAATTCCTTGCTTTTTCCGCAACCAGGTAAGAGTCTTGCCTAGCAGTTGTTTGGTTTTATCATCAAGGTCATTCTTTTTTCCTACTGAGGAGATACCACATTTTTCTTCTGTGCCAATACACGTGCAGGAAGCGGGAGCCCTTGCTCACAGCTAAACACTGCAAATCTCAAAACAGGTTCTACAGACTTTTATCCATGCATTTTGATCACTTTATCTCACAAATCCTGTTTCCCGAAGATTTAAATGTTTGTGTTACCCACTGTAAATTTTCTCCCTCCCAGATTCATTGCAGACTTGGATAGATGAAACAGCACAACGTTCACTACATCTTGAGTATCGAGGATTCTCAAAGTATGACAAATAAAATGAACAATCTTCTCTAGAAAGGGAGAATAGTAGTCCTTTCTCTTTGGAGACTGCAAGTGTTGCTCTTTATAGTCCTAAGAATGAAGTTAACACATCAACAGCACAACTGTAGCTCTAGGCCTCTTTTGGTATCAGATCATGCCCATCACCTGAAGCACAGATTAGGGCCAGCCACTGAAGAGGCAAACACTTCAAGAATATAGGAGAACAAGGAAGATCTGCCTAATAAGACAGCAATTCTTTACTCACTAAGAAGAAATTGTTTCCCACCACCACCTTTCTGATGCATCCCACAACCCCAAGTATCTGTGCTCAGCTTCTTACCAATTTCGAGCAGGTCTGTTTCTAAACACTGATCTAAAAATAAAGTAGCACATTCAATCAACTCCAAAATACTTTATTTTGGGAAGGCTTCCACAATCAAACACTGCATTAGGCTCCAGTTGGTGTTTTGCTTTGACAACAGGGAAAACGGCTAGTCAGTTTTTAGTTTTTCTTCACAACACGTGTACGCAGTCCAATTTCTCAGTTGAAAACAGTAGAAGCTTCATGTGCTAAACTATATATAGGCACACCCACACTTCCTTGACTTCAGCCAGAACCCACTGTACCGCACTTCCAATAAGCTAATTCTGTGAACTTAAAAGACTGTGTTTTGTGATAGAAAGGTTCACAGCTTTGTGACTTTGTTTGGTGTTCCGCTCCCTCTTCAGCTAACTCTAAGAGAGTTACTCTAACTCTCTAGAGCAGAGGCTTCTAGAGAAATATTTTCAGCCTCTCCTGGCTGGGAGATACAGGCTGTGTCTAAACTAGTAATTTTCTTGCAGTAATTAATGAGAAATATTGGCCTGAAGCAGTTGCCACTTCTTCCATTATGACTGGGAGGGTTAATTCAAGTTTAATGTAATAATACACATCAAATACTTAGCCTAGCTGCTCTTTAAATTGCTGGTGTACACACACCCATGCTAAGCATTTGAATTCCTGCAATGGAACTGAAAAAAAAAACTAATCTTTAATTTGGAAAAGAAATACAGACTAGTCCATCTATATTAAAGGAAAAATAAGTCATAATGGCAGAATATACATTTCCTGTGCCATTCTGTCACAAAGATTTGTTGTAGTCCTAAGAAAATATTTAATCTCTCAACTGTAAAAACCCATAACCACAGAAATATTTACACGACACCTAAACACAAAGCCATAAGGGAGTATTATTCAAGTATACCAGGTGTAATGGTCTCAACAAAATTATTGCTGCAAGATTTTTATGTAACCAAATTCAGCTACATACAAAAGTAGGATATCTTTTCATTTAAAAGAAAATCTCTACATGAATACCTTGCCCATGGTAAGATATTCTTCCTAAATCTTATTTCTTTAACTACACAATCTGTAAAAATGTAAAAGAAATACATAGCTAGTATACTTAGTAATTCACTGCTCAACAGCAGTCATTCCTTGGACAGCTACAAATATTTCATAGAGAGAAGATCCTGATTTTTCACCTCCTTTGCAGTTCCAATAATGCAGAAATACTCATTTTGAGTCATAACTAAAATAGAAAGGCAAGATGACTGAAACATATGCACCCTACAGTGGGTTGCATTTTACAAAAGTATGCAAACTTGCTTAGGTATAACTCAATCAAATCTCTAATTTCTTCATCATTGTACGTTTATGTAAAAAGGTGTCCTAAAGTAGAAACTACTAAAAATATCTACTGCTGCAAGTTGTTGAGAAACAAGATTAAAAGTAAATTAATAGAAAAATCACAATAAAAAGTCTCTGGAAGCAATACTACAGGCAACTACAGACAACATTCTCAATGTTTTTAAAATGATAATGAAGATACACCTTCTTGCTTATTTAAATATCCAGCAATAAACATCTCCCTTTTAAAGCTGCTTAAACATTAGTGTGCAGGGAGCTTCAAGTTTAGAATACTCTGCTTATATATTTGTATATTTCAAACTGAATATATGTGGTGTATTTAGATAAAACATACATAGTTTTCTTCAGAACACATAAGCAGTTTTCAGACTTCTGTGCACTGGCATAAAGGCTAACTCTGGGACCCAGGCCAGTATTAATGCATTCAAATTAGAATTTGGGACTGGAGGAAAAAACATTACCTCAGAATTCCAAAGGAACTGGCACATTTAATCACAAGTCTGGTGATTTTTAATAAGACTAACACGCTAGACAAACGCAACGTCACTGAAGGACAGGAAGCATGTAATGCTCATAAAGAAGGGGAAAAAAACAATGGATAATCTTGACCTCAGTATTATGCAAAGCTTGAGCACAAATTCTGAAGGAGAGAAAAAAACAGAGATAAATGCAGTAAAAGCTGCATGAGTATACCAAAAGTAATTTGCATTACAGTTTTCTTTCCTAAGCATCAGGCAGAAGATTACTCAGAGGTATTCAAAGACTCATTTTGGGACTACCATGTTCAATGTTTTCTAACAGAAAAGGACATGAAAATTTTGATTAGGCTAAACAGTCACAGTACAATATGGTATTAGAACACCATAGGCGAAAAAAACTGTACAACCCCAAGGACTGAAAAAATAGAAGGGGGACAAGATGCCACAGTACCAAATCTCATACGGATTATGTCCTTATAGAGTCATCAGTCAATTTAACTGAATTGTTCAACACATCAGTTGTTCATGTGGGATGCAACACTCAGCAGCTGCAAAAAGGGCTAGTGGAACACTGGAGTGTAACCACTGGCATTTCAAAGAGAAACAAGAAGATAATCATGACATTGTACAAGCCATGAAGAGATCTCAATTTGAATCCTAAATATAGCTACAGATGCTGTCATCCTCTATCATTTAAGAAAAAAAATTCAGACTGAAACTAGTTCCAAGATCTATTAATACAATAAGGCACAAAGAAAAACCTGTCATACCAGAGGGAAAAAGAATTTTGTTTAGCATAACAAATTTGAAGAAGGATATGGGAACACCACAAAAACAGCAGGTGAGAGAATGAAGGACAACAGCACTCATGAGAGATGATAGCAATTAAACTGCACAACAAATGAATATGAAGAGTCAGAGAGAAACCTGATATGCACATTTTTATCTTGAGCTGGTGGAGCGGAGACCCTGACACATGAACAGAAAAGTCTAGCTAGCTTTAGTATTTTTAAGAGGTATTATTGTCTGTAGTTGCCAATAAAAGCAGGAAACATAACTCAGTTTCTATGCTTTATGCCTTCACGTGTTCCTACATAGTGAAGAGCAGTAGCTATAAGAGCATATATAAAACAATTGAGGCACTGAACTGGAAGAAGGCGAAGGCTTGTCCCGGATGTAAATAATCAACAACACTCACACAAGGTTTGCCTCAGTAAGCATTAAAACATTATTTCCATTCCTTATGGGCAACAACAACAACAAAAAAAAGTGATGATAACAATTACTGCTTACTCGCAGACCTCTGAATTATAGCTGTTTTACTCTGTTTTCAGATTTTCCAAATTTTTCAGTTTTTTTTTTTAAATTTTACTGTACTTTTCAGACACAATAAAGTTTATAGTTATCTTACTAATAAGAGAAGAAACATTTTACTCAGCATGTAGTACAGCTGCACAACTGTACAACACATGCCTTTAACACTGATGACATTAGAAACTGAAGTGTCTACAATTAATTTCTATTTAATGAATAGAAATAGAGCTGTTAGAACCTAGCACCCTCTAACACTAAATTTTTATTTTGATCATTTCAGACAATCTGCTAACACCTTCACGGTATTGGCACACAGTTTCTATTCATATGTGTGAAGTATTAGTCCAGCATCTCCTATTTTTCAGGAGACGCAGTGCATCACAGATTAATGAGAAATTCTTAAGATCACCTGACCTTCACAGAAACAGAAAGAGCTCTACTGGACAGATAGATTTACTCCTGTAGGAAGCAGGAGAGTGGGGGAAAATCCCTCTGCATACAAATTATCATACAAATAGTCTACACGATACAAGATAGAGGACGAATCAGAACGACTTGTCCTAGTTTGACTACCAGTTCTATAGAGCATAGCTCAGCTTCAGACTACCTCAAGGAGGAACAGATGGTAGAGGAAGAGAAAGATAGAAAAAAATCACAAAGCTTAAAAAAAAAGCTATCAGGACACAGAACAGAAATCCCCTGACTAAAAGAACATTTCTGATGTACTAGGTTAGCAAGACAGCAATCCCCCTCCTTCCAGCTAACACAGTTCTGAGCAGAAATCAAATACATACTTATTTTGTGCCAATGTTAGGATTGTCAGCAATAGCTTAGTTATATTTACAGAACTTCAGTAAAAAACTCCTCCACAAAACCTTGACTCTCTTTTACACAATGATTGATCAGCTAGAACTAATGAGTTCTATTGAAAGAAATTTTGGGGTTTTATTTTAGCTCCAGTTTACTGTAGAGTTCTACTATTTTCAAATATCTAACAGAGTTAACATTTTACCAGATTCATTATTTTCTAATTTATTTCATCTAAAAATTACGTTCCTATAAAATAGTATTTATTCTGTGCAAAACCATTACTAAGCAGATAAACCTATATAAAAGTATTTTGAATCTATTTAAAAACAACGGATGAGAGAAATCTTAATTTCAGTTTCATTCTCTTGGCTATAAGCTAGGATGCTTTAAGTCACTGTTTATATTTTAAAAAGCAAGGCTGAATTCTTCATAGCTATTTAGAGAAACTCAGTATTAGAGAAATGGCTTTCAAGTTGCCTTCAGTGATTCATTCTTAACCAGGTAGTAGTAATTAATGACTCCACCAGTTGCCTAACCATTAAGCAAGTTACAGTACACTGTAAGCATTACAGAAGAGAAAGTGACAGTGATGAAGAAAAATGACAATGAACGAGGTTTTTTAAAATAGATGTAAGATTAACTTCTTGAAAGACCAACTGTGTCAACTTGAAGTCTCCACTTTTACCTGTACTGCCTGGTTTTTTATTACGAAGATCTTGCCATTTGGTTAAACTATTAAAAAAAGAAAAACGTATAGGCAATCATTAAAATGCCACAAATACAGATGATGCATCTTCCGGATATGTCTTCTTAAACCTTAATGAAGGCTTTTGAAATATACACTTTGTTTACTAGTAACTAGTATGATAATTAATGTTCCTGCATCATAAGCAGCTTTTTTATTAGCAGAGTGTAATATTGGTGCTTTTAATCATTCATCAGGCAATGACTAACAACTGGACAGAGAAGAATAGGCCAGTAACTCTGATCACAAATGACTAATAAACTTATGGTCATTAAAGGACTCCACCTGTGCTCATCTTTCATTGCACATCTCCTGATCTGCCAAATTTCTGCAGCACGCTGTCTGGAGGCTTTTGTGATCTCTTGTAAACTCTGCTGACCTCAACTAGAACTATACACCCTAGGGCAAATGCATTCATGCAGCAATATGCCTTGTTAACTGATGGCCATATTTCCTGAAAGAGACATTTGCTGGACATGGGATAAGGGAGAGTGACAAAGACAGCATAGGAAAAGAGAACACAAAAAGTGAGGAGAACAAAAAAGCAGAAATGGTTGATCAGCATGGTAAGGAGAAGAGAGTGGAGTATTCTCATCTAGGAGTCTTTCTTTTAGCAATATTACCCTTTCACTTTCGCTCTCAAGATTTGCTCCATTTTGATGTGGTAGGGGTTTAGTATTTGTCTAGTGTTCAAGCTATTACACAGAACAATTTTGCTTAGTCAGCATACCAAAAATACTGATAAAAAGACACTCAAGTATTATCTGCATGAAGAAATCTGTGCATCCAGAAGAGTATATGCTGAACTACAGATGTCATTATTTGCTCAACCTGTAATTATCAGACTTACGTTGTAAAAGAAGCAGCCATGTAAATGAGATTTTTCTTTGCTCTTTATAAGCATTATGTGTCCTTGTAAACCCCAAATAAAGCAATGGTGATAGAGATTCTTTTTTTTTTCTTCTTTAAATAACGTGGCATAAATGAATAGGTAATGTACTCTTCCTCCCCTCCTCCAGTTCGCACTTAAGCTTGAGAAGCAGCAGAAACTGCTTTGCATAAATTTAAAACTAAATGTAGATACTAAGTTTCAAATTCAACTTACCTGCCAAAGTTGGCTGGCAAAAACTCAAGAAAAGCATCATTCAGGTATAGCTGTGTAAGGTTTAACAGCTGGGAAAATCCATCTGGAAGCCTACATAGAAATAAAATAGCATAATGCCTTCAATTCAATTATATTCAAGGCATTAAGTTATACTTTCTTAAACAACAATATAGTACTGAAGTCACACTTACTGATAACGTTAAAAAGTGGTAGAAATTTCTACAAAACTGCACTAGATACCTGTTCATTATAATGTTAGTTTCAAANTATTTGTGATCTCCAGACACCTAGTGTGGAGGAGGCATTTACTAGAGGTAATGAGATAAGGTATTGAATAGATTTTAATTTATCTTCCCCCAGAAGAGTTACCGTACACAAAGTTTGTATCTCTGGCAGTGCTACTTTGACAAATTAATTTTATTTCTACAGAAGGTGACAGGTAAATCAACTCATACAGGCTGTCTGAAAAACCATGGCACAGGTTTTGGAATAAAATTAATTAGTTAATAAGAAACAAAACTCTTACCATACTTCTCTACGTTCATAGAGAAGCAATGGACTGAAAAAACGTTGACAAAGCCATGTGGTATAATGCAGGATACCTCGCATATCCTAATAACTTAGGCAAAACACTTTACTAACGTAGCCATACTGTACCTCAACACAATGAGGTGAATGAAAGTACCTCACGTACCTCTGTTCCAGTTACAAGGGCTGGTTCACAAAAAGTTGTCTGGAGCATGTTTGACAGTCAGCATTGTTTGCATAAAATAATAAATATCATTAAAAATTACAAACTTACTTTGAAATTGGATTTACGCTGGCCTCAACAACTGTCAAGACTTTGCAGTTTTTTATATTTTCTGGAAACTCCTGTATGCCTGCAAAATACAGGGAGAAGAAGCGAAAGTGTTAAATTATTACACTCCAACACAGGCATAAAAATGATGTGCATAAAACTGCTAGCCATGAAAACTTTAATCCATTTAGCAACCAGTGGACTGGTTCTCTGCTGATTCATTTTAGATAAGGTTTTCACAAAAGAAATACTCTTATGCAATTCCATTATTCTTCTATTCCTAGAGCATTCCATACAGCAACTTAGCAGCCAGTTCACAAAACATGAGAGACAGAGCACTAAAAATTGTCACTGATCGTTACCAAGTATCAGAGAACTTGTACTTTGTAATGTACTTGAGATCACGCCCTCAGTCCCAAAATTATTTATTGAGACATTCGTATACTTGGTAGAACAAAGTTTCCAACAGAATTTGCTGGTCAAATGTATGGCTTGTATGACATCCAGCTCAAGTGGTAAGGCCTAAAATCTTAAAGTACAGTAATTCATGGTTCTGAACAGATCTCCCAAAATACAATATATACTTGCTGTTAGCTTCAAATTATTTGTAAAGGAAAAAAAAGCTGAAGACATATTTGTATGGAAATTAAGACAATATGGAATCTCTTCGTTTTCCTAAGATTATCTCCAGAAATGCCAGAGAACGAAATT
>VXAL01016219.1:63729-104160 GCA_013399475.1 Chauna torquata | reverse complement strand
AAGTTTCAGAAAAAAATTTTCAGAGGCTGCTCCGCTCTATCAGGTGACAGCAAGTAGCATTTACTAACTGCCTACAGCTTCAGACACTCACTTTTCCTCAGCTATATCCCTCCTGCACACTCCAAACCTGCAGTTACTGTTGGATTAATAGTAATTGATTTGATAGCTACCCACACCCTCCATGAGGATCTGATCCAATGAACACTGCAAATTGAGATCTACATTCCGTTCTAAATCTCATTTTGCTGCAGGGTCTTTTATGGCTTCTTCTATATACTGATTCTCAACGATTACAGAAGAGGAAGATAAAACAGATTACCTGGGGGTTATCTAGCCTAATAGCTAGATTCTTTATCCCGCTATTTCCTATTTTACATTATAACAACCATCACCCCCAGCCCACTTCTGTGCTGTAGCTGATTTACAGATCATGCTTACTGTTTTACAAAAAACACAAACCATCACTCTTGTGGACTATGACCATTTGCAGAGCACAACAGGAGAAAACACAATTTGCTGGTAATCTTTAATGCTAAGCACTAGATCCACAAACAGAATTGAGAGCAAAGTTCTTTTTGCAATGCAGTTTCCCACAGAAATAATATTTATATAATAGCAGTTAATATTTACTTGTCTGTTCCTTCCACCCTGTTTTCCCAAATTTCAGGCATTTTTAAACTCACTGGCCAGTTTCTACCATAAACATCACTTTAAAAAAAAAAAAAAGAAAGAGGGGGTGAGAGGGGGGAGCCTGGAAGATTGACAAGGAAAATTTGGCAGTTAAGCATGGAACAGAAATCTAAAACTATTGTTGTCTGGACTAAGCCAAAAGCAGAATGCATTCATCATTCAGAAGTCTATCTGGCAAAATCTCACCAGCTAGCCAGCATAACCTACAGAGCAGTGGTTAATCAGGATCCCCAAACCAGCTGCAGTGCATGCCTGAANTGATTCTCAACGATTACAGAAGAGGAAGATAAAACAGATTACCTGGGGGTTATCTAGCCTAATAGCTAGATTCTTTATCCCGCTATTTCCTATTTTACATTATAACAACCATCACCCCCAGCCCACTTCTGTGCTGTAGCTGATTTACAGATCATGCTTACTGTTTTACAAAAAACACAAACCATCACTCTTGTGGACTATGACCATTTGCAGAGCACAACAGGAGAAAACACAATTTGCTGGTAATCTTTAATGCTAAGCACTAGATCCACAAACAGAATTGAGAGCAAAGTTCTTTTTGCAATGCAGTTTCCCACAGAAATAATATTTATATAATAGCAGTTAATATTTACTTGTCTGTTCCTTCCACCCTGTTTTCCCAAATTTCAGGCATTTTTAAACTCACTGGCCAGTTTCTACCATAAACATCACTTTAAAAAAAAAAAAAGAAAGAGGGGGTGAGAGGTGGGAGCCTGGAAGATTGACAAGGAAAATTTGGCAGTTAAGCATGGAACAGAAATCTAAAACTATTGTTGTCTGGACTAAGCCAAAAGCAGAATGCATTCATCATTCAGAAGTCTATCTGGCAAAATCTCACCAGCTAGCCAGCATAACCTACAGAGCAGTGGTTAATCAGGATCCCCAAACCAGCTGCAGTGCATGCCTGAAGGGGATACCAAAAAGGTCACACAGGGATTTCAGGTCAACAGCCAGAAGTATGTAGGTAATTGACCTCAGTTCTGGATCACATAGCATGGCTGAAATAAGGAATTTCACCTGACTGCTAACCCCTGAAAGTAATGATTATTTTGGCACAGCTCAATAGAGTAAATGTGCACAAATGTCCTCTTTGTTTAGACTGGATTAAGGCAATTGTAAGTATAATTGGGGTCTCACTCACCATCTGGAGTTCACTGATCTCCTAGACATAGCACAATCTTTTCACCACGGTCAGCATTACTTGCAGAGCAGGAGAGAAAACTGGAACCATCTTTTCTCTCCATCGGAAAAGACTTTTCACTCAGAAATATTGGCATTCCTAGATTTACAGAAAATGTGCAATTCACATCCACTGCTGACAGAAGCCTTCACTGCAATGGAGCCCAGAGCTGACATCCTAGTATGCTGCTGTTTTAGCCCTACTGCAGATGGAGGTTTGCTCTGCTGTTCATACTCTAGTCATGTAGTCATATTTTTCTTCACAAATGCTAAAACTAGTATTCCTAAACTTCAGTTATTCAAACCACTACTACTAGAGACAGCAGTGGCGCTGCGTCCAAATCAAGTTCCACCTTTTCTCATGTAGGAGGATTTTAAACATAGACTTGCCAAAAAATGTATTGGCTCAATTACTAAAAAGCACAGAGAAAGAAAATCACTAAGAAATACAAGACCTGTGCAAGCCATATGGGTGATGCACCCAAAGGAAAGAGTTTTCCCGCAAACTGAGAGATCCAGCTGTAATGTGATAAATAAAAACAGTTTTTCTCTCCAAATAGAGCGCCACACTAAAAAGACTTCTTGCTGCAAAACAAATAAAACTACAGCCCTCTGTGCACCCTTCCCATTCTGCATCCTTACAAGTGTAGAGGACACAGAAGCAAACGTACAGGCTCAGTGTGTATGAATACAAAAGCAACCTCAATAACATGCAACTCCTCCCAGAGCTGGTCTATTCATCCTGGTCTAAAGTTCTGGACAGGCAGCTATTAGGACCTGCCTGAAAGCAGCTCCACCATAAAAAGAATAGCTTTTGTTTGTTCTTCCACTTAGTCCTCTGCTACAGCTGTCCTACCAGCTAACATTGATCAAACAGGAAATGAAAATATTTTCAGAGCTCAAGAACACATGCCACAAATGTCCCAAAGAGTATGAAAAAATGTTTGTAAATGCTGAGTTTAAACTGAAAGCTTAAAATACAGTTTCAGTCACAACCTATATTTATATATTTATACAATCTGATTAATTCAGGATTTCTGCATATCTTTGGTATTAAAACCAGCATTTTTCATTATACACAGAGTAAGCCATGTCTTAGAGACCAATCAACTTGCTGCATGATTCTGACTCAGCCATTGTTCCTTTTTAATGTTCATTCACCTTTCCAAAACTCTTACAGAATCCCCTGACACAGCTGGTTTCAGATCAATTAGGAGCTCAGGTTGCCATGAGATGCCTCATCAGGTAGGAGAGCAGCAGTAACACCTTCCTGCTTTGAGCTGGAGTCGCATCTCCACACAAGGCACAACGTTGGCCTCTGTATGCAAGGTGATACTCAGTACACTAGTAGTCTCCAAGCAGCTTAGGAACCTCTCGACTATTTTGTGAAAGCCTATCCTAAATCAATCACTTCAAGAGTAAGGAAATATTGCAAACATTTTTTCATCTAGTTCTGCAAACAGGTATCTCAAAGCTTTTGAAACTTGCTGTATGTTGCTTTTCAGTTGCTTTTCTTGTACTCTCATAAGGAAGACTGCGACAACCGCTGTAGCACTAAACCTAGTAAAATTCCTTGCAAGTTCATTCTCCTTGCATATGAGCATTAAAGAATTCATGGCTTTCTGCTTACCTCTTCCTAAAGGCAAAAATACATAAGCTCTGTGATCTCTGGAAGAAAGCTACCTTTCTCAAGAAGTACAAATATAAATCTGTCATGAATATAACTTATCAGTACAGAGTTAATAAAGCTCAGATTTTAATATATTTCTATAGTTTTTCTTTACTCTCTCCACTTTGTTTAAATAGAAAAGTTCCCTTATTAGAAAAACATTTGCTCTTATCAAGGAAATCACTTATCTAAAAATCCTACAAAATGTTTACAAAAATTTGAAAACATGCTCGACTGGATTTCCTTATTTTCACTTGAAGCGACTTTGTTTGACAAGCATCTACTTACAACTTAGCAAGCAGATTCACATCTCCATTTTCACTTTTAAAAGTCCTTTTTTCTAATTCTACACTCTGAAAGTTCTAAAGTTTTCTTTCCCATTAGTCCTTCCTTTAATTATGGTCATTTGCAGGTTTGTAAGCTCTGACTATGCTGAGCCACTTTCTTAAATTTACAAAACAAAAAAATGGAAGCTGAATCTCTGTTTGGAGGGCTGTTTGGAGTTTTTTAGGAAGGGAAACAAAGTACTTCTACAGTCCATGTAATGACTACTGCAAAAATGTCAGCTGAGCTACAAATCTGACAGGAGCAAGTTAAACAGTGCTTTCACTTTAAAAAAAAAGGGAAAAAACAGGAAATATTTCCATAGAGAGACTTTTAAGCTTTTCTAGTGAGTTTTAAAGAAAAATGTACTCTTATTAGTTGTGATAACTATTATAACAATTAGATTTACAATAAAATACTGTATCAGCAATATATTCGGTGCTCATTTTGTTAATGAAGTGGGTACTTAACTACATACATTTATGTAGCAATAAAATACATTTACTCACAATTAAGACAAAAGGCTCTTTTATAGAGTAAGTGTCCACATGTGGAAAAAGGAGCTGCATTAAAATGTAAACTGCTTTTTTTATAGTATTTCCCATCTTTTAAAAAAATAACATTCTATGCTCATGTGTATGCCATACTTCAAGTTGTCTCTCTCCCCTCTTCTGCATGCTGCTTTGATCCCATTAGAAGGCTGAATCAGGTCTAGTATTTCTAAAATTCATTTTTTGAGAGTACTTGCAAAACTCAAAATTTAAGATTTTTTCATCTGAAAGTTAAAAATCAAATTCCTAAAAGTTCAGATAGTAATGAATCCTATTTTATGCTACATACCTCGATACATTTAAATGAAAAATGTCTCCTCATCACTTTCTTCAGCAACAGCAACTTGCCCTGCTAAATTACCAGACCTGATGCACAGCATAGAAAGCATGACAGTCTCAAAGGTTCCTTGTACATACATGTGCTAGCACAGCTAGGAAAGCTAAGCGACCCCCTAAGAGTCTTCTAAACATTCATCCTCAAATCATTTGGAAGAGGTTAAATTTTTAGAGTAATATATCTCTAGGCCTGCTCAAGCTATGTTCCCTACTCACTGTAAAAGAGTTTGAGGAGTAAGATTGCTAAATGCTTTTTCTCTGGAAAAAATGCATAACCAAGAGTGTTGCTTCTTGAACACATGCCTGACACACTAATTTCCATAAACCTACACGTGCCAAAGCAGGGTAAAATTGCTAAATGTGGAATACTAGTAAGGTTGTAGGCAGCAGTTTTGTTCATAATGCTATCTTGGGAGATTACCAAAATTCAGGTGATTCTGAACTATGTCTGATCCATGGCAGGAGTCACCAGAGTAACCTGAAACTTAAGGGCAACACATAAAGCTGTCTTGCTTTTTCCTCCATCCCCTACCACCCAGGGCTGCAAACTCAGCACTGTCAGTCCAGCCACTTTTGGTTGATACACTATGACTACCACTCAAAGCACATCACAAAAATAAAGGTATCTTCCGCCTTTCCATGCAATTTACATAAAAAATTACTTCTGCAATGTTTTTTCTGTGTTATGAAAATTTCTTTGAATCCAGGAAGAGATTTGTACAAAATTTATTTCAGAATTTCAAATATGTAACACTCAAATTCCACATTCAAGACCCAATTTGTGTCTTAACTGCATTGAAATTGTTTTGTTCACAACCTCTCCTACACATGGAGATAATTTTATTCTGCATAGACTGATCCTATTCAGTATCTTTCATATGACAGACAATATATTTGAGAAAAACACTATATAAACACTTGACTAAAGAACTTTAAATAGAATAGCTGCTTACTATAAAATAAGGATAAATTTATGACCTCCATATAATGATGCATTGTAATAAAGCTACAGACTCAGGAATCAGCAGCACATCAATTATCTTTTTATTTCACTACTGCAGATGATACAAAACTAAGTCCTTCCCTTCCCCCTCCTTCGTGTATGGAAAAAAATAGCAAATTTATAGCAAGTTATTTTTGTATTCAGAATCTTCCTTTCTTACTTCCTGAGGAAAATAAAAATTGGATCAGTCTCCCTATCAACTATGAATAATTCATAATTCATTGACAAACCATACTCCTAAATCCATCACAGATGGGCAACATAAGAACTAGACATTCTCCTGAATTCTCAATTTCCAGCTCCCTGACTTCTGGCACACAGTATACTAAAGCTAGTTTGCCAAATCAGCAGATGTTTTCAAAAACACTGAAGAAAACATATTTGATCTAGATTTGCATCTGTTAACAAAAACCTTTAAAATGACTTAAAATAGTACTAATGGCAGATATGTTTGTTTTTTTGTTGTTTTGGTTTTTTTTAGTTTGTGTATTTTTCCATGAAAATCCCCTGCAACACAGACTGACATGGTGACATGTTTAAATTTGCTGTAACATTGCAGTGAAAAAGAACCACTCCATAATATCTAAGACTACTGAAGAGACTTGGATTTCCAAACCACCATGTTTCTTTTGGCCTTACCAGTTATTTTCTGATCTTGTTATTTAATCCGGCGAAGGGCCTAATAATATACAAAGTAAAAACTCAGTGTTTTCCTTTCACCACCTGTGAGTACGGAAAAAATGGACTCTCACAATTTCCCTCTCAGCTAGCTCCACAGGCACAAAGGGTTTCAAAGCCCATATTCAGGCTTCCAGGGAAGACTAATTTCCCTGGCAGTCACCTCATCGTGTGCCTCAGCCTTTTAAATCACTTGGTTCTAGTAACCTGTAAAGCTAACTCTTCTGTCCATTTATACATGCTATCATACATTGTACATGATGGCTTTTCCCTTCTTTAAAGAAGAGAAAAATATTTTCATGACAATTCTTCATATTGTCCAAGAGGACTTGCCTGCATCCCAGGGCCCTGGGATGACTGTTCCCTTAAAAAAAAAAAAATCAAGAGGTTAATGAACCCTGAAAGAGACGGATTTAGAGTTTGAATTTTGATGATTTTTTTTTTTTCCTGTACAACTGCTGATACCTAAACTACAGCCACAGAGGATTAAAAAATTTGTATGTATGCCTTAAATTCTGTACGTTGCAATTTCTCTTTAGGAGGTAACCCACTAGAACTGGGTGAAAAAGACATCTCTTCATGCTTTATCCAATGCAGGATGCAATTTCCTGTATAGGAACACAGTTTATTTATTGTATCATTTTTCAAGTATCATTTCATCTTCATTTCATCATCAGCATCAAGCTTCCAGGTAAAAGATCTAAAGCTGAAGTGTACCTGCAAAGAAGTAATGCAACCTTTGATATTGAGGGCTAACAATAGCCTTGGGAATCAGATTAAAATGCCATAAAAAGACAACTGAAGTCCTTGCTACTTCAAAAAATACAGAATTTATTGCTTCTTTCCAAGACTAAAGGCAGAGTTAATTTTAACTTTACTGTATGCTTGCTGCACACATAGCAGCAGTTTGATATTTTAGGTTACCTCCACACCATGGACTCTTCAGCAGCCATGAATATGTTCCAAACCAAAAGGTTGTACAAAAACTTATGCGTGCTCAAAAACACACAATTGCTACCAGCTCGTACTCTGTCACTAAGCACATACCTCAAAAGGTACATCAATAGTGAAGACTACATAAGTTGACAGAGAACTAGTCAAATGAAGACTACTGGATAAAAACCCCACTCTGGCCCAAGACAGTCCAATAACAGAAGGTTCTGGACGCTGGGAACACACAGGGGAAACATGCCTGTGTCCTGGCTTTCTGTACTTCACCAAAGCTTCCAGAGTTTATATGTTTGGCCATTATTGTAGACAGAACATTAGATGAGGTCGACCTATGTTCTGATTAAATATGGCCATTTTTAAGTACCCACATCCGCACATCTGCAATGCTTCTGTCATATAGTTTTACATACTGAATATGTGAAATTAAACATGTAAATACGAAAGGAAGGCAAGACATTTTATGAGCTATTGAAACATCAAGATTGCATTCTTAAACTAACACATTTTATGTAAAGCATCTATCTTGGATTTCTGCAATTTCAATTTTTCATCTAAATGTCAAAAAAATATTATGCACATATATATATACATATATATATATGTACATACATACATATATATATATATATGTGTCTGTGTGTGTATGTGTGTGTGTGTAGTTCCGCTTGGAAACCTGGATGCTCACCTGTACAACAGGTCTCCCCCTGTCCTATAAGAGCTAAATTTCAGAGTCTGGCTCTGCAGCTATGAGGCAACCCAACAGCATTTCAAAACTAGAGCTTTTTAAAACTAACATTTTTTGCCACAACCACAAAATTTGCTGACAAAAAAAAACCCACACTTGATTATTCTAGAGTTTGGCACCTCTCACATCCTTCACTATGACTGCTGATTAATTCCCAGTAATTTTTTTTTTTGATAAATCAAGAGAAAGCATCTCTTGTGCTTCCCACAAATCCCACCATTTCCACACTATATTCTTTCAATATCTAAAAAAGAAAAGTCCTGGAAAAGTCCTAGTTGATTCACCAGAGGGCCATGCTGCCATCCAGAGGGACCCTGACAGGCTGGAGAGGTGGGCTGACAAAAATCTCATGCAGTTCAACAAGGAGAACTGCAGAGCCCTGGCACCTGGGCAGGAACAACCCCAGGCACCATGCTGGGAGCCACCCAGCTGTGGAAAGCAGCTCTGCAGAAAAGGACCTGGGGTCCTGGTGGACACCAAGCTGAACATGAGCCAGCAATGTGCCCTTGCTGCTAAGAAGGCTCATGGTATTCTTGGCTGCATTAGGAGAAGTATCACCAGCAGGTCAAGAGAGGTGATCCTTCCCCTCTACTCAGCACTGGTGATGCCACACCTGGAGTATTATTCTGGGCTCCCAGTACGAGACAGACCTGGACTTACTAGAAAGAGTCCAGTGGAGGGACACTATGATGGTCAAAGAACTGGAGCAGCTCTCTTACAAGGAGAGGCTGAGAGAGCTGGGACTGTTCAGCCTGCAGAAGAGAAGGCTCAGGGGTATCTTACCAATGTCTATAGATACCTGAAGGGAGGGTGCAAAGAGGACAGAGCCAGGCTCTTTTCAGTGGTGCCCAGTGCCAGGACAAGAGGCAATGGGCACCGACTGGAACACAGGAGGTTCCCTCTGAACATCAGGAAGCATTCTGTGCTGTGCAGGTGATAGAGCACTGGCACAGGTTACCTAGAGAGGTTGTGGAGGAGTCGTCTTTGGACATCTTCAAAAGCCACCTGAACATGGTCCTAGGCAACCTGCTCTAGGTGGCGCCACTTCAGCAGGGAGGCTGGACCAGGGAACCTCCAGAGGTCCCTTCCAACCTTAACCATTCTGTGGTTCTGTGAAAACTAGCAAAAACTTGTATTTTGTTCTACTATAGAGGAACATCAGAGCAATCATGGACTTTGGGAAATTGAGCTGTAAATTCTTATCAAGAGAAAAGGAGACACAAGGAAAGAGAATAGGTTTGCAGCTGTGAAGAGAGACACGTTACGTGGTTGCAACAGTGGATCAGGAAAGAGAAGGGAAAGGCACGTAAGCCATCAAACTGAGCCATCCAATAATATCAAGTTGTTTAGGAACAAGAACAATCAACACAATTTCTTACCTCAGCCAACAGGGACCCTGACTGGGGCAGGGAGGGGTTTGTAGAGGAGGAGTGTTATAGAGCTTTCAGAAATGGTGGGAGACAAGACATCCCAAGTGAAGCAATCGTGTGACCTCAGGTCTATTTTTGACGTGCAACACTGAGCACAGAAGCTATCCAAACTGATAAGGTTGAGAACAGGATCATGATAACGGTTTAAATTAGTCTGTGTGCTGTTGTTTCTCTAAAAGGTGTTAAAAACAACAACAAAAAACAACCACACCTAAAACACAGGGCTTCACAGTATATTGGGATGGCATATCGTTCAGCTATTGCCTTTTTAAATTCTTTATATGCCTCAGAGTAACAAGTGTTCTTTCAGCAGCTCTTTGAAGGCCTACCCAAAGGTTACACCATTTCAGACAGACAACTAACTCTCTAGCTGGTAAGTAACCAGCTGCCTATTTACATACATGAGTTAAGGAATTTGCCAACACTATAACTCAAAAACCCTTTCACTGCTTTCAAATCTTATTCACCAAGAACTTGTGTTGGAAACAGTTAATCCTTTTAACAGTTCAGTCTAGGACAAAAAGATGATTCTTTTCAGTTGTTTGCCATTATGAAAGTTTAAGGACAGTGTTCTTTAAGAAAGGCTATTAATTCACTTGTACCAGGAACACAGCAGTAACAATCAGGTCACTTTATTACACTAAATGCTGCGTTCATTAGGCAGAAATAATAAAGTAACAGTTTAAGCACAGACTGGGCTACAATGGACAATAAAAGAAAATGCCAGCCTCGACAATGGGAATACTTTCACAATAAAGCAGAACTTAATTTTGTGGAGTCATAATTAGCTAGCTGTCCAAATACAACAATGAATTTGATACAATAAAATCTTACATAATTTTTACATAAATTACATAATTCTTATTTTCAGATATGATTTCAAGGAAAGGTATTCTAATTTCAGCTTGAATTAGCAAGGCAAGACTATTATATCCTCATTAATTAGCATGATTGACTTTTTAAAATAAGCCACAGAAGCCTGATGACAATATAAATTATTTCAGCTTCCTCACATTTGCACAGATCTGAAAACTTGCCAAAACAGTAACACACACACACACACACAAAAAAAAAAAACCATACACGATACTTGGCTGACAGGAATGAAAGTCAGTCAAATGAACTAGTCATTGTCCATAGTCACTTTTTCTCCCCATGTGACAGAGGTTACCATCCTCAGAGCAGGACAAAGTCCTACTACAATTTTCAGACAGATCATTACTGAAAACAATTTTCATACTGAATTAAAAAAAAAGCAAAATTTTTAAAGTTGTGTGAACTTTCTTCAGTATAGTGAAAAATGAGAAAGGCTACTAAAAGCAGTAACTTTGAGTATACATGTTTTCGAGAGAATACAGAAACATTTTACACTATCATTTTTCAGTAATGAGTCTCAAAGTATAAACCAATCCATATGACAGATGTAATTAAAAACACTCCTTTACAGTCTGTGATGTTTATCTTTTATGTTAAGCAGTGATTTAGGGTCATAATTAAAGATTTACTAGATGTATAACTTCTGGAAATTATACTTTTACTGGCATCTTTGTACAGTCAATGGTGATTTGCCTTTTAGCTGTCCCAATATAATAAGTGAAGTAACTTACCATTCTTGCTGACATCCAGTTCCCTGAGATTAATGAGATTTGCAATGGATGCTGGCAATGTGGTTAGATCATTGTCTGGCAAACTCAGCTTGTGCAGCGACTGACAGTTAAAAAGTTGCTATTGAAACAAAGAAAAAAGTGAAAAGCAACTTTCTCTTAGTTTCCTCTATATAGCTTTTGTTTTTAATCCCTTTAAACATCTGACTTCACAGCTTGAAGGCCAGACTATTTAGAGTCTTTGACTATAGACACTAACTTTTTTTCACCCAAAACTTGACTAAGTTTACAATGATTACGAAAGCAAAGAACTGCAGTCACAGCAAGCTGATTGCTATGCCTAACACTTCTTATAAATTCCTTCCAGTGTCTCAGAAATTGTGACCTGTAGTTACACATAGTCCTGAAAACTTCACAAAATATTTTCCATGACAAGCATGCCATGTGGTACCCCAGAGTTAATTCTAGTTTCTTCAAAAAAAGAAAAAAAAATAGAAAAAGCAATAAATCCATTTTTAAAAAGTCAGATAGTTCTGGAACAAAGCAGTTGAGTAGGTATTGATCTTCTCTAAAGTAACTGCAAATTTTAATCCATTTTATCTTACAAAAAGTTTTATCTCCCTTCCATGCTTCCTAGCTCAAGTACTCCAAAATCCACCAAAATTATGAGAACTAATGAAAGTTTGATCTAAAGATGCAGAAAACTGTATAATAGCTTATGTATCTAGTTATTGTTATTAGCATCAAATATTAGCTCAGAGCTAGATCTCTTCCTACATACAAGGTACTTTCCGATTCTTACTTAGAAGCTTTACAATTTGACAAAATATGGCAAGTAATATTAGCAAAACAGAAGAAAAAAACCTTAAAACTCATCCCTAAAGACATTAATCTGGACGCCTGGAATCATTAGAAATTTCCCTAATTAGTCAGGTGAAAAGGAACTGCAAGATCCGTAAGGGAAAAAAAGGGGAGGAGGAGAGAGTTTTGCATGGTGTTGACGTCATAGTTTTTCCTTCTGTTTTTGTATTTTAATGTTTGCATATTCAGTAATTAAGTAGATTATTATTACTGGTAGTAAATATCAGAAATCACATTATTAAAGCCTGTTTTATTACAGAATTCCAACTTCTTCCAAAGAGCAAAGTGAGTGGGAAAACTAAAACTGCTACAAGTTTGAGCTTTTCAGCTCAAATGCACACAGTGGCACTGAAATAAACCGTGCACCTTTTCAGACATGACTGAGGCACACAAGATGAAAGCATTTCAAACAGCCAGCCTCTTTTGAAACTTATACTATATACCAGTATTTCAGCTAAAGTCAAATCCTTCTCTACCACCACCTTTCTCCGCATTGCAGTTTGCTCATGCTCAGTCTCAGCTCAATTAAGTCAACTTAATTGAGAAGCCAAGCTGTAAGAACCAATTTTTGGATTATACTGGGGTGAATATTACTGGAAAGATTGAGGGCGATTAAAAAAAACAACTAAACAAAAACCAGTGACAGGTCATTTCAGCTATCACATTGACAACAGAGCCCAAAAACAGTTGCGCCATTAAATACAAAGGGTAGCAAACTGCAAAACTGGGATAAGAACACAGAACCAGGGGCAAAGAGGAAAGGGGAAGAGTGGGAATTTGTTAGCCAGGCTTCAGGAAGCTGTAGACAGCCTAATAAGTACTACATACTTTTTCTGAGAGGATGTCTTAATTTGAAACCTGTTTCAGAGCTACAACACTAAATAAGCTTGGGTTAGGGAAAAGGCATACACAGTTTGAAACTCTGGATCCAGATCAGCATGGATTGTTTCACACTTACAGGCCTTCC
The DNA here is from genome assembly GCA_013399475.1 of Chauna torquata. Classification (NCBI taxonomy): domain Eukaryota; kingdom Metazoa; phylum Chordata; class Aves; order Anseriformes; family Anhimidae; genus Chauna; species Chauna torquata. Next base: position 91,154 of record VXAL01016219.1, on the reverse strand, counting down.
CTTACAGATCTTCTATGGATAGTTTTAAGATTACAATTTCTATCAAATAGAAATTTTTAATATGCCTTTGCTACTCCCTAATCTCTCTGCTTGTTTCTTCTACTGTATTTGAATTAACATTTTCTTTTGAACATTGGAACAGTAGTAAAAAAAAAATCAACCAAAATGACATAAAAGCTGAAAAGAACGCTTAACCTCTAAAAAAATAAGACAATAAAAAAAATAGCCAAAAATATGACTGCAGCCTCTTCTGGTCTAAAACTCCAACATGAATTCATTTGATCACTACAGTACAGTCCCTCTTCTTTCAAGATTACTAAAAATTTATTTATTATGTTAGAGAACTCTCAGTTTGAGAAGACATTTGCTTAGTTCTTAAGATTTAGGAAGTAAATTAATGCGGGAAGAGTTCAGAAGTTTTCTTTGTTTTTTTTTTCCTAAGGTATTTTACTCTGTTCTTTAAGCATTCAATTTTACTTTTTTAATAAAGAAAACAAAGAGACAAGAATAAAGTCCTAAAACCAACTGAAAAAGTCTAAAGGCTGATACAACATAGTCTAAAGGCTGAACACTTCTCAAAAACCCCAATGAAACAAAATCTCATTCTTTTCCTCTGAATAGTATATATTATATAATAGTATATATAGTATACTGTTCATTCAGCATACAGTTTGCCTCCAGATTTTAATATTCATTGCTAGTTCTAATTTTTGTAGTACAGATGTAATCAAAGTGGCATTCCAGCTCTCAGTGTTTGAGCTTAAGTAATCTGAGATACTTCAGAAAGTCTCTACAGTCAAAGAAGAAGCAAGGACCTCAAGTGAATACTTTGGACTACAGCTGCATTTTGTGGACAGAGATCTGAACAAGACATTAATATTGCTTCTAATCTTCATGTATTATCACAGATACAAAATAATGTAGCAATTTGTCGAATAGTGTTAGTCAGTTTCATCAGACACTGCTACAGAAATTAATTAGCCTGCCTCTTCTGCTTTGCACCAGCTTCTCCTCTTGAGCTGGACTAGTTGTTTTAGCGGTTTCACCTCAAGGCAGTACAGGAAACTGGTCCAGCTGAAATACATAAACACTCTTTCTACCAAGACTGTTTGTTCCGAGACTAACATTTACTTAAAAGTATTTGGCAAACTGCAGCTTAAAAGCTGAAGTGGGAAGCTAGACACTATCAGCTTCTACCATCGGTGATGAAGTAAAAGAATTAACAAATGTAACAAAAAGGAAAACCATGCAACATACCTTCGGAAGCTCTTCAATCTGATTAGCATCTAAGTAGAGTTCTTCCAAGGTCTTTTCAAAGGTAAAAATCTCCTTAGGCACCTGTTCCAGGCTGCAGTGAGAATAATCGAGTGCAGTGACTGTTTCCTCCTCTCCACGTAGGCAGCGGCATGGCACCAGCCGCACAAACAAATTCCGTTTTGTTGTCATTTTCAGGCACTGTAAGATAAAAATTGGTAGACTTACAACATCAACCAGACCACCGCAGAAATACTTAAATGGGCAGCTTCTCAAACTTCTGGCTGCTAAATAATTAAAAAAAAGAAAGAAAGTATACATTTGTGTATATACACATATGAGAGAGATGGGGGGAAAGGGAGAATTTCTTTATTTTCTTTTAAACACAACAGATCTGTAATGGCATTAAATGTGGTTGAAACACCTACAGATACCAACAGATAAAGCCAAAATTTAGCCTGTAACTTGTCACCTGCCAACACAGCACAGAAGCAGAGAATTTTGAAGGAGCAGTGCTTAAGTGTCAATCACATTTTTACAACCTATTTTTGCTTATTATATTTAAATCAACCCCCTTTACAGAGAATTAAAAGCTAGCTATAGAAAAGCTACACTTTTTTTTTTTTGTGATGAGTAAGATTAAATTCATGTACCTTAATTTCAAATCCCTTAAAGACAGAACTTTAAACAAGGAGCCAGCATGGTTTCCACCAAATCTTTCACCTATCTATTTAAAAGAAAAGGTTTCTAAGTGCCTAGATAAAGAATTTCCTTAAATTTGGGGATTTCAGTTAGTATGGAAAACTTCAACTCATCTTGCTGTGCACACTGGAACTAATGAAACTTTACTTTGCTATGGAAACGTATCTTTTTCCTGCTAACTTACAACATTGTTACAACAGTCCCTCTATTCTCCATGGCTTCTACATATTTCTGCTCAGCAGGAGATGGCAAACCTAAATTGTACAAACTGGCTAGCTGATTAGTGACCATGTACACTGGCCAAGTTCTGCCTCTTTTCTCCTCAGCAGGAGCATAAGCTTAGGTTTCTTTCCTCTAATTAGCAAACAATTTTCACAAAATTCAGAAACAATCATCTTCAGAATGTCACCTCACTTTCAGGTCTAGCTGAAATCAGATGACAGACTCGATTTTTCAGGAAGTACCAACATGTACAGACAGACAGACATGATCGTGTAAGCTTCATTTCCTCAGGAAATTGGTCTAAAAATATATAAGTTTTCATTGCTGTTTTGGAAAATTGTTTTCTTGATCAAATTGTCAACATTCCAAATTAAAGTATGCTTTTTTCATTAATCCTTATTTTTTAGGACTGCAGAAATTATATGTCATCTTCTAGATCAGTGACAGAAAACTTTCTTCTCCAAGTGTGAAAAAAGTCCTTCAAACACATTTAGCAGACTGCACTTGAATGTACAGACAGTTTAGTTAGCCAACAGTAATACAGGAATATAATAAAATACCCTGGCCACTGTGCTGTATGAAGTCACATACTGCCAGAAGCCCTGTTCTTGCTAAAAGAAGAAAAAATGTAATGAATTTAGATTTTCCTATGAGCAGCCAGCTTGCCAAGTACTTCACAGTTTAATTTATATGTCAACAGACTGTGGGCCTGCTGCATTGTAGTGTTCTCACTGAACAGAAGTGCAACTCACCAGTTAGGCTGGCGATAGTCAGATTATACAACCATCCATAAAAAGGATGGAAGAAAACTCTTGATTAGACGGTGGGTGTCACCAAGGGTGTCAGGACTTCCCTTTTCAACAGTACTTCAACATTGCTAGGATCATGTTACAATATTGACTACGCAGCAAAACACTTAACACTTTCCGTAAAACTCCATCCGTGCTGTTTAAATAAAAAGTGATTTAAAAATAAAAATATGTAGCTGTGTTGCAATGTAAATACTTTAGAGGCTACAAATTCATTGCTGGGGATTCCCACAGAATGAGAGTCAGCAAAGGAGACAGCGTAACCTCCTTCTGCTTCTCCCATAGGAACAGGCTCCAGCATGACACCCTCCAGCCACCCACAGCCAGATGCCAAAGATGCTACCAAGGCTGATGGGCTCACCAGGCCAGAGCTAGCTCTGCGCATTCTCCAAGGCTCAGAGGCCGCAAATACGGACACAAGGAAATCCACTGACAACATCTACAAATGAAAAAACCTTTAACAAAAAACAAATATGGTCTCTCTTCATTCCGTATTATTTTGGAGATCTACTGAGCTGTGGAAAAACACAGCTCTTCAGAAAAATGCAAGAACAACAGTGTCTTCAAACAGGAGTACAAATGGAAGAACACATGCTTTGCAAACAAAAAGAATGGGGAGCAGAGACTGTACAAGTGAGTTGATTACCAGAAGTCTGACAGGGAAAGGTATGCTCATATCATACCACCTATAGCCATCAATAACTTTGCTTCATACAGTCATTTCAACTTCTGAGAACGTTTTAGTTTACAGAATATAAAGACAGTTAACTACATGGTTCGTGTAAATATAGGAATAAGATACCCTTTTTCAGTTAACTTACACATCAGTGTTAGCAGCCAACAGAGGAAAAAAATAGGGTCTTAGTACAGTTATTTTACTTCATGAGGGAGCAAGAGGAAAAAAACACCACTCTATAATCAGAATAGATAGGAAACAAGTTCCACAATAACTACACAAACTGGGACAAAGAAAAATGTTATCTATTTACCCGCCTATATCCTGATGGTAATGATGACTATGCGGACAGGTTTTCCTCTAGGGTTTCAATGGTGGTAAAGCCTAATTATTCCATCAAGCCTCAAATTTGTGGGACAAATCAAGCATTTTCTGATATGAGTGAAAAAAATGGGAGTGTTTAACCAGTATGATCAAAATCTGAGGGAGATAAGAGAACACAACTTAAAGATGTTTTGCTGTGAAATTGTACGTGATTTATTTACTGTAACCTATGCCAAATTTTCATCTTATTTTTTCTGCTTTATATCTATGTATTTAAATAGATATCAGTTCATATACTACATCCAGTTTGAGACTGTGAATGACTTAGACCACTTTAAAGGTGCAGAAGAGATAAGCCAGCTCAAAGGGTGTTCATTCTTCATTCAACAAGGGCAAAACATTACATTAAAATTTTGAAATTGAGGGTTCTCTACCTCCAGAAACATGTTCCCACTCCCCAACTGGTCCAACAGCACCGGAAGCATCCATTACCAGCCTCTGATTTAGTTACAGCTATCAACTCTCCACTGCAACAAGCAAACCAAAAAAAAAATCTACTAACAGACAAACTTAACATTATACTGCTGTAAATGAAATACAGCACAGAAGCAACACATGAAAGTATACTTGCTGTGCAGACATAAAAACAGTATGTTTAAAAAACTTTGCATAAATAAAAGATTTTATTGGGAGGAAGGAGGAAAAGAAAAAAAAATCACACTTCCAACAATTATCCTAACATACACAATTATATTGCCCAACATTTCTCTTGCCACAGATCTTGCTGTACAAAGAACCATTCAGCAAAATTTTATAATGAAGTTCTTTGACTAAAGTTTCATTCCTATTTGTAGGTTCCCTTTATAGTGAAATATAGGTACAGCTATCTAAATTCTTAGTGTTTTAAAGTTTTCAGTTCGGTTCTACTTTATTTTGGGGGGCTTGGGGAAACATAGTCTTCCATATTTCCCACAATGATATATTCTTGGAGACATGTCTTTCAAAATACAAATCATGTTATATCTGTTATTACAGCATCATCACAAAAGCTCTAGATATGCAAGTAAACTTGCAAGACAGCTAGCACTTAGGAAGGAAAAGATACAGAAGCACAAGTTAAAACAAAGGTTGATCTGAGTCTCATTCATTTGTAAATATAATCTACCTTTTCCTCACCATTGTTATTTCACTGTTCTTCAGTGCTATCTGGCAAGCCTTAGCCAGCAAAGTATCTCTGAAAGTAAGACTTAAAGACTACATCCTCTGTTGCAAAAACAAAAAACAGATAAGCCATCCTTTCATTGAATATGCTTAAAATGATAAACTATTCATACACCTGATTTTATTGGCAAAAATTATTTTGCTATCTTAGAAGTTGTTCAATGGCATTTGGAACAAACCAGTAGAATAGGTTACTGATAGCAGCCATTTAAAATATGTTTGGGATTTCTTCAAAGAACTCTGCCTCCCAAGCAATCAGTCTGAATACACTGTCATATATTGTAATTCAGTTTAAAAAAAAAATGGAGCAGCATGCTAGCCACAAAGGCATAAAACAATCAATTCTTGGTCAGTTCTGCAACCTTTTTCCCCAAAAAGCATAACTTTCATTTGCAATACAGGTCCTTCTAGGACACTGCCAAGATAACAAAAAAACAAAAGTATTTTACATCCACTTTTGAATAAGTTTTGTCTGCAAATGCAAAAAAAAAAAACAATTGCCAGAATTAAAAACTCCTTTTGGGTTTTGAAGCCATGCCCAATCTGAATACAGAGAACAATTCAGTTTCTTTAAATGAATAAATAATATAAGACGATCAACAGTAACTTACCATTTTTTTGGCGCTGAATACTAGTCATTTGCGTTCCAACTACTTTCACATGTACTTATTGCATTTAAAAAAAAGAAGAAAGCATAAGTTCTCTTTTTCTAGTAGTTTACCATACTATGGAATTAATACAGCTAAGTGTATCAGCATTTAATTTAAAGAGTGAAGTCGTAATTCCCCCATAGTAATGTATCTCCAGAAGATAGCTCAAGCTTGTTACCCTTGAAGCATGCTATCACAAAAACAGAATCAAAGCAGCAAAATCTAACAAAGCCAACAACTTTCGGCTGGTTTCAGTTTCAAAAAAGATCATTTACCTTATTTTGCCTTCCTATTATATTTGAATCAAATTAAAATAGGTGTTATCAAAACAGCATTTAATTTTGTGATGAAAACAATACAGCAACCAAAATAAATTATGTCAAATCACATTTTAATAGCATCTATCACTGAAAAGCTTCTATGCACTTGCAGTGCACATAAGACTTTGAAGACTGCTTGAAGTAGTCTTTAAATCTCATCAACCTTTCTAACTAGAGACTGAATTTCAGTGGTGCCACTTGCTAATAAACACTGAAGTAACAACTGGAGAATACCATGTAACTAATACAATACCCAGGGCAAGAATACTGGAGAACCTAGGGCAAAGCAAATGCTGTAATTCGAGCAAATCTACACTGTAACAACAGTGGGCTGAATCTATAAGTGTTCAGACATCTTAATTAAATAGAATAAAATCACTGGAAGCAGAAAAGCAATGCATCGGTTTGAAAGACCATGATCAATGATGATCAATGAAAGAAAGCGAGACCAAAAGCAGGCTTGGATACACACTACAAACTAGTAATTCAGACGAGAGCGCATCACCCAGTGAAACATCACTCCTTCCTGGAACTCTTCAGCAATTCCCTGCACACTCCCATCATCCAAGGACCCATCAGCCCAACAGCACCAATAAACTGTTTTTGTTTAACCACTTCTAGCCGTGTTTCGATAAACATTTAAACACACACAGACACACACACACAGGTATCACACTACCTCGGGAATTATGAACGTGTAATTGTTACAAGCACAATGTAGAATAACTTCATCGTAATTTTGTTCCTAATCTCTGTTAATTTGCTTTAAAAGCAGTAGTTTCACCGCATCATTAGACGCTTAAGTTTCCTGTCTGATGCTAACAGGATGTGACCACTCATGCTCTAAACTGGTGAAAGCACTTCCCCCACCACTACCACCCTCCAAGCCTTTCAAAAGGGTGTTTACAAGTTACATCAGCAGCACAGCTGAAAATGAAACCAGCTATCAAATGTTTATACAGAAAGGCAAGAACAACTCGGCAGAAAAATATCTGGTCAGGCTCCCTCTAGACCACTCCATTATCTGCAAATGAGCACAAAACTATGGAGCTGAGGAAGCATAAACACAGGAAAGGGAAGGGGGGCAGGGGGGAGGCAGGGAGGGACAGCAGGCACAGCAGCCTGACACACACAAGGTGGTTTATCTGGCAAACTGACAGAAGCCAACAAATTATTACTGAACCTGCATCACGAAGATTTTTTGTTGTTGTTATGAATCCTGTCTAATCCACTAAACAAAACATCATCACTTCTATGTTAACAAATTAGTAAGAAATGAAACTTCCTGTACTGGCAACAAAAACATGAATTGGTCTGTCTTTGGAAATGTCACAGGCTTCTCTCTTCCTACAGCAGCAATATGCACTATAACACATGCCCAGAAAAAGGCTATTTGGCTTGATATTAAATGAGACAGTTTATTAAACGAGATGGTGCAGAATTGAGTTGGAGGCCTGCAGCTAGCGGTGTCCCCCAGGGGTCAGTACTGGGTCTAGTGCTGTTTAACCTATTCACCAACGACCTGGACCACAGAACGGAGCGTACCCTCAGCAAGTTTGCTGACGACACGAAGCTCGGAGGAGTGGCTGATACCCCAGAGGGCTGTGCTGCCATTCAGAGGGACCTCGACAGGCTGGAGGGTTGGGCCGAGAGGAACCTCATGAAGTTCAACAAGGGCAAGTGCAGGGTCCTGCACCTAGGGAGGAATAACCCCAAGCACCAGTACAGGCTGGGGGGCGGCCTGCTGGAGTGCAGCTCTGCAGAGAGGGACCTGGGAGTCCTGGTGGACAGCAGGCTGACCATGAGCCAGCAATGTGCCCTGGTGGCCAAGAAGGCCAACAGTATCCTGGGGTGCATTCGGAAGAGTGCTGCCAGCAGATCAAGGGAGGTGATCCTCCCCCTCTATTCAGCCCTGGGGAGGCCACACCTGGACTATTGTGTCCATTCTGGGCTCCCCAGTACAAGAGGGACATCGAAGTACTGGAGGAGTTCAGAGGAGGGCTGCTAAGATGATTAGAGGACAGGAGCACCTGTCGTACGAGGGCAGGCTGAAAGAGCTGGGCCTGTTTAGCCTGGAAAAGAGAAGACTGAGGAGAGACCTCATTAATGTATACAAACAACTGAGGGGAGGGTGTCAAGAGGATGGAGCCGGTCTCTTCTCAGTTGTGCCCAGCGACAGGACGAGAGGCAATGGGCACAAACTGAAACACAGGAGGTTCTGGCTCAACATGAGGGGGCACTTCTTCACTGTGAGGGTGACAGAGCACTGGAAGAGGTTGCCCAGAGAGGCTGTGGAGTCTCCTTCTCTGGAGATATTCAAAGCCCACCTGGATGCCACCCTGAGAGACGTGCTCTAGGTGATCCTGCTCGGCACGGGGGTAGGACTAGATGATCTTCAGAGGTCCCTTCCAACCTTGCCCATTCTGTGATTCTGTGAGACTATTGTGACAACTCCCAGCACAATTTTAACTTAAATGAATCTCCTCCAGCCAACACCACCACCAGTGCTCAAGAATTTGGGGAAACTGTAAACATCTTAGTACCTTAAGGAACTCAGAACATCCTCAGCTCTTACAGGAAAGTAAGAGCCGAATTATTCTTCATTCTTTAACCTCAGAAGTGACTTGGCACCTCTTGCCACCAGCAAATCTTGTCACAAAGCTAGGCTGGGAAGTAGAAGGTTTGGCTCAGGCTTCCCCTAAAAGCAACCACTGGCTCTCAGGAGGGGACAGCAAGATTCCAGCGCAACAGAGAGCAACTGGCACCCTGCAAACCCTGACCTGCAAGTCTGCTTCACAGTAATACTTCTTGTTCTCTTTTTAAGAGGAAAGCATGCCTCTTGAACCCGATGGACTCTGACAAGAAACTGAAACATCAAAAGAAAGCGTGTACCATGAGGAGACTGCCTCTTGTTAAATGCCATTGGCATTCTCTGGTTGGGGTTTCAAAGCCTCATTTGGTGGCAATGACAAGTTAAGGTATTTTCACTTCCTCCGGCCTCCCATCCAAGCTATTTATTTCTGTCTCTTCCAGAAAAAAAAAATATATATATATATTTTCAAAATCAGATTATGTCATTCATTTCATTGAATGAAACTGGCAAACACTCAGATCAGTGCAAACCAATGAACCAGAGTGCTGCAGTCAGGGGGAGAGAACAAACAATAGGAAATAAGAGACTTATGAAAAGGGGTTTTTGGAACCATTTCACCATTTTAATGTGAAGCCGTAGTCTGAGTCTCCCCACTCCTGATACGAAAACAATGCTCAACTGCATTTATGGCTGCACACCCCCACAAAGGCTGGGAACACCAAAAAACACATTGTACTTGCTCACATACAGCATTCAGAGCAAATGAAATAAAAGGCATTACTCATGAAACAACAATGGTGAATGGTGACAACAGGAGGAGGAACATGTTAGTAAATACATTATAATTATAACCACTTGTTAAATGCAAAAATGAGGGATGCTTATCACTTTTTTTTAAAGAAAATAAAGGAACAGAGAGGGCAGAAATAAGTTTTGTGATTGTTGATTCAACAGCTACTAGGACACAAACAAAATCAGTGATACCCTGGTTAACTTGCTCAAATACAAAAGCTGGTAACAAAACTCCAAGCTTCTCTTGGGGTTAACTACTTTCCAAGTTCTCGATGCCTATAATATATTTTACAAACAAATAAAACAAACAAAACCAACAACACAAAAAATAAAACCCACGCAGCACAACAAGCATACCCAACTCCAATGTGCAGGGCAGCAAGGTAATTTCAGGTAACTCCCAGAAGATCAATGCCAGGCATGAATTCTACAGACATTTGCTGAAATCTTGCCCTCCTTTTATTTTATGGAGTAAATTCTAACTAGGCTTCAATTTATTATTTCTATTTGTTTTGTTTTAAAATATTCAGAAATCGTTTCCATAGTTAGCATCTGAAGTTCTTGATCGAGCTATTTTATAAAACCTCCTTACTTATTTATAATGGTACTGCTGCTATCAGTAGTGTTTTCTTGGTTCAACACCAGCATTCTCTTGCTTTATTGAAACTACAGACTACCTAACCAGGTATTTGTTGCAACAGTTATTTTCCAGCTTTAAAAAAAATCATCTAAAGTGACTACACTAAAACAAACCTGAAGAGTTACTATGACAAGTAAAACCCACCACGAGTATATCAAAATAAATATTTGGAATATTTATTTCTATTTAATTATATAACTGTAAAAAAAAAAAGTGGTAATATAACAAAGCAGTCAGCACTTAGCCTTTTTATGCCAAAAGCTTAACAATGACAAAAACAGATCAACTTTGTGAAAATAAAACAAAACATTATTTTTAAATTGAGAAAAGCAGCAAGAAAACTCTTGGCAAATACCTGCGTAATAAGAAGATACTCTACTTTAAGTACAGCCTTTAACTGAGTAATATTCAGTACTCAGTTATATTCCTAGAGCAACACATCAGTAAGGCACAGGCATACAACAGTACAGACCTGTAATTTAAGGCAAGATGCATTACAGAAACAACTTTAAAAAAAAGCGAGAACAAGGAAAATTATAAGTTAAGTTTATAGTAAAAAATAAAATATGTTCAGGTACCTAAACAGTTGCAATTTTGACTTTTTGTATTAACACTACACTTTAAGCAGATGAGTACACAGAATGCTTATCGCATTCGTGCAGTCAAATTGCTCTCACCTGAAAAACATATTTGATCCTACACCCCAGGTAGTTCTAACTTCTCATGTATTTCACTTTGCTTTTGTCCTAAGCCAGCCCTAGAAACTAACTTCCATCTGAACAGCCAAACGATACAAATAAGTTCTTCATCTGAAGCATGGTCTCTAATTGTGTATCACTAACAATGTTGCTGAGATTAGCAATAGATCTAAGCTTCATTTCTGATGTTTGACTTGATTGCTTATTCTTTGGGTAAGTATTTGTAGTGTTACTAAGAACATTAAGAGGAATAAATTGATTTTGAAAACCACTGTGCTTGAGTTTCATCCGTTTCTCCTCCTCAAAGCAAAAAAGCTATACAAATTCAAGCATACCTACTTTCACAACCTGAAGGATGAAGAAAGCTGTAGCCCTTCATACCTTTGCAAAATATTAAAAAACCCGAGCCTTTTTAAAAGCCATGATATCAATGTTTCAATACTGAGGTCTGCAAAGAGCTAAAAAATTCCTTTACAATATGGAACAGACATGTTTGGTTTTTGAATGTATATTTTTGAATGTATATTCTTGTTTTTTGAACATATATTTTTGAATTTATAATGTACATATGTAGGAATAGGAAATAGTTTCATTTATAGCAACAGGATACTACAGAGTACTCCATTCCCCATTAGTCACCATCTCCCATTTTGTTTAAACATGCAGTGCAAATAAACGCAGCTGCTGTACAGCTATTGCAGTTACTGTACTACTGTACAGTCAGTAATCACAGATATTTGGTACAGCTAGCTGTACCAAGATACTTCAGAACCACTTTGTCTTCAAAATCCACTAATTACTACATTAAATAACTCAATTTTCTTTCATTGTTGATGTGGAAAAGATCCATAGAAACAAACAGGACAAGTTCCTGACTTTCTATACAAAGAAAACAATGAAAATTAAATACACAGAACAACCAGACTAAGAGATGGTAAGCCTGCTGGAAGAGGTATAAAACCACATTAAACCGCTTATGCTTCTGGTTTAGTCCTTTGAGGGATCATGTCTGGATCTACTGTACGAGTAAATACTATGCATCACAGACTGTCAACATCTATTCAAGCAGAGAGGAAGAGATGCTGTCTTAATTCCTCCATTTATAACAACAGTCAAAAGAGATGAACCAGTATATGGGAAGGAAGAGGAAAGAGGCACTGCAAGTCATTTGCCCATAGGAAGCAGCAACTCTTACGGAGAAGCAAGCACAGCTGAGGTAGTGCAGCAGCAGCAGTTTCTTAACTCAGCAGAGAATGCCAAAGCACAGAAAGCCTACAGCATTGTAGGCTACACAAAAAGCAGGAAAAAATGAGATTGTGTATATGCTTCTATCTCCGCAATGCCAGAAGATTTTGTATATTTTAAACTGGCATTTTATAAAAAAAATCCCATAATTACAGTCACTGAAGTGTCAATATTTATTAGCATTTCCACAATCTGAGCAGCACTATTAATAAAATCAAAGCAGATGGAAGCTGCTGTCATATGTTGGGGACGGGGGAGATTTTTTGTTTGGTTGGTTTGGGGGAGGGGGGGGCAGCACTCCATAGAAATTCATACAGGAGTTCTGAAGACAAAATATTTTGTTGGGTATATTCACGAGAAACACTTGCATCTAGCAATGCTTACAATGTGAGGCAAAAATCAATTTAGTGGCATCTGCACTGCCGTCATTTAAAACACAAAAAAAAGCTGATTCTGAACATGTGTTTCTTTTCCAGAGCTTTGAACAGAAAATTAAACTCTATTTGACTTAATTTTGATACACTCCAGTACGACCTCTAACTAAAGAATGTTAATATACCAAGAAGAGAGAAATTATATGACAATGTTCTCCCGTGCAAACCTGAAAAATGGATGGCAAGAGGCCTAACAACTACTCAAAGCATTTTTTCAAAGTATCTTTTATCCAAATTTTTTTGAAAATATGCTCATCTTTCCTCAGAAGTAAACCAATTTATTTTAAAAAGCAGTATAAAATGCTAAAGCTCCACAAACAAAAAGATTTAATACTGGACAATAACCTTCAAAACAGACAATTATTCTCCTGCGAATTAACTTCCTATATATTCCTTTTATATATATGCACACACACACACGCACACACACACACTATTGCATGGAAATACACATCATTCATTTGGCTCTTTAACTGATACTTGCAACTAAAAAGGCTTTATTCAGAACACATGAGAGCTCACACTGAATGAAATCCAAGCGCTTCGGAGGCAATTATTACAGCATATGAATAAAGAATAGGATCTATGTTTTAATATTTTGTGTAACAAAACCATGGCACTTACCACTGTGTTGCTTCCTTCTCCCTGCTGCTTCTTCCCTGAGCTCTCAAAGCCAACATTCTGTTTAAAACAAAAGCACAAAAACTTTAGTCTCACCTACCCCTACTAGCCAAGAACAAACTAATACCTCATTGTATTGGATATTTACTTTGGTTTCAGAGTTGTTTGTTTGCTTTTAAAAAATGAAAAGTTGTACATGTGTGAATTGTAATTCAGAGACTACTATAGTACTACTACAGCAGTTCAGAACCTACTATAGTACTACTAATAGTTTAGAGAACTTGAAAGACAGTAAAAATACATGTAAACATTTGGGTAGAGACTTTTGTTTAATATATTGTAGAGAGTAGGACTGCTTTCTTTCCCTACTTTAATTTTGACTTTATAGTATTCTGTCTACAAAGCTGCTTCACTTCTACTCTACAGTTAATTGCTCTATTTATTCAATTCCTTATATTAGACACCTCTTGCACACAATTGCGACGAAAAAATACATCAAGAATCAATGGAACATGAGAAGTCCACACTTTTCCCATGCCATTAACTTTAGAAATTTTTTTAGAAAGCTGAAACATTTAATAAGGCATAGCATATAATGCTATCTTCACTGAAGTAGAACAAATATAAACAAACAACAACATTCAGCACATTCAACATAAACACATTCAAAATTACTGGCTGAACCTATGTAAAGAATAAATTTGACAAAAACAGATAGAAGTGGAACAAGTAGAAGATATCTTCAGAGGGATTAAATATCACTATGTACAGATCATCTAACTGAACATGAAGTCATGTGCAGCTAAGGAGCTGAGTAATGCAGAGTATAATCTCTCAAGTTTGTAGTACCTAGAAAAAAATAAAACTGGGGAGAGCACAGATAGTAGCTTCATTCAAAATATTTACCTATAAATGGAACTACAGTTTATTTCCAATAAAAAGCAAAATCGTAAAAAGCATCATGAATGTGTCCCATCAAAAAATCCTAAAAGAGATTTAAAATTAAAGTTGTTCCAGGAGGAATGAAAGTTACTTTGTTTGGAGTAAGAAGCAAGCAGTAGCACAATCACAAAACAACTAACTCATTAGGAACAGCATCAACACAACAGGACTGTGCTGTAACCAGCTTTCACAAGTTACTTGCTCTGTTTCTCACTCAGTCACTGGTGCCATTTAGTGCATTCAGGCCAAATGGATTCCAACGCGCTATGCTGGATAAATATATTCATTTATTCTCAACTGAAGTACAAGCAGAATATGCAAATAGCAAGGGAAAAAAAGCAATATAGGTGAAAGTAATACTAAAGCCTCAAGTCTATTGAGTTTCCTGCTGAAAAAAAGCATCTATCAGTTTAGCCAGCATCAGAAATACATAATAGCAGCCCTCAAGACAATTAAAAAGATCAAGAAAGACAGCAAGAATCAAAACAGATTCTGAAGCCTGGGATCTTAGAAGAGAGTCTATGTCAAACTGTCACAACTGTATGCTTCCTTCCTTTTCATAATGCTTTGCTCCTACTGAAAAACTATTTAATCTTTGCAAAACCTATTTAGAGGCACTGTACACAAAGCTCCCAAATGGAAAAAAAATGCAGGTTTGCAATAGCTCTGCTAAGATAAACAGAATTAATCCAGAGAAAACTGTAGTGCAGGACTGGATCTGACAGAAAGACCGCCAGGTGATGGTGCCTCTGAAAAGCAAAAGACAATATTGAGACGTCACAGGCAGAGCATTCAAACTAGAAAAAGGACCGAAGAAGTAACTAGCTCCATAATCATCACAAAAACAATAAACAAAAAGGGATTACTCCTGCATCATTTCTTGACACCTGTTAGGCTGCCTATGTTGAAATGCCCAGGGGAATAAATTCCACTGGTAGGGAGCCATTACCAAATCATGAAATGTTTGCAGACTTCAAAACCAAGCACAAGGAACACATTCGACTCCAACTGTCCAGAGAAGATAACACAGGAATTGGGATGTGTGTACATGACAGGAGGAATACACACCAACACCTGAGTACTTCAGGCCATTTTGCTTTAAAGATGAAGAAACTATATACTCAACAAAACACAGCTGTTACAGACTTAGACAAGAACAACTAACTCACTGCAACCAATGTTACCTTAATGTCACTTGAAACAAACTAAAGCAGATAACCGTAAGCCTGCATCAGAAGAGAATGACCAAGAGCAGGCTGTAACTACAATTGCAAGTGCTCATGAGTTTCCAAAACCAGGAACAGTCTAGACTTTCACACAGTCACATTGCCAGGTCCAGTTTACAGAAAAGCACAACAAACTCCCAATGAAAACAGACCAGGGTATTCTGAGGAGCTCAAGGTAACCACAGACCAGGATCTCAACTAGCTCAGAAAGTCACCTTCCTACTTATTTTGCAGAAATGGCAACAGGTGCTTTAGATGACTAGTGGTAAGTTACCTTCTGATAAAAATATCAAGTGAAATTTTATTTAAACGTCCTCTGGCACACGGTATCAACCACAGCAGATCAAGTCTCAGTATCTGTCAGGTTCCTCCAACCAAGAAGTCACCGCGTGAGAGTCCTGATATTTTAAGCAGAGTGCTAGGAGAGTGCTTGGGGGAACTATCACGTGTTCATCCTTTCCGTACCCCTCCTTGTGTGTAATAACCCAACCACTGTCAGAAAACGCTTGTCAGATGGACTGCTGGTCTGCTCCAGTGCAGCTGTTCCCATCACACTGTGTCCTGCAGGCTGCTCACATCTCTCAGTTCCAGTTTGCCACTGGTTTTAGACAAGCGAGGCTGCAGTTGTCTCAATACACTGCTTTCTTACTACCATTTTCACACAAATACATTTCACCTCAAATCCTCAGCATTCTTTGAATTGCTTACTGGAAGATTTCAAATGGATATTGATGTACCCAGAACATCAGTGGCAAACTTGCACACAATGGATGAGGAAACAGGATAAATTAGAGTCAGCTGAATGACTGTGGATAACTCCTAAGCAGTTTTTACTTTCTCAGACTTGTCGGGGGGGGAAAGAAAAGAGGGGTAGGAGGGAGGTAATCACAATGTTTACACTGTTCATCTAAGGCAGGGTTGAAAAGAAATATCATAATTGCTTGCTTCAGAGACATTTCAGGCAGCCTTCAGCCCATGGCAATCATCCTCCATTTAAAGTAGTCAAAACAGTAAAAACAGTGAATTATTTCTTTCAATAATTCCAGGAGAGTATCGCAGAAGCAGAATTATCTGTGCTTGTCCTTAAACATCCATTAATGATCAATGACAAAGACAGTATGTTTAGCTAAAAAGACCTGAGATTTATGAAGATTAACCATAGCACAGACACAAATAGAGCAGAAATAAATCCCACACTCCAACACTAAAATTTGTCTTGTAAAATAGGAACAATTTTAGGACAATGAGATTAGTTACACTGTTTTCCTTTGGAACAGGGACCGGGAAGATGAGAGGTTCCAAAGGAGACCAATTAAGTGCAACTCTATCTGCACAATTAGTATCACTGTCCTCAACGAAGCGGGTTTTGCCTGCACAAGGATACCGATAAGCAAGTAATAGGAAAAAAAAAAAAGTCTGGTAACTTCCATGCTCTACTGCACTAAGCTTCCATACACGACTCACAATCGTCTCACAGAAACAAAGATTATTTCTAGGACTTAACTGTACTGAGATCAAAAGGACCAGAGAAGGGTCAGCTTGGATGATTTATACACTGCATCAGGTCAGATTAAAACCAGTAGAATATTTTCAGTAAATATCAGGAGAGTATATAGAGATGCACACAACTACTTCACATGTCAATAACAAAGAAGTTTTTACTTTTAGCGGTTACTGGTAAGATTCTTACTCAATCACAACCTGCTAGATAGGTGTGAAATTTGTGCCTTATAGTGAGTGAGACTTGAAAAAAGAGTAACACATGATTTGATTGAGGAAATGCAAGATAAACATCGCTGGCAAAATATTTATCTCTACACAGCATACCTTCTGAAATCAAACAGGCAGACATTTCACACTTATAGCAGGAAGGTCTGTAGGCCACAGTTCAGTAAATCTCAGATTCCTACACTAGGGAATTGTGAGTGGAGAGAGGAAGGGAGGACGAGGGAGACACAAAGGGTTCAGAGGCCATTCTCAAGAAAAAAGCGTATCTTGTTTTTCCTGGAAGCAAACGCCATCACTGTGTTTCACTGTTTCTCATTACTTCCGTGTTTGAACCAAAGCCAGACATTTAGAGTAAAGTAAAGAAACAACCTCGCTGAGCAGATTGTCTTATTGACAAAAACCTGACAAGCTCCAGGAGCTGCGCTTTCTGGGGTGGAGGAGTCTGCGACATTAGTTGCGATACATTGCCTCAAGCGCCAAGAGACTGACCTGCTTGAGGACTTGTAACCTCCTCGTACCAACAGCGTCACAGCTGTTGACAGCCAGAATCCTTCAACACAGGAAGAGGACAGCTGATGGCGCGTTCTCAGTGGGTACACTAAGATTCGTGTCTGCTTCCAGCATGCCCCAAAATAACCTGTATTTGGCAACACTGTTGGTGTACTGCAGGGGACATACCTTTGACAAGCCTTCTGCCAAGGGATGTGGGTATGCTTATCAAAAGCAATGGAATGGAAAAGGAAGTTTTATAGGTCTCTGACTGGCTGAATTGCTATATGAGCTACATTTTAATATTACTGTTTGCTTTGCCAGGGCATCTACAGTTCTATAAGAGATATTTTTGATTATCTTAAAACTGAATGAAATGCCTACCACCTAGTATAATGAAAACTTGTTCATTACTTACAATACCATAACAGCTCTTCTGGACAAGATGGTTAAGGAACGACATTCATACCTGCAAGTATGTGGACAAATCAGATCCAAGTTTTGTTGCTGATTGCTTTCTCTTAGGGAAGCTAGTCAACAAGGCGTCTCTAAACTGATTTCCAATGTATAAATGAAAAACACAAATTTGACTTCAACTCAAAAAATAAACAAACAAAAAACCCACTATTTTTAAATTATTTCTCTTACCTCTGTGGATACAGATGCAAAAACCCTAACTGTGTAAGTTCTGAGTGTACAGTGTGGTTCTGCAACACAATAAATATACCTAGATTTAGAAAAATTGCCAGGGGTTCAAAATCTGCCTTTACAGTAGTACAATTAGTGCTGAAATAACAAATCTAGCTGAGTGTAATCTCAGCAGTGAAAAACTCCTATAATGCACATGCACCAGACGGGAAGAGTTTTTCAGCTCTGAAAACTGCAAGGAATCTTTTATGCATCAAGATAAAAAAAGCACATCTCACAAGTATGCTCTGAAAAGTTCCTCTATAATAAGAACTAAATATAACGTTGTTATTAGACATAAACAATTGCATCTATGACACCAATAAAAGTCCTAGCTGTTGCAGGTAGGTAGCCATATTGTGACTTCAAATTGCCTTTAAACCTAGTATTACCCCTAATAGAAGCAAGATACAGCACTATTTTGCACTCCTCCGAGTATTTAGAGTTGCAGAATAATGGAGGCTGAAAGGGTCCTCTCCAGGTCATGCAGTCCAACCCACTAACACTACCACAACCGGGACAATTTCAACATTAGATCCAACACCAAAGTCAAAAGTTACTTCTGATTTAAGGTCCACGTCAATACATACAATAGGAAAGTCAGTTGGCTTATCTGGAAACATTTCCAGTGGAGAAAGTTAAGATTTAGTGCTTTTTGTAAACAGTAAAGATACAGGTTTCCTCGCCTCCATTCTAGCAAAATTATCTAGTTGATGTTATCGCTATCTAAGATACCCTTTCTCAAGTCTTACTAAAGCAGCAGTTATCATGGATTGATCTATTCATTTATGAATTCATGATATACAATGCTTCATCTCTTAGCAATTCCAGTATCCTTTCCTTCAATGAAAATAAAAATATCAGGAACATCCCTTTATAGAACCAAGATGTTTTATATCACTAGACAGAAATAAAATTAGAGAAGTCAGTATTTAATTGGAAATTACTACTACTTTACTGAAGGAGACAAATTCATTCACCAAAGAAGAGCGAGTGTTCACAGACTTGTGAATTATTACTTTCTGTAAACAAAGGTTGCTTTTCAGTAAATCTGAGGAGGATTAAATTGTTCGTATATACTGTTAGCAATTCTGCCAAAGCTTTACTGATGTTTACTGGTTTTGTTACCGTGATGCTATTGCATTAGCTCAAATAACCAGACACAAGGGCAGGAATTAAAAAGTAGAAAATAGAGATTTTATATTCAAAACTTAATACCAATGACTTTTAGCAAGGTTTTAAAACAAAGCATCTAGAATATTAATATGCCTAACATCCTCAAACACAGTATTCATTTAATATAGGCCTTTTTACACAAAATAAACAGGTTTGCTGATCTATTTTCACATCAGTTTGTTTCTTGTCTTCGTAGTAAACAATACAATAGTATCTGAACTTCCAAAAAAAAGGAAAGAAAGAAAACCAGGAAACAAACCACGCAAAACAGAAAACCATCTGAGGCCATCAATCAAGATGACAAAGGTTCTGGGACCTTGGCCTCACAGACCGTGCTTAGTGACCACCAAACCAACAGGTCTAAGAACAACTCCAGTGGCATCCTGTGCACCATCAGAATTCTTTACCAAGTCACTTTTGTAAGTGACATTTGTGCTAGCTCACTGGCTGGAAGTGAGTAACTTTGCATGCTGCACCAGTTAGCTTAGTTAAGCCTGAGGAAGCTTTACAAGAATCCAACTTGACTCAATCTAGGAATTAAATAGAAAAAAAAAATCCTTGTAAGTTATGATAACTCTTACCCAAGCTTCAACCATTTCAAATATTTCCACTACAGCTACAGAACTGCCAACAACATTAGAGGACTGGATGTACCTACTTCACATCAGGAGGCCAATTAGCACCTGTATTGGGTTTAAGTGGTAAAGGTTTGGTAGCAGGGGGGGCCACAGGGGTGGCTTCTTTGAGAAGATTCCAGAAGCTGCCCCATGTCAAATCAGAGCCAGCTCCAGCTGGCTCCGAAAGGGACGCACCGCTGGCCAGACCTGAACCAATGAGCAATGTTGTTTGCGCCTCTGTGAGAGCATATTTAAGAAGGGGAAAAAAACTGCTGCGCAACAGCAGCTGGGAGTGAGAGGAGTGAGGAACAGCCCTGCAGACACCAAGGTCAGTGAAGAAGGAGGGGGAGGAGGTGCTCCAGGCGCCGGAGCAGAAGTTCCCCTGCGGCCCGTGGTGAGGCCCATGGTGGAGCAGGCTGTCCCCCTGCAGCCCATGGTGTACCACATGGAGCAGATCTCCACGTGCAGCCCATGGAGGAGCCCACGGAGGAGCANAGCTGCAGCCTGTGGGAAGCCCACGCAGGACCCGTTCGGGAAGGACGGCATCCCGTGGGAGGGACCCCACGTTGGAGCAGGGGAACAGAGAGCGACCATGAAGGAGCGGCAGAGACGAAGCGATATGGGCTGACCGCAGCCCCCATTCCCCGTTCCCCTGCACCGCTCGGGGGGAGGAGGTAGAAGAGGATGGATGGGGGGAAGGTGTTTTTAGTTTGCTTTTAGTTTCTCACTGCTCTAGTTTGCTAGTTATAGTAATAAATTATACTAATCTCCCTATGTTGAGTCTGTTTTGCCCGTGACGACAATTAGTGAGTAACCTGCTTGTCCTTATCTCAACCCTTAAGCCCTGGTCCATCATATTTTATCCCCCTGTTTCTTTGAGGAGGGGGAGTGAGCGAGCGGTTGTGGTGGAGGTCGCCTGTTTAGCTGGGTAAAACCACCACAGCACCACAAACGATTTGGCACGAGCACTGAGGATAACAAGAGGGGCTGCAAATCCATTAGAAAACTATTTAGATCTGGTGCCCTCACCCTTTGTGTCTATGTCAGCCCCCTCCTTTTCACCTTTTTTTCCTCTCCATTCTTAAAAGTTTCCCATCAGCACATGTATCCTAGACAGACAGTGACAGCTCCAGATGGCCAGAGCTTTTTGAGGCCTATTATTGTTAGTCACAGCAAAAGTGCTCGTACCTCAGCCTCCCTTCATGGCAGCCCAAGAGGTGATGGGAAAGACAACGAAAGCAAAAAGCTTAGGAAACAAATGACTAACAGAATAGGAATACTTAAGAGACTGAACATATTTAATCAGTAGTAAGATTTGTAATTAAAAATGTATAAAAATGTATAGTGCTATCTAAACCATTTCATCTAAATTGAATAGGTGATTACTCTTTTTCCCCACTGCCCTTTATCACACTAACCCCTTTTCCCTCCTCTATGTCATCATGCCCACAAATTGTTTATAATTTTTGTTAGATACTGAAGCACTTTTGGGAGGGACATATCTAAGTTTATTTGCATAGTACTTAAGAAATACAGCATTGCGTCTTATAGGGAGCATGGGTGTGCGTAAGACACTGGTGGCACCTTCACCCACACCTCTGTGATCAAGGAGTAATTGCCTGAATATTGCATCAAGCAGATGCTGACTCACTAACACCGATAATCTATTAACTAGTTAAAGAAGGATGGACGTAATCAGATACTGAAGTGAATATGACTACCAAGCATGAAGGAAAGAGGAATAAGGGAATAAGAACCTTTGGAAAAGATTTTGTGCTCTATATTTAACTGTATACTGAATTTTCCAACAGCAACTCGTGAAACAATCGCACAAGTCCCAGGACAAGTCTTCCATGTGAATGACCAAAGACTGTCACAAAGTGAGCATTACTGTCCTAAAATACAGATAACCTGAGATTCAAGTCCTCTTGGACACCATTTAAGTGTTCCCAGATGAATAACTTATTATTTACACCACATTAATTAGAACTATGAAGGTGGTATATATCCCTCCATTTTAAACCTATTCAGAGAGATGCACTCTGGATACACGTCCTGCATCAGGCAGATACCTTGTCATTTATGCCACAGCTTATGCAGAAAATTGGATCCAACAGCTGTTTTAGCTTATTAAAATACAGAAGACTGTGGACAGATGCAGCAGCAGAAACAGACACAGAATTCAGACTGCAAATTTTGCAGACTCTGAATGCTAGTGGCACATTAAATGCATGAATTTGTCTTGTGCCTGTGGCCTTTTATTGCTACTGCTAGCCAGGACATTGTGCAACAGTCTGAGCTGCTGTTAACTGAATGCTTTGAGGCTTTGTATTTAAAGTAGTTTGAGCTAGTGTTACCTGAACACTCTAAGGCTTTTTTATTTAAATTTATCAAATTGTGCAAAAAATATACTGGACTAAATTGTTAGAAACAAAAATCACCTAGTAGTTGTCTGAAATTACATCAGAGAATAGATATTGGGAACATGATGAATGGTTTACTGCCCTATTTGTGGCATTTCCCATGTTGCAGAAACAATTTTATAGCATAACAGATTTCAAATTAAAATTGTTTAAATAATAGAAAGTATCAGCAAGCAGTTGCTATAATTGTATACTTAATAATAGTTCTCACTCTACCAGCCAAGCCATTGTTAGGGTATGTAAATTCCTGAGTTCCCTTTCCTTCCAGGGCAGAGGTGAGTGTTGCTAGTTGAGTAACACTGAAATCTATTTTTAGATGTCATTTCCCCCCCCATACACGTGTAAAGACATAACTTTCCAATTAACAATTGCTATTACGAACTTTTTACTTCATTCTGCATTTATTTTGTTCCTCACTGCTTTCCAAAGTTCCATGAGGAGATATCATTGACCAGTTTGATTACAGATACAATAAGCAATCTAAAAACTTGCTTGCAAAATTGCTGAAGATGCTAGGAGTGAAACTAACCTCAGCTGTGCCCCGAATATACAAAACAATAAAAAAATATGAGGGTGTTATTGCTTGTTTGGGGGGAGGCGAGGTTAAAAAGAAAAGAACTGTTAGATACTTTTTACAGCTTCAACTGCCATTTACTGGGCACATCAATTCACTGCCATAATAATATATCATTAACTCATCCTATATGCACATTATGAAGATCAATTCTTGAATGTCAGTGTTCTCCATAAGCAATAACAAAGGAAGAAATCAGGAAGAATAATACACTTCTACATTAAAACAGAAATTAGATAGTAGAGCAGGAACAAAGCAGAATCACAGAAAGATGAATTTTAAAAAATGCACTGAAGTAAGGAATTAAAACTTAGTAAGTTGTGAACAATTAAACAGGTGTCTTCCTGGAAGCTGAAGTTTCCTGTTTAACTGATGTTAAATTCATAACCAACCACACAGCTACGGACAGTGACTAACCATATACAACATCATACCAAAATATATTTTTACTCTATTGCACTTCACACAGGCATGTGCCATCTGCCACTGAGGTATGATCTGTTTTTCTGTGACATTATCACATTACTCTTGAAAAGACTAATGCTGCTGCTAAATCTCATGGTTTGAGCCAACTTCTAAACACTAAGCCTTGGCTTGCTGTCAGATCTCCTAACTACCTGCCTGAGAACAAACGAAGAGTGAAGATTGTCACTTTTTACCACATAATTTAAAGGCACCAAAACACCCTATTACAAAGATAATTCACATTCAAGCAAAAACTATTCTAAAGTGATTTGTTTTATGGACAGAATGGAACTACACAATCCTCTTGCATTTTTACTTACAACAGGATTACAATCCTCTTCTAACACACAGAAACAAACCAGGACCACAAGCCACCTCAACTAAAAGAGAAACCTTTCATTAAGGTAATAAAAATTTCTATCATTTGAAATGGCATAGCTACAGTGTAATTAATCCCCAGCTCACAAGAAAGTTTGAGGAAATTAATATGCTGAATTCAAGTGCCTGCAAAAAACTCCTAGCTTTTCCTGTATAAAAAAATACTATCCATACTGAAATTGAAGTAACCAATAAAGACACAGCTTTTGAATCAGAAAAACCAAGAACAATTGTTATTTAAAACCTTGGGTAGAAGATGACTGTCTGGAAAAGAACAGGATACGAGTTTGCCATGTTCCCTCTGATAATGAGGTTACAGTGAGGGTTGTTTTGCCTCAATTCCTAATGGCTTTTTATTAAACTTGATCTAAACCAACACAGCATTAAGTGTAACACACAGAATTTGCTGCTTGTACACAGGCTGCAAATCACCAGTAGATTTCTCCTCAATCCTAATCCTTCTCATTGTTTGGAGGGTCGTCTTGGAGAAATATACTGTCTGGAAGAATGTGACCTTCACATGTTGATAGAAGTGGTACCAGCCTGCAAGCCCTGAAATGCATTTTGAAGATTACATTCATGCATGTTCCCAAACCCTTTTTACTGTTGTTGCCTATTCCAGTTCACAGTATCTTCCAGTAATACATGAAATGCATCAATAGACCTGATAGCCAAACTTTTTTTTTTTTTCCAAATACACACAGCTCCGTTCTCACTTCTGAGTGAAGAAGGAAACAGGATGCGATCTCAAAAAACAACCTGACACCTGTTTAACCTAATCTCACAGCAATTCTTCTGAATCTTCTCCAACAAGCCAATATAAGATTTCATCAAAAAAATTCTCTATTTAAAGCTGTCATAGCAATAAAACAAATAACCTGTTTACCTGCAGATTACTGCACTAACTTTTTAAAGAGAAAAACAGACATTCACTAATCTGCATTAGATGACATTCCTATGCAACATCCTGTCTAGCAATAAGACACTGCAACTAACCTTCAACCTTTCCAACAGGTTAATTTTTAACATATCAGTCATCTATGTTAGCAGCTGAAAAAGCACATTGCTTTGCAGTAGGGAAAAATCCCAGTATTAAAGCTCAGTAGTGAGATTAATGTACTAATTCCATTCTAGATACCAGCTTTCATTTTAATACCATTAAGGGATCAGAACTGAGACAGACCGATAATGTCATGGATAAAACAATTCAACGCATTTACAATGCATGTGCTCTAAGGCCAAATGCACAGCCCAGTTTTCCCATAAAACTATGTAGATATAGAGAAGAACGCATTTGAAGTCAACAGTAGTCTGGTGCTTACACCAATGAGAGACTGGGCTGAGAATAAATGCTAACAGCATGATCTATAAAAACAGAGACCAGAAGGAGCACTAGCAGTTAGTGGTGCTAATATCACTCCAGTTACAAAGAAACAAATATTCTGAACAGCTTCAATGAGATCTGGCAGGCTAGTGTCTAAACCAAAAATAACAAACACTAACACTGAGCTTGACCAATTTATCTTACACCCACAAGTTTAAGACTACATCTAGCAAGATTAAGACTCATTAAAGATGCCTGGGTAATCACTCCCCACATAAACCACAACTCTATATGCACTCAATCAGTTACTGTTCTAAATATACATTTAAAGAAACCTACAGCTAAGACGCTTCAAACAGAGTGAAATTTAAGAGGAACCTTTACTCTCAGTCAAAAGTTCTCTTAGAGAAGTATTGGAATAAAAATGAAAATAAGAAAATCTGTATAAAAATGGGAAATGAAAAAAATGGTTGGTTTGCTAATATGTCTCTTATCAGTCCAGGGTTTCTCAGAGACCTTGTACTACTCTAGAGGTGATCGTTCCGATCAGTGATAAAGTTCTCAGTACAGGTGAGAGCCCCAAAAGCATCATCTCTTCCATCCATCCCACTTCCTCATTCAACCCAATGTGATTTCATACACTGTTGGTTTACCCATTTCTCTCTGCTCTTCTGCTTGTTCCTCTTTTTCAGTATGTTCTTTCCCACCCCAAGCTGCTAGCCCATGCCTAACATGACAATATCCCAGACGCTCTTCTGTTTCACAGAAAAGCTCTAGATGATGAGCACCTCTGGGAACTGCTTACTTAAATTCATTGTGTACGAAACCAATGACTTGATCTCAACCACCATCACCAACAATTGTTCTTATCACATCCTGCAATTACTTCTGTGGAAATCAGCACTATTCAGCCCGCTACTCTGATCCACAACTCCTTGAGTTCCTGTAGTCCCACTTCTCCCCTGCCTCATACATCCAAAGCAAAACCTTTCCTATAAGAACATGTTCCACTTACTACAAAAATCACTTCCAGGACACTCCTTGACTGTGTTACTCTTCTAAGTACTCCTCTTTTCATTCTCCCCTTTTCTATTAGAGATAAGCAGCTTATTTTCTCTTCCCCCCCCTCTGCCCAAACCATTATCTCATTTACAATCAAGAGGCAAACTCCTAATCAGTCAATAAAGTTAGCTTCCCCCACTGTCAATTTTTCAAAACATCTATACAATTTATTCACATAAATTACAATACAATGAATTACTTCATCTTCTTTCTTGTCTCTCACCTTCACAAAAACACTTAAATAAAATTCTGACGATCACCAGGCTGCTGATGTGCAAACATCATTGCTCATCAAGCTAACCAATATTTCCCCTCCACCCCATCATGTGCTCCTCTAACCATCCAGGTCACCTTAACGTGCCCTGGACAACATCCAATCTGCTTTCCACCCAACACTTATGTTGAATCACGATAGGTGATTCCAGTTTGTTTACTGAAACTTCTTTGGGTTACATCATCAGAAAGGGCAATCACACTGTTTGGAAAAGAAAAACTATTTTAGCCATCCTGCTCTGAAATACATCAAAATGCATTACACACGTTACATCTGTGCAAACATACACATAATAAAACCATCAGAGTTAGGCTGGTACAATTGTTTAGGCTTTCTAAATAGAAAATACAAAGCAGAGACGTTTATCTGGTCTGTTTCTCTACTGTCTCAAAAAGTATCAAGCAAAAAAAAAAAGTTTGATAAGAACAAAATTCAAGTGAAGAAATACACCATGTCCTGACTGTCATCCCATGGAACAGGGAAATGAATGAACTGTGGGAATCAGCCCACAATTCTACCTTGGTATGTGCTGAGAGCAATAGCAGAAAACAGTAGTCAAGCAATTTCCTTGACATTTGAAAGGAAATTTTTTTCTTCGTGCACTGATTAGCTAAATTACAGCTGTAGAAATTACCTTCACGCTTTCAGAGAGTTTTGTCTCTGGATTAGAGAGGAGGCATTTCAACTCTTGAATAAATGTTAACGTATTTATAACTGGGAACAGAGAGTTAGAATGAGACTGGAATACGTCTTACTTGAAGTCTGTATTTCAGCACAAAAGGAAGGGAAGGAATGAGGGATGACCAGCACCTATAGAAGGATCTAAATTAAAAGAATGGCTTGAGTTCTAAATAGCCTG
>VXAL01016219.1:45118-63698 GCA_013399475.1 Chauna torquata | reverse complement strand
AAAAAAAAAAAAAAACCAACACACAGAGGCTTCTTCATCCAGCCAAGGATAAGAGGCAGATAAAGCTGTTTCATGTTCTCAAATAGCAACAGTAACATACAAAAGATGAACAGTGCCTCATTCTCACATATGCAACCAGTTTGAGGGGAAAGAGGAAGAGAGCATAGGAAGAAAGCATTATTTTACATGATACACTAGGGAAATCATGAATCCTCCACCTAAAAATAGGCTGAAACAAATTAATTATAGGACTGTAGTGAGTGATCAAGAAATTTAAGAAGTAAGCCACTTGTCTGTTGAACAAGCCTACTAAGCAAGCAGATACAAGTTTGATCATCACGTTCTGGATTCTCAGTTGTGAAAGTTCCCTATTCTGCCAAGTAACAAACATATCTGTTAAGCATATTAAAAACTAAGGGTTGGTATCTTTTATCTCATTCTCAAGCACCTTGGTGGCCCCAACACGAGCATCTAAGGCTTCCTGCATCTTTCACTTTCTGCAGTCTTCAGCTTCTAACCCGCAACTCATTGCTAGAGCTGTTTTTGTCATTTAATTAACAGATGGACACTTTTCACTACTACATTACTCTGTTTTACTAGATGCTTAGGAAACAAATTTAAAACATCCATAACTGATTTCCTTCTAAAACTGGAGTAGAAAAAGATTTTCTATACAGATGATTTGGCTGAATGCCTTCCAAGTGGTCTTTTTGAGAAGGAACAAGTAAATGCTGCTGATTAAACTTCGTATTTATTATGTACAATCAAATTCAATACATATTCATACTTTATCAAACAGAAAGAGGTTTTTAAATTACACAACTGTTTCAATATCAGGTGTTACTCTGAATCCTTCTACACTGACTTCTAAGAATATTGCATCCATCACCTTTTTAAATGATGATTTTAGAATTAGCAATATGCTACCACCTGCACATAAAAATCATGTTTCCTATACTTATGGAGTTAGTCATCCTGCACATGACTGCAATTTGATGATCCATAGCAAGCAGTAGCTAGCTGACTATCCCATGGCTTACCAAAGAGAATACTGATTAACAAGTATGATTTTTTTTTTCCCCACCTCTCGAAAGTCAAAAATAGGTGAAGTTATTTTAATCATAACAACACTATCCTTTTCCCATCACTTTGTTCAAATAGCTGCCAATAATTTAAGAAGGAAAATCTAACATCACTCTCCCTACCAAGGGTCAGTGATATTAAATAGAGCAAGCATAAGATTCCCCTCCCCCCCCCCTTTTTTTTTGAACTAAGTACCTAACTCTTCTTTCTTTAAAGATCCTTAGAATTATTCATCAGTCCTTGATGATCTGTATTTTCAGTATCTTCTTCTTGTATTAAAGCTTTTTCCCTTTCTGTACACATTTCACTAACTACTCTGTTTGCCTTTTCTCTGTAAAAAAGATGTTCATTTCAAATTTACTCTCTTCTGACAAAAAATCCATCATCTTTTTGGCCTAAACCAAGCTAATATTTCATAATTTAAAAAAACATCACTTTTGTTCACCTTAACTAGCCAGCTAGATTACTTTTAGCATCAGCTGCCTTTGTCCTCACTACTAAAAGGAATGTCTGGATATCACCTGGACCTCCAGGTACATCTCCCTTTTGTCCATTTATACATTACAGCCTTCCAACTGTCTTGGTGTAAAATCCCCAAGAGGGGAGTCAGTCTGTCTTGGGACAGCCGAAAGTCTTTATGGACATGTTTGACAGGCAGGCAGTTTGGACTGGCCTGATAGTTTGGAGTTCAACACATTGTCCATTTAATGACACTGAAATATGCAGGCTGACAACTTGTTGGTGACTGGATACTCCTGAATACACAGCATTCTTCCTACGCTACTACTCATCTAGAAATCAAAGGCAATACCTACTTCCTGCTTTCTGTGTACAAACCTTCTGGCCTAAACTAGTTGCAAACTAGCCAGCAAACTAGCCTACTCCATTTTCCACACCTGTTCAGCAATAGCCAATATTTCTCATATTAATGAAGAGTTTTAAAACACATCAGTCTGTGCAGCTGTCCGCACCACTGTTGTATGACCCTACAGACCTAAGAGTGCTGGAAGAAATCCGTACTTTATATAAATTTGTACAAATAAATTTGAATTTTTTTTTTACAATTTGTACTTTACATAAAAGAAAATATTTTGGCTGAAAAACTATGGCACATCCATTACAACCCCCCACAGTTCCTTATGGTATCATTGGAAGTAAAGCATTTTACGAGACATTTCTGCCTCCTCATCATTTCTTCCCATTAGCAGGAAAATATACGTTTATTTCTCAACTGATACAACTGTATCATTAAGAAAAAAGTCCATGGGAAAAAAAGAAAGGAGGAAACAGTCTGTGAGTGACAGAGAAGCTGCATCTTAACTGAAGAAATAGACATTCCTCAACCAGCAGACTGCATAGGCCTAGAGCTTCAAGGACAACTGTCAAAAAGAAGTTTGCTTGCAGAATTAAGTGCTAACTTATTTATATCTCCACCAAACGATGTAGCTGGAAAATGAGAGGAAAGAGGAAGAGGAAGCCAGAATGTGCCATGCTATTTAAATAAGTTAGACAGAAGTATTCTCTGCATACTTTTCCTCTGAAACCACCATACATACTTATGGCACTGTATAATAAGCTTTTTTTATTTGCTAGTTGCTAAACTGACAAACAAATCCAAGAAGTGCTTATGCAATGCAAAGGGGTGTTTCCTAATACCTAATCTTTGCATAGAATTAAACAAAGCTGCCTCGATTCAGGATGAATGTGGTTTCCTTCCTAGGATAGCCAGTTCTGGCCACATGACAATCAGAGAGCTCATCACACAAGCCAACCCTCTGATAACCTCATCTTGCTTTAGACAGACACTGCTACCAGTGCGCACATTAAGTGACAAACTAACTGCTATCCTTCATAAATCCTCAAACTAAAATAACATTCAGCAAGAGAGTCTAAGATATTTCAGTATGGAATATCCACCAGCCCAAGAAACGTGTCACCTAGCAGGATAGTTTGTCCATACGTCTTCTGCTTTACAGTAAACACCAGGCTGACAGAATGCTGGGCTCCCAGTGCACGTTGCCAAGACAAAACATGCCTTGTGCTGACTGGATTAACCTTTGTAGCTGAACCACCTGTGACATGTTTGAAGAAGCACTTCATGCCAAAACTTGTCAATAGAACCAAGAAGGGGGAGATATGAGCCAGTGCTTATTGCTACAAGGAGAAGTGAATCAGCAAGTCAAGAGGGCTCACAGAGTACATATGCAAACCAGAGCTTATATAAGAAGGCTGGAACGTGTCCAAAAACTACTGAAATACAGCAGCTACAAGAATACTGAAGGCATGAGATTCAGGGGCACCTCTTTAGCCCACATTGTCTTCTTTATTCAGATGGAAGTCCTGATGCGAAGACAATGAAATGCACTTTTCCTTAGGTGACTAATTACACACAGCTTCAAAAACTGCATACTTAAGCACAGGCAGAAGACTAAACATAAAATATTACTCCACTGCAAAGAAGTTGCAATATTCTGTACAAGAAGATCTCAGTGACTTTACAAATTTATCTATTAGGTAAAATATGGACTGCAAAAAGGAAAAAAGATCCGACAAATTTTAGCACTTAATATTTGATCTTAAACTTTCTTTAATCTGTTTCAGTTATATATGAGTAAGAACTCATTTATGGTCTGTGTGTTCACCATGTATTTCAGTACCTGCAAATACATATTAATACAGCACCTCGATGACAGACCTAAGCATTTAGCAGTGTACTGACTATGAATTTAACAGCATGACAAATTATGGCATCCTTTGCAGAAACCTATCCATGACAAAACTTTGAGAAGAAGCTTAAGAGCACACATGCAATTGGCAGCAAGAAGCCTCTATCCAAAACACCAGAGACACTTAACTAGGTTTACTGTGATACCTACAGTAAATGCTTCATCATGAAATGCTTTAGAAATCAACTATTCAAAATCTGCTAGCAGCCACAAGTCTATTGCAAAGCCAGCATTTGCTTTGCAGCCCTGCTCTGACTAGCAGAGATTTCATTCACCCAGTGAAGGCTCATTAGTCAAGTCTGCCAATGAACCAACATTTAAGAGTAAACAGAAGGAGAAATATAAAAGTAAACAAATGCAAAGCAAAAAAATAAACTATTAATTAACCATTCCATTTGAATTATCTTAAGACTTAACAAGCTTTCCAATGCCAAAAGAAGCAGATCTGCAATGAAACTACAATTATAAAACAAGATTCTAATTCAACATAAAATTATTCTTAATACTGTAACATCTGTATCAGTATATTCTTTTATGCATATTAGGACAAGTAATTGAACAAAATGAATAACATAACAAAGGAAAGGACTATCTCTAAATCAAAGCTGTGCACTGTTGCTTGAACTCTCCCTGCTTTGTGATTGCTAGCTTGGTAGTAAACAGGAGAGTAATAGCTTATTGAAGTCTCAGCCTATCCACATGATAAAATTGCATCTCCACTGTGATGATTTTTCACAGCATCTCTCACTATCCAGAGAACTGCAAAAGAAATCTTGGAAGTGTAATTGAAAAATATGGCACTTCCAATTTTCTGTAACCGAAGATGTACAGAAACAATAATTCTGAAATGCTCACACAGAATATCAAGTATTTTAAACAAATAATTAAGCTTTTTCTCTCAAAAAAATAAAATCTGCTCAAAATAAAAATTCTTGTCTCTCCTTTTTACTAACCTTTATTAAAAAAGCACTTTACCCACAAGCCAATTTTCAAAAGAAAGTTCCAACAACCACACTATTTTTTCAGAATGGTTCCTGACTTAAATCTCACATGGAATCTGAACTTCCAAGCACATCATTTCTACAATACTATCAGCATTTAAGACAGTATTTTCACTACGAATATATTTCCTCTTCCAAAAGTCAAGCATTTTCTGTGAACAGTTACACATATTTGAGTGTACTGTACCTACATAATTGAGTCAGAGCAGGAGACTGAGAAAAGGGTGAAAAAATGTGTTTTACTCAATGGTCCTAATTAGGACTAAGACAATGATTCCTACTGCAATATATTAAGATCAAAATATACTGTAATCTTTTAAAGATTTCTGCAGCACTTCAGTCAGGCATACATTTACTAGAAAAATGTATCACTTTGGTTATGTTGTCTCCAATTCTTTATGAGTAGCTAAGTGTATCTGCTGTTGAATTATGAGATTTAAAAAGTTACCAAAAAAGTTCAGTTTCAGACCCAAAAATATATACCACCAACAACTTTACGTAAACCAGCATTAAAAAAAAGAGTACATGCTTGTAACTGCAGAGGAAAAAAAATCATATTAATCTTTCTATGGCTAGGATAAGAGCATTTAAGTTAGCTTACCGAGGGCAGAAGTAGTTTTTGTTGTTGCTTTTTTCAGAGCCACCTGAATGCACTGCCATAAAATGTGTAACTACTTTGTATACAGCAGATAACATTCTAAATAAACAAGTAATGCAGAAAATTATAGTGGAAGCAATGGAAGCCAGATTGCCTACACAGAAGTGCTCACACAGAGCCACAGGAACACGTTAGAAGCAGATATACAAAACATGTTCTGTGGTTCAAGTGTGACAGAACAGTTACACACATGAGAACATCCCTAGCACTTCTTGCCAGAAAGCAGCCACAGTTCTCAGTTCACACACAGTGTCCCTACAAGCTACTCTAATAAAAATTCAGCAATTAAAACAAAGTACATTGTAGAGTAACTAAAACAATAAGTGCACTCAAAACATTTCCTTCCCTTTATCTCCTTCAACACATCTGGACAGTCACCTACCCGAATCACTCCACCACTGCCAATTCACACCATAGGATCTGTTTCTGAACTTGGATCACTGAATCACCAGGATGCAGCACGGAGTTTATTAAACCATCCACCACATGGAACTGTGAAAAACAATTAAGAAGTGTTTTCAAGATAACAGGTATAAATGGTCTTATACAAAAACTAAG
Source organism: Chauna torquata (assembly GCA_013399475.1). Taxonomy (NCBI): domain Eukaryota; kingdom Metazoa; phylum Chordata; class Aves; order Anseriformes; family Anhimidae; genus Chauna; species Chauna torquata. The sequence goes on along the minus strand of VXAL01016219.1, from coordinate 57,672 downwards.
ACAGTTTCAAATCCACACATTAACTTTGCTTTAACATCAGAAGTAAACACAGAAGACACTAAAGTGATAATATGTAACGTACCACAAGAACCATTCTACAATTACTCATTTTCGTCCTCTGCCAAATCTCAAAGTAATACAAGTAGATAAAGCAGTGTGCCAAAACACAAAACAGGTAGATCTGATTATCATCTCCTCCTCTTATATCAGCCAAAAACAAAACATATACATTGCTAGCAAGCCTGAGTTCAAAACAACTCCCTTTGTTTTTTGTCTGGATGGATTTTTAATGTAATTATCAGGTTAACAAAATGCAACCAAAAACAACAGTAAGTTATGTGCAGGACCTAAACTAGATAACTTCCTCTTAAAACACTATTATTCTGGCAAAGCTGAACCACACTCAGAGAGAATCTATACCACCCACACTATCACAAATACTCCCACAGCTCTCATGGGGAAATACAACTCCTAGCAACAGATGAGGCTTTAAAAAAGCTGCAATTATTTTAATTGGACCTGCCAGCTGCCTTTCGTTTAGCTTAACATGAAATTTTATTCAAAGTCTGCAGCCACAGCCATTGGCAAAGCAGTTGCTTACAAGTAGTTGGACTTTTTTCTGAAAAGCTTACTCTGCCTGGAGAGCTTTGTGGCATATTGCCATATACTCTATATGTCGAGGACACAAAGTTTTATTATGTGGTCCTGGCTAGTAAACTGGAATAATGCAGTAAGTCTAAGATGTATACGGAACACACCCATTGCATCATCTTGATGATATTTATTGAGGCCAGTTCAAATAAGGTGACAAAATACAGGAGGACAATAAATTACAGAAGGATGGTTTTGTCATCTGCTTTCAAAACAGCAAACATCCCACACCAAAAAAGCATCCAATATATTTAGGTAGGTTGATAAGTGGAATCTTCCTCAAAAGAAAAAGATTTTTCAGAGATCAGATTGCTACTATATACTATTTTCATAAAGCATTCAACATATAGACACAAAACTGAGTTTCACGATTTCTAAAATTTCTAAGACTAAGAGAAGCAGTAATCATCATTAAAATAACTGCTTCTACCACTTTCAGAACACTTACTGTGATTTAACAAACTCTAAAAACTCCATACGGATGTAACTATTTAACAAACGATTTGTGTTCCAGCCACCTTCTCCAAGACACTGCTGGTATCAGCTGCCCATGATCTTACAGGCAGCACAGATAGAAACCCTGAAGGATCCCGGGGTTCCATGACAGTATTGCTACTTGCCTGACTTGCTGGGGAGGGGGGCAGGGGGGAAAAAAAAAGAGATTGGGTTGTCTTCCCTTATGGTGGTGGTTCTGGAACTTCCCTTCTGAAATTTTCCTACTGCCTTTCTACCTACAGCCAAAATTTTTGCATGACTAAAAATACTAACATAAGTATCGTATTAAATCAAGTTCATATCTGGCCAGCAACTTGTGGGGACACACACCACACTTAAGAACTGCTGTTCTATGTGGTAAAGATTGAAACAGCTTTCTTGGCTCTTAACTAATAAAAGCAGAGTAACATTCCTTTCCCTTGTCTCACTGTCTTCTACAGAAGTTCAGCTGAAGATTCAACTGGCATCCTTAAAGATGGGCAGTGGACTGTGGAACATGCTGACTCCTTCAGACTACACATCCAAGTCTGTGACTGCCTCTATCAAGTCTGGAATTCTGTGGTACCCTCATCAGTGCTCCAGTCACTGTCTGATTCTTTCACTATATCCCAGGTAGCAAGCACACAGTAACCGTAGGGCTATATAAACAATGACCAATTACACAGATCATTACATGAAAGATTATTATCTAAGCATTATCTAAGGACTGGATAAATATACTGGAACACTCCATCTGCCTTTCTCTCCCCCTCCTGACAAATAAGATGCTGTTACACAGGTTCAAAAGAAAGACATCAGTTTAACCCCACTGTCAATTGCAATGTATTGCCTGTGATCCTTAACCACCTTCTTGTTACTAAGATTCAATTTTCTTTTTTTTCTTTAATAAAAAATTGACTACTTTGGCATATGTTACAAGTGCTCAGTGCTGAGCTGGTCCCCAGAAGTTAAGGGTTCAGGAGGAGTAGGAAAAGCATTTTACAAATCCTTAGAAGAAATATCTTTCCCAGGCACTTTTTCCCTTAATTTTAGTTTTATCCCACAACATGATAACTTCGAAATTAAGTATCTACAGCTACTCCTAACTTTTTCATTATCACATCTTTCCATCTTTAATTAAAGCACATGCTGCCTAATTAACACCAAGAACTGATTCCAACTCAAAGCCCTTGTTCGGCAGGTCACTTTATGAAAAAGCACCCATATTACATGAGTTAAACTCATTTCAGAAGACCTATGAACAACCAGAACTCTTAAGAACTAGGCAAATTTGTGCTGTTGAGTGCACAAAATCTTCCTCTGCAGACAACATCTGACAGTGAATGAGTATTTTTGTGGCTGCAAAGCCAAATATGAGAACAGTCAACTTGAATTTTACTCTACTACAACACTTGTGAAAATCATGCTGCATTTCAAAAAAATCTCTGAATTAAAAACAGAAAAAAAAAGTTTTTGTAGTACTCCATTTCTGGTCCTTTGTTACTGTCATTCCTTTGTCCAACACTTCTATGACATGAAAGATCTGAAAGATCAGGGCCTGACTAGCTATATGAAATTTTGAACAGGTATTGCAAAAAAGCAGGCGGGGTTAGTACTGTTATCGAGCACTTCAGACTTTGAGAGAACACACCTTGGAGCCCACACTTAAATCAGCAGTAGTATAAATTCATAATACATCTATCACTTGAATAGACTTACTGAAGAAAGATAACAGATACATCATCATAGTGGACACTACTTATTTCATCACACACGTCACACAAAGCAAAGGAGCATTATCACACCACTCTTAGCAATATAGATGCAATTACTGACAGCAGTAAGCAATCAGAATGATCACTTAAAGTAGCAAAATTCCTTAGAAATACTCCATTAATCAAGTTTTAATAGGCTCAGAAAGACTATTAAAGATATCTGTTAGTTCTACTGAATCAGCAGATCTATGTATAAAAGCTAGCATTTTGCTTTCACAAGCGTATAGGGTTTACGTGGTAAGGGTTTGGTAGCAGGGGGGCCACAGGGGTGGCCTCTGTGAGCAGAGCCCGGGAGCTGCCCCATGTCAGATCAGAGCCAGCTCCAGCCGGCTCCAAAAGGGACCCGCTGCTGGCCAGAGCTGAGCCAGTGAGCGACGCTGGTTGTGCCTCTGGGAGAGCAGAGTTAAGAAAGGGAAAAAAACTGCTGTGCAACAGCAGCTGGGAGAGAGGAGTGAGGAACAGCCCTGCAGACACCACGGTCGGTGAAGAAGGAGGGCAGGAGGTGCTCCAGGCGCCAGAGCAGAAGTTCCCCTGCGGCCTGTGGTGAGGACCATGGTGCAGCAGGCTGTCCCCCTGCAGTCCGTGGGGTACCACATGGAGCAGATCTCCACGCTGCACCCGTGGAGGAGCCCACAGAGGAGCAGGTGGATGTGGCCTGAAGGAGGCTGCAGCCCATGGAGAGCCCCCGCAGGAGCAGGCTCCGGGCCGGAGCTGCAACCCCTGGAGAGGAGCCCACGCAGGAGCAGGAGCTCTGGTGGGAGCTGCCACCCGTGGGGGACCCGTGCTGGAGCAGTTTGCTCCTGAAGGATGGACCCCGTGGTACGGACCCATGTTGGAGCAGCTCTTGAAGAGCTGCAGCCTGTGGGAAGCCCACGCAGGACCCGTTCGGGAAGGACGGCATCCCGTGGGAGGGACCCCATGCTGGGGCAGGGCCAGAGAGTGACCAGGAAGGAGCAGCAGCGACGAAGCAATGTGGGCTGACCGCAGCCCTCATTCCCCATTCCCCTGCGCTGCTCAGGGGGAGGAGGTAGAAGAGGGTGGATGGGGGGAAGGTGTTTGTAGTTTGCTTTTAGTTTCTCACTGCTCTAATCTGTTATTAATCAGCAGTAAATTACATTAATCTCCCTACGTTGAGTCTGTTTTGCCCGTGACGGTAATTGGTGAGCAACCTCCTTGTCCTTATCTCAACCCTTGAGCCCTTGACCATTGTATTTTCTCCCCCTCTTCCTTTAAGGAGGGGGAGTGAGAGGGCGGTTGTGGTGGAGTCTGGCTGCCCAGCTGGGTAAAACAACTACAACAAGGAACATCAAAAAAAATTCAATTTCTACTACATGATATTCCCCTTTCAATTTCCTTCATCTACCATAACAGAAATTTAGATTTCTTTAAGCATGCTTCAGTTGAATCCACAGCTCAAAATAAGGGAAAAATAAGAGGAAAAATATGAGTTTATGAATTCATGAACATAATTACTAGGAGTGCACATACAAAATGGATAATTTAGCAGCTACATTAATGCAGTTAGGTATGAACAGAATAAACAAAAATCTTCTCCACAAATACTTTCTGAAAGCAACTACTTTCTATATCAGATTCTTTTTGTTAAATGGGGATAATGGAGGATGCATATAATGACAGATAGCACACAACACCCAAATTAGTTATTCTGTATTACAAGAATTCATTTTGACACATTCGTTCCTTGTTCAGTTAAAAAAAATCAGTAAGAAGAGTTTAAACATCTTTGACTACTATCCCTGAAAATGTTAATAGATAATTTGGTGAAACAGAAATTCACTTTGCTGGAAGGTAAGCAATTGACAGGAAAGGGCATCAACAACAGGTTCTGTGTGAGTGTGGGTACTTGCCACTGAGTAGCTGAACAAACTGTTTTTTACACCACCTGAACAGAGAAATTTGACATTGGATCCTAGTTTCTTCTCTAGATGAAGATGGCAGGAGAGGAAGGAAACCCTCCTCAAGAGTGTATGTAATCTCACTCAGCTCAGCTTCACCACTGGCTATAATTTCGGCATGCATGACTCAATTTCTATCCAAGTATCAAGACTGATACCAAAAAATTAATGATTAGCAGAGATAGGGTCATTCCCATGTTGGATATTAAAGTAAGGGATCTTAAAGTATCCCTTTTCTCCCTTATTTTTAGGTAGACAGATATACAGATATCATCTATATAGAGATGCCGATATTTACAACTAAAAGCAATGTCCAACTTGTACTCTAATCATACAGCAGAACATATGCAGGTGTCTTTTATGAGCCTTCTCTGCCCAACATTAAGACACAACTGATACACTGGAACTAGAGTTCAAAAATGGAGTCATACTCCATATTGACTGTTCCCCAGAAGACACTAAACTATCCACAGGGGAGAGGAAAGGTTGGGAGGGAGAACAACAGAATTTCTACTTCATGTTTTAAAGTGAAAAAAAACAGAAGACATATCTTTAAAAACAGAAGTGAATACAATTCCTAACATTTGCACCAAATATTCATTCAGTGGGTGTGGGTGGAGAACACGAAGTTATGCCAATAAAAGATATACATGCCCTCAGGTTGAGAGTCATTTCCAATTTACCATGCTCTAGATTCTTACTACAGATAGACTATCACAAACGAAGTATACATGTCAAGAAAATATGAAAACCAGCACAATTGTTTCATGCTTATTTGCAAGATGAACAGATACTTCATTTTTTAATTCCTAACTAGACTTGATTGCATTTTTTAAGATCAATTGTAATAAATTTTGAGTTGGGGTTGGCGGGAAGACTGCATCACATGATCTTATTTCACAAGATGAAATTTCAGTCCCAAAAAACTTGATATCATCACAACAGTTCCTCTCAAGTATGCAAAATATCACCATTAGGAAACTAACTTAAGGAAAGAATTCACTATCTCCACATCGTGCTTAGGTTAATTCTTGTACTACACAATTTGAAAGAAAAAAAAATCTGCTCAAATATAACAATCAAAATAAATTGGGACTTGATATATTCTGAGGAGCTTCATTTCAATCCTTACACCCTAGGAAAATAAATTATCTTCCAGCAATCACTATTTCCTCTGAAGTGCCACATGAAATACTTACCAATCAACTGGAAGATAAGCAGTTATTTCACAGAATCACTTGGGTTGGATGGGACCATTAAAGATCACCTAGTTCCAACTCCCCTGCCATGGGCAGGGACACCTTCCACTAGACCAGGTTGCCCAAAGCCCCATACAACCTGGCCTTGAAGGGATGGAGCATCCATAACTCTCTGGGCAACCTGTTCCCATGCCTCACCACTCTCTGAGTAAAGAATTTCTTACATACGTATAATTTAAATCTATCCACTTCTAGTTCAAAACTGTTACCCCCTTGCCCTATCACTGCACTCCTTGATAAACTGTCTCTCCCCATCTTTCCTGTAGGCCCTTGGAAGGCTACTATATGGTCTCCCCAGTGTCTGCTCTTCTCCAGGCTGAACAGCTCCAGCTCTCTCAGTCTGTCTTCAAAGGAGAGGTGCTCCATTCCAGCCCTCTGATCATCCTCGTGGCACTCCTCTGGCCTCGCTCCAGCAGGTCCATGTCCTTCCCATGCTGGGGGCCCCAGAGCTGAATGCAGTACTACAGGTGGGGTCTCACAAGAACAGAGTGGATCAGAGGAGAATCCCCTCCCTCAACCTGCTGGCCACACTTCTTTTGATGCAGCCAAGGATACAGTTGTCTTTCAACATTGCTGGCTCATGTTCAGTTTTTTGTCCACCAACATCCCCAAGTCCTTCTCTGGTGGGCTGCTCTGTATCCACTCACTGTCCAGCCTGTACTGATGTTTGGGATTGCCCCGACGCAGGTGCATGACCTTGCACTTGGCCTTGTTGAACTTCATGAGGTTCACACAAACCCACCTCTAAAGCCTGTCATGGGCACTCTGGATGGCATCCCTTCCCTGCAGTGTGTTCACCGCACCACACAGCTTGGTGTCGTCAACACACTTGCTGAGGGTGCATGCAATCCCACTGCCAAGGCCACCTACAAAGACATTAAATAGCACGGTCCCAGTACAGACCCCTGAGGAACAACACTCATGACTGGTCTCCACGTAGACATCAAGCTTTTGATCACAATTGTTTGAATGCAAACGTCCAGCCAATTCCTTATCCAAGTGGTCCATTAAATCCATGTCTCTCCTATTTAGAGACGAGGATGTTGTGCGGGACAGTGTTAAATGCTTTGCACAAGTCCAGGCTGATGATGTCAGTTGCTCTTTCCTTACCCACCAATGCTGCAACCCTGTCATAGGAAGCCACCAAATTTGTCAGGCAAAACTTGCCTTTAGTGAAGCCATAGTGGGTGTCACCAATCACTTTCAGTTTTCCAGGAGGATGTGCTCCATGATCTTGCCCAGCACAGAAGTGAGACTGACTGGCCTGTAGCTCCCCAGGTCTTCCTTTTCTCCCTTGTTATAAATGGGGGTTATGTTTCCCCTTTTTCAGTCACTGCGAAATTCAGCAGATTGCCATGACTTCTCAAATATGATGGAGAGTGTATCAGCAACTTCCTCTGCCAGTTCCCTCAGGACCCTCGGATGCATCTCATCAGATCCCATGGACTTGTGTACATTCAGGTTCCTTAGATTGTGTCACACCTGATCTTTTCCGACAGCGGTCAGTTCTTCATTCTCCCAGTTCCTCCCTTTGGATTCTGTGACTTGGGCGGTGTCACTAGAGCACTTGCCGCTGAAGACTGAGGCAAAAAAAGTTGTCAAGTAAGTACCTCAGCCATCTCCACGTCCCGAGTAACCAGGTCTCCCGTTTCACTCATCAGGGAGTGTGGGCATGTATATAGGTTATTTTATCCTCCTTTATTGTCCTGTGTACTTGAAGAAACCCTTGGGGTTTTTTTGTTTGTTTTGTTTGTTTGATTTACATCTCTAGCCAAGAACAGCTCCAGCTGTGCTTTGGCTTTCCTGACTCCATCCCTGCACTCCTGGGCCATATCCCAATCATCTTCCTAGGATGTATATGCCTGCCTCCACTGCCTATGCATTTTGGTTTTGTGTTTTAGTTTGTTAAAGAGGTCTTGACTTAGCCAAGCTGGTCTCCTGTCTTCCCTGCCCGACTTCCTGTATGTCAGGATTGAGAGCTAAGAAAAGGCCCAGACGCTGGGCCATAAGAAAAATGTCTTTAAATATCTCCCAGCTCTCATTCCCTCCCTTATCTCTGAGGGCAGTCTCCCAAAGGATCCCATGCACTAGTGCCCTAAATAGCTAAAAGTTTACCTTTCTGAGGTTTAGAGTCTTGATTCTACTTTTTGCTCACCTTGTATCCCTCAAGATTGAGGATTCTACCAGGGCATGATCACTGCAGCCCAGGCTACCTCCAGTCTTGACCTCTCTAGTAAATGCTTCCGCATTGGTGAACAACAAGTCCAGCAAATGCTTCCGCATTGGTGAACAACAAGTCCAGCAACATGTCTCCTCCGGTTGGACTATCACCTCTAATTTTGCAGATTAAAGAGCAGGATGTACAAACAGACAACTACATGAGAAATAGCTTCTTAGCCACTTAAGGACGTTTTCAAAACTATCCATTTGACATGTTACTACTCCAGTAAGAAAGCAATGTACAGCAAAGCCTCTCTTGCAGAACTAATTGTTGCTAATACTAGTATGGATGAAAATGGAAAACTCCATACAACTCAACTCAAATGTTTCTCATTCATGTGAGAAATGCATTGCAGAGAAATGTAGAAAGAGAAAAAAAATGTAAACTCAGATCTCAATGAAAGAATTTTCCTTGAGGCTATACGAACATGGATACTTTTCCTCCCACCATTAGAAAGGGAACAAGAACTTACTATTGCTTTTCCACATCACTCCCACTCTAATTTCTTCACAGAAGCAGAGAGAAGCACAGTATTAGAATCTTAATAAGCTAGCATCAAAGCGGGAAAAATCTGTTTCTGTCTACCTTATACCAACTCAATGCCACCTCCTCTCAACAGTGAGAGGTTTAGCCCTTCTGAGAGATGAGAGAAGAATCATAAGCTTTGTTACCTGCATTTCATGACTGCAGGACAGCCAAGTGAGACTACTACAGCATATATGCCCCATGCCACAGTCACAAGGCACCTTCACACCAGGGCAGCAAATTTCCCCAAAGATTTTAGAATTTTGAAGCTACAATTATGTTGCACCTTTAATCCCTCCATGAATGAAGATCAATATACACTAGTAATCTAAGATGAAAAAGTATAATATAGTAATGGCACCCTTAATTATCAGTGACAAATATTTCCAATAGCATAATTCTAACAGTGATAATAGTAACACTCCAACTTGTTCAATAATCAGACTGGAGAACCTGTCAGTTCTCCATTCACACTGGCACTGGGGTCTAACTTGAAAGCAGAGCATGCCCCGTTCACTGTTCAGCTGTGCATTTCAATCAAGAGATCCCTCCAAATGAGTAGAAAAATATCAAGCCACCAGAAAACCCCAGGAAGTAAAGAAACTAGGTAAAAAAAAGTCTTGAGAACAAGTACTTGAGTACTTGGGAAGGTATCTTTCAGGAAAAAAAAGGACTTGATGCCCTCAGCAATGAGGAACTGAACAGGTCTCCAGTGTTCCTTTGTGTTTTTCACATTTCATTTCTTACCATGGTTAGTTACTTCCCCAACACTGCAGTAATTACAAACTAGTTCACAGATGATCATCTGTACTGTTACTTGTCAAAAAATTCTGGAAATTAAAGATCTGTATTTTCAGGCCTATTCTTAGATGTCAAAATATCTTCAGCTCTGAAAAAGATAAGCATGAAATTCCCAGCCTACTGCCCAAAGTCTAGAAAGTCAATCTACATGTGCCAAATCTGCAGGAAAGCCAGGCAGCGGTACACTTTAAATCTGCTCCAAAAAAAGTTTAAGTGATTAGTATTGCAGTTTTTAACTAAATTCAGACTTTTATGGGAGGATTACTGAGGAACAAATCAGAGATATGTTTAGAAGAAAACAACAAAATTTAGATTTTCTGTGACTAAGTGAAAGAATATGCTAAACTAGCAACTGGAACTCAAAAAGCAAGTCAAGTCACATTGAGCTTAATGTAAACTAGACTGCTAAAGAAAGATCAAGCCATACTTTACTCACACCTGCCTTCTGTTAAATCCAGGGTTTTGCACAACCAGCACAACAAGGAGAACCCAGGGAACTAGAGTTCAGCTTCACCTTGATCCCTGAGAAGGTGATGGAACAGCTAATCCTGGAAACTGTTTCTAGTCACATGAAAAAGAAAATCACCAGGAGTAGTCAACACGGATTGACCAAGGGGAAGTCATGCCTCATTAACCTGATAAGCTTCTCTAATGAAATCACCAGCCTGCTGGATGAGGGCGGAACAGTGGATATTGTCTTCCTGGACTTCAGTAAGGCCTTTGACACTGTTCCCCATAAGATCCTCACAGACAAGCTGTTGAAGTTTGGGCTGGATTAGCAGACAGTGAGGGGGATCAAAAACTGGCTGAAGGGCCAGACCCAGAGGGTAGTGGTCAGCAATGCAAAGTCTAGTTGGAGGCCAGGAATGAGCAGAGTACCCCAGGGGTCCACACTGGGTCCAGTCCTGTTTAACTTTCTCACTAGAAACATGGACAATGGGGTAGAGTGAACCCTACGTAAATTCATGGATGACACAAAACTGAGAGGAGCGGCTGACTCACCAGAGGGCCATGCTGCCATCCAGAGGGACCCTGACAGGCTGGAGAGGTGGGCTGACAAGAATCTCAATCTCATGCAGTTCAACAAGGAGAACTGCTGAGCCCTGGCACCCGGGCAGGAACAACCCCAGGTAGCAGGACATGCTGGGGGACACCCAGCTGGAAAGCAGCTCTGCAGAAAAGGACCTGGGGTCCTGGTGGACACCAAGCTGAACATGAGCCAGCAATGTGCCCTTGCTGCTAAGAAGGCTCATGGTATTCTTGGCTGCATTAGGAGAAGTATCACCAGCAGGTCAAGAGAGGTGGTCCTTCCCCTCTACTCAGCACTGGTGACGCCATACCTGGAGTATTATTCTGGGCTCCCAGTATGAGACAGACCTGGACATACTGGAAAGAGTCCAACAGAGGGCTACAAAACTGACCGAGGGACTGGAGCAGCTCTCTTACAAGGAGAGGCTGAGAGAGCTGGGACTGTTCAGCCTGGAGAAGAGGAGGCTCAGGGGGATCTTACCAATGTCTGTAAATACCTAAAGGGAGGGTGCAAAGAGGACAGAGCCAAGCTCTATTCAGTCGTGCCCAGTGCCAGCACAAGAGGCAATGGCCACAAACTGGAACACAGGAGGTTCCCTCTGAACACCAGGAAGTACTTCCTTGCTGTGCAAGTGATGGAGCACTGGCACAGGTTGCCTAGAGAGGCTGTGGAGTCTCCAACTTCGGAGACCTTCAGAAGCCACCTGGACATGGTCCTGGGCAACTTGCTCTAGGTGTCCCTGCTTGAGCAGGGAGGTTAGACCAGACAACCTCCAGAGGTCCCTTCCAACACCAACCATTTTTTGATTCTGTTAACCATACCATAAGTCTGATCAGTAACTGACACAAAGAAAAACTCTGCAAGACACTGGAGGGAATTTTTTTCTAATTAGACCAGCTTGCTAATAAACTCACTCACTGACCTTCAGTACAAAGTCTTTGCAAATGAAGCACCTGCACAGGAAGAAGAGAAGAAGCAGCATCCTGCCTTCTGTTGGAGGAGATTCAGCAGATCGTAAGACGATGCATTCAATCACAGGCTTTCTAAATTAAGACTCCCTTACAATAAAGGTGGTAACTACATTTTTACTGATGTTTGTCTCTTAGTATTAAAAAGATGCATTAAAAACATTTACAAGCATAGTTTAATGCTCACAACAGCACATTCAGGTAGTAAAATTCATTCATGCTGGTCAAATTTTATAATTTAGTCTGCCTTGGATTCACAGGGTTGGAATCAACCAGTGAAGACAAAACTGCTGGGGCGGTGGGAGGTGAGGGTTGTTTGGGGAGAAAGGGAAGAGTTAACCATGCCAAATCTCAGTCCTGCAGATATTGCAGGCAACCAGAAGAAGCAAAGACATTCAGTAAAGACAGTAAACAGTTACGGTCCAGATAATATGTCAGCAGTTATCATTCTACATTCAAAGTTCAGAACCGAAAGAAGTATCTACAGGATGTGGCCTTAACTGAAAGACAACCTTGCTCAGCAAGTGCTGCACATACTTTTACAATAAAAAGTCTATTTCTTAGCCTTCAAAGCAATTCTTTACATTTATAAAAGGCTTGATGGAATGGAACTACACCACACAGAACAGACCATCATCCCCAACACAGTAAGTTGTTTTGTTCCCCCCTGCCCCACTTAAGCTCATTTAACCAAAAAACTCTTTAAAAAGTGACCAATACAAGAAGGTGTCTTCTCAAGAAATGCTCATGGTTAAGAGTTCTAGCTTTTGGGGTGGGCTAATTATAATATTAAGGTTAAAACAATCTTGTAGAAAAATCTTTTAACGAATATCAACTTGTAATTCGAAACCTTTTTTTTTTTTTTTTTACACATACCAAATAGATTTGTATAAAAAAAAAAAGAGGGCCCTAAAAAAAAAAATGGGGCGCGCGC
>VXAL01016219.1:0-31696 GCA_013399475.1 Chauna torquata | reverse complement strand
TTGTGCGCCGCGGGCGCGGCCCCGCTGAGGGCAGCGAGGCCGGGCAGCGCGGTGCGTAAGGGCTGCACGTAGGCCCCGGCGGGCGGGCGGGCGTTGCGGCCCGCAGCCCCCTCAGCGCCGCGACACGGCGTTGCCGAAAATGCTGTCAGCCGTTACAGGCCGTGCTGTCCAAACGCGTCTGAAAAGCAGCCAGTGGGTTTATGGCAGGTCATACGGCTTCGGCGTACGGTCGTGTTTGGTCGATGCCGACAGTACGCTGGTGGAAGTGTTTTTCTGTTTAATTTCCCTGGTTGCTCGAAATAGGTGTTTGACACCCTGTCGTGTAGGCAGAATGCTGCTTTAGCGGTGCTGGAGCCCGAAGTTCTGCTCAGGCACCGAGCGGCGCACACAGCTGTCAGCAGGGCGGATTTGTACATGCTGCTCGCCTTATGCTCCTTAATTGTGTTCGGCAGGGACCACGTCTAAGGACGGAGGTAGTTCTGCTTTCATGCCCATTTAATCCCTGGCTTCTCTACTGGCACTGCCACCAACTCTGCAGGGATAATATTTTGTTATGATAATGTCTGCTTACGGAGAAATGGGCAAAATGCTAAAAAATGCCATTTTACATGAGTCAGCATTGGACAACGGTATGCCAGGTTAGTATCAACCTGTCCCTGATTTTAGCATACAACTGGAAATGAAAAACCCTCTAAAGTCTCACCAGTCCCTGAAAGTAACTCCGGTGGTATTCCTGTTCAGGACCATTCTTCTGCTTCATTCAGCTTCTGATGGAGCTTTGTAAAAAAATGCTTTAACCTTTAGCAACCAAAGGCACAGGTGATGGGATTTATATAAGCCCACCAAGTTTAGCACTGCTGTTACTTTCTTGAAACTTCTCGTCTGTATGTGGGAGTTCTGTCTTCGAGTATCTAATTTGTATCCAGAAATAAGCATGCATTTCTATTAGGGTAATAATATTCACCGATTGTTTCTTTTACTACTCTGTGTATCCTCTCTCTATCTTTACAGAGCGTACAATCCTCTTTTGGGGACTACAGCTGTGCTTCGATTTAAATAATTAAACTGAATTAAATATAACCATCCAAGTTTGTAAAAAGTAAAATTGGATCCATGTATATTTTTTCCAAAAAATCAAATCACCTCCTTTTATTTATTTATTTTTGTTAGCCAGATAAGCTGTTTTCTTCAAGTAACTCAGCTTTGGACTAGGGCCAAGTATGAGAGCTTCAGCCCCTAAAATTAAAGTTAAAGCACTGACAAAAAATTTAGAATTTCTTACTATAATGCACTAGACTGGTGCTTTAATAAAATTACCCATGTTTTATCTCTTGAGCAATTGATCGTTCCTGTCTAATAACCGATAATGCATCCTTATCATATAAATATGAATGCCTTTCTGTAGGTGATGTCCTCTGTCATGAACTCTTCAAGGCACCTCTGTTGTGCATGAGATCATTGCAGCTTTTTTTGATGTGAAATTGTTCTTTGGCAAAGTTTACTGCAAGTTACCCAATGCATTTATTAATGCAGCTGGGTAACAGATGGGTGTGGGAAATTTATAGCAACTGTTGTTCCCATGATGGATCTACCATAGCTATAAGGTTAGTTTCAATGTAAGATGCTATTTCACTTAGGGTTTTAGCCATCAAAAATAAAAGCCTAGCCAAAGATTACTGAAACTATAGATAGCTAGACCACAGCTCCTGAAGACATATTACACAGACAAGATACAACTATCTATGCAAATTAAGAAAATACCAGGAGTTATCCCAGGGATTTAAAAGTGCTATAAATATCAAGACAGTATTTAGATTACAGCTTCAACAGAGTCCCCAGCAACATTAATTCCCAGAGTTGTTATCCCAGTTACCATATAATTACAGATTAAGTGTACAAAGTACAAAATATAGTTATATAATGAGTTTTTCAAGTGAGACTATGCAAGTGATCCCAGTGATAGTTTAAACAAGTTCTTTATACACAATTTTACATTAGACACCAAGCCCAAACTTCTCATTCAAATTTCTCTTTTTGTACTTCAGCAGTAACGTGAGTATAAAACTAAACTGAAAGAACAATTGGTGAAACAGCCCTATCTAAATGATCTAAAGAGCTCTGGTTATTCAGAGTTACTGTTCTATTGCTTAGTCTTACTAATGCTGTTTGTTACATTCGTGTGGTTGAAAGGCCTCCAGTGTAAATGCTTCTTCTCATTAAATGCTTGGGTACCGACCTGAACAGTGGATTTTAACTTGATTTGAATTGGGACTTCTGGACATCGTTGCAATACACATTTTAAATAACAATTACTGAAAATGATAGTTGCCTGAAAGACATAAAGAGACAATAAGTAATCTTTTCTGTAACAAGTGTATATTGAAGTTTTGTCATTTATTTTGGATACTCCGTAGTTTAAATTTGCCCATGATCCATTCAAAGTGTCTTATTGTAACAGATTCTGATTGATCTGATTCACAACTGGCTTATACCACATTTATGGTGGTGAAATCAACAAAAAAAAAAAAGGTATAATTCAGTGGCAATTAAGGCCCAGAAGTATATTGTTACAACTTCCTAAATGTGTAATGCCTATCTCCTATATTTAAAGAGAAGCTAAGTAAACCATCTCTGCTCAGTTTAACATTGAGACAATCCAAACTTTACACTAATTAAATATTGTGTTATGCCATACAAAGAGGTTTTCTGTATATTTGGTTCCAATATTTTTCAAACAGTAATATCAAATGTTTTGTGTGACTAAGTTTTGGAGTATTATGCAAGTAGCAATAGAAAACCTTTTTAACACCATAACCTATTTTGTATATACTGTGTTCCAGAAATGGTTAGGAATGTTTTAGAGTTATTTTTAAACATTTTATTGTGACTTTTTGTTTGTTTTTCTCTTCCTTGGTTACCATGGGTGAGCTCCTGAATTCTGGCTGAGGAATACTTGGCACGGTGTTTCACAAGGAGGAGAAAAGACAAAAAGGTGATGTTAAGGCACCTTTACTCATCCCTGATTTGGACTGCTTTGCTCCTGGACAGTCTCCTTAACGGTGATTTTAAGTTATGCTGCAGCCTCTTAGCCTAAGAGCCTGTTTTGACAGCTGATGCCCTCACATAAATCTTGTGCTGGTCAAAACAAATGGAAAGGAATGAAAACTGCAGCCACGCCGTGTGAGGACACAGACATCTGTGGATCGTAGCCATCAGTCCCTTGCTCACAAGCATTCTGCAGAGCTGCTTCTGGCCACACTAAAGATCAAGAGTTAAACATGAGGTTGTCAGAAGGAGCAAGAGTTTTAAGCAAACTGAATTTGCTTAAAATGAGCAGTTTGCTCAGTATTTTGCCAGGCACCCTTACCAACTGCCCTTGGTAAGGTTCTTGGATCAAAAAAGGGTAACAATTAATGCTGCTGAGGATATTTGTGTCCTAAAAGAAATCCAAAAAGAGCACTGTGCCAACTTCAAATCAGACCTGAAATCCTCTCTGTACACCAGTAGGAAAGACAAATTGCTGTGGCAAGTTTGTTTAAAATTAACCATGGTGATGTTTTTAAGCTAATGAAAACCAATGAGAATGAATTCTAGAGTAATGAGTTGGTGAATAGGTGAAGCGTAAATAGTCATTGTATATGTATCACAAATATCACTCCAGAATTATTCTATATAGGCACATTTATGATAATGATGCCTATCATGCTAACCGATGAATAACTCCAGTTTTCTGTAACTGTAGGATGAATTGCATTTATTTTATGTTTTATGGCTTCCTTTTCCCTATTCTGACCTTTAATTTTTCTTACGAGGGGCTAACACTGACAACCGAAATCTCTGCAACACTGTTTTATACATGTGCACAGTCCTTACATTTTCCTGGTCTGCCCATTCATCTCACATTCTATCAGTAATCTCAGTCGTGTAAAAACAAGGATTAACAATATGTAAATTCCTGGATTTAGTATTGGCTTAATAATATTTATTTACTCAAAAACGAGTCCTTTTCATTGTCTTCCATCTGCGAATGAGGTTTCACAATAAGAAGTAACCTTAGTTTGGGGGAAAATAATGACTTTTTTCTCAAAATCTGTTAAAACAGTTTTTTTTTTATCATGTAAGAAATTCAATTTTAACTGTAATTAAAAAAGAATCAGTTTGTTTTCCCCATTTCTCTTCTTTACAAAGTCTTTAAGTAATTTTCTTCAGTTATTTTTCCCTTTCTGCTCTCCACCTGACAAGTACAAATGACAGTTCTAAGAAATGTTCTTTTTCCAGTATTTTATCCCTTCTTCTTTGAACAAACAAAATATAAAACATTGCCTTTGTGTGACTAGCATAACTGAAAACAATTATAGACTTTTTTCATTTTTCTGTGGGAAGAATGGTTTCAGAGCAGCTTTTTAAAATCTAAAAATAAACATTTTATTTTTTTTAGTTATATCTGTCCTAAGTTCTGAGGCTTGATAGTTGAAAACAGTAAAACTAAAGTAATATTTTAAGTATTTTAATTCACAGGTTTCATCTCCTGGTTTCCTCTGTCAAAGGGATATTTTAATACAAGTCTTACCTGGCAGATATGACTAATATCTTACATCAGTAAGGAAATATTGACTTTCCAGGCCACAAAGGTGAAAAAGTTGTGTATTAACTCATTTCCGTGCCTGTAAACAAGCAAAAGCTCTCAACAGAGAAGGTGGCTTTACCAATTGCTTTGAGAAGAGCACTTTAGTCTGGAGCTGTAATTACACTTTAATATGATTTCTATAAACAAAATCTTTAAAATATTTTACTTTGTTGAACCAAGGTTGAGAAAACGCATAGATTGATTACCCATGCTATTAGCAAAATAGCAGAGATTACAATTGAGCATCATGACAGCAGCAACTCAGCATATTTTCATGAACATATTTCACAGTGTTATAATTAGTGTACATTGAGATTAAACATACACAGCTTTGGTGAGAAGGTGCTCCTTTGAATTTGCACAGAAAAGATTTAATCAAGAAAAAAAGTAGCCTTGTTTTTTATTGCTGGTGAGATAAATCCACTTAAATCCATATTCAGGTAGCACAGAAACCTTTTGATTCATGGAAAAACATTCAGTGTAAACTACAGTTGTTGTAATGAGGCCCTTAGGGCACTGCTTTCCAACCGTCTTATACCTGCCTGTCTTTACCTGAAATTAAACTTTATCGTATTTCCCTCTTCCTCCCAAACCCATTCCATTTTCTGCAAAAGTGGGAGAAAAAGTGTTTCAATTAAAAGTTTATGTAACTTTTGTGCGTTTTGAGAGTGCAGTTGTGATGTTGTGGCTATAATGTGTGATACTAGCAAGACAAGTTTTGTAGAAGAGGTAAAAATCTTTAATTAGAAGAACAGATAGAACTGGAGAAAGCAAACAATTTCTTGAACTTGATTGACATTCATTAATCAGATCTGGCAAGTAGAAAAATCCAAACTAAATACAAGTTAGATGTGATTGTTTGTAGAGTAATAAAACATTTTAATCAATTAAACCATGGGAGTGAGAGCAGTTGCTAACATGAATGTACAGGGATGAATCAGCAAGAAAATGGGAAGCTTTAAAAACAATGTCACTACTGAGTCCACAATTTGTTTATCCGTTGTTAAGAATTTAGTTCCCAGGATCATTTTTTGCAAATGATTTGTAGGTCCCCTGTGAGGATCTGGACTGTGCAAGAGATGGAATTTATTCTTTATTTAAAAAAATATTCTCCTATCGTTTGCTGTGTTTTGTCGTTGATCAGTTATCTCTGTGAGTTCATTGTAATGAATAATGGTTGATTAGTTTCATACACATAATTCTCATGAAGGCATTTGATGAGTTCAATGTAATATATCATATTTTAAAAAGTGGATAAACAAGGCCCATGGAAATTATTTTGGGCATCAATTATGTTAAATATGTTGGTATTAATGAATTTTTCATTTGCTGTGCTGGCAAGGTTTGATTCTGGTGGGTGTTTGTTAATACAGGGGAAATTTGCATTGGGTTATGAGTTTAATACTAGAAGCATTGTTTGAAAAGAGGGGTGGAAAAGTGCTCCAGAAAGAGTTCTTCAAGGATGTGTTTTAATAGATGCTGTAACTATTTAACAATTTTCTGTATGCATACCAGCATCAAAACATACGTAATGGGAACGTACTGTCAGTGAGGGTTCCCTTTTTGCATTGTTATGTTCATGGATGGTTACCCATTAGTAGTTCATGAACAAATTGGCATTCTGGTATGAGAGAGACATTTTAAAACATTTTGAAACTTTGGTTGCCCCACTCTAGCAATTTGCACAATTCTTTATGAGTGGCAACTACGTCCATCTGAAAACCACTGATTTGGGTGTATCGGCATTTTATCAAAGGAGAGAAACAATAGTATGCTTTTCAGTTATTTCTTTACCTTTAGCAGAAACCATCTTGAAGTAGTTCACTGTAAAACCAAGAAATCTTTGGGACAGAAATCCTCTGAGATGTGGATATTCATAAACTACTTTTTAATATATTCACATGTTGAATTACACTGTTCTTGTCAGGCTGTTCAGCATTTTCGATCTGAATAGACATTTTCTCCTGCTAAGTCTGAAGAAACAGGAAATTGCCAGGGTATGGTTGTGTTCTTTTCCATGACATATCTGTATTGACTATATGAGCCATTTTGCCCGCAGTTCAGCTGTGTATTTATGTTTCAATATAATCATTACTAAGTAAATTTCTGCATATATATATATACATCTATCTGCTATAGCCTAAATCTGAAATATACTATACAAGATATATGTGTATATAAATCATGTACAACAGTGTGGCATATATATGCACAAATATTTAAGTGATAAGCATTCACCCTTCCAGTGTAAAACCCCAGTAGTATAAGTTTAATAATTCTTTACTTATAATGCAAATAATTGTCAGTAAAAATGTATAGGAATGAAAGGTATATGAATCACATGTAACTTTGCAAAAAATGAGTGATGTCCCAGGAAGTTAGGTAATTTGACAGGCATGCTGCTGCCAGGGAGATTTAAAATATAAAGATTTACCTTTTCAAATGCAGGGGTATTATTTTTCCCATGAGCGAGCTTGTTGCCTTCAGTGTGATTGTTAACAGAAATAGAGCTGTACACCAGACTCTAGATCTGTGACCTAAGGGCTTGTTTACACTGAGTCAGAAAAGTACGTTAAATGTACACGCGTTGAAACAACTTAATTTCATGTGATACAGTTCCTGTACATACTAGCTGTTGAGATAACGTAAAGCCTGTGTACCTTTTCAGAGCTCACGAAATGGGACACGTAATGTTTTACTAAGCTACTGCCTTCCCGCCCTTCCCAAGCTGTGAGTACCCCAGCGGAGTCAGGAAGGTAACAAAGTCCTATTTGGCCCTGAATTCTGCTTCCGCTTGACAACATTGAGACAGCACTGCAAGCTCATTTCATCTGCTTGTCCCACAGAAATCAGATGTGGGGCTGCAGAGAAGATTTATGAACCTCTGGGGAGCCTGGAAAGGCCAGCCTCTTGCCACCCATGTGACAAATGCTCCCCTCAGCGTGGAAGGGAGCTCAGACCTTTTTGAAATGAGGACCATGCCTATCTGGCTGCCATAAAGATATCAACACACTATTTTTCTTCTCTACTGCAATGCTAAATAAAATATGATAATCCACTGGATAACAAAAAGTAGGTATCTAGCAAATCTCCTGTCACCCACATATGCTAGGAAAAGCCTGACTGGGTTTTGTCATGGAAAGATGTACTGAAGGCACTTCAGTGTAGACAGTGTTGATGCTAGCATCCACAGTGAGGCCTCTGAGGCTGACAGGCGCTTCTGTGGAGGAGGCTCATGAGGAAGCCAGGACCTCTTTGCCTGGGTGCCTAGGCAAGGGCCTGCGTGCTGGCTGAATACATCCAGGATGGGTATTCAGATGGCCCATCTTATGGACTACTCGGGTCAGTAATCCTGAGAAAAGAATATCAGCCAGTAAATCTCCTCTTGCCTGATTAATACGCTGTGAATGTGAAGAGTTCCAGGAGAGGTAGCAGTCTCCTGGTTCTCAGGTGAAGGAGTGCGACTCGCAGCATTGCTGTGGGCATTTCACAGTTCGCTCCTAACAGTCAGCTGCACCCCTACAGATCTCTCGGACCTCCCTAACTGCTCATTTCTGTTGCCGCCATTTGTACTTTTCAGGCAATGACCATGCCAGAAATTTCAAGAGCTCGTTAAAAAGAACGATGTCTCAGCAAATGTAATAGTTTACTGACTCTCATATATTCACTGGGAAACATCCTTTCTTTCCCTTGCTTCTCCTCCCCCTGCACATGTATTTTCTTATTCCTCACCTCCCCCTCAACATCTTGAGCTCAGAAGGGAGAACTCGTGAAAATCTCAGCACTGCAGCAAACGAGTCAAAGCTGTCTGCCATCACCCATCTAAAGACCATCCTACACTTTTCTAGTCATGTTCCACAGGAAACCTCCTCAACCTCACAGGGTTGAGGGGATGACTTCATACTCTCTGCCCATGGTCCTCTGGGTGGGCCAGCTTTGAAAGTAAATAGTATGAAAGTGTTTGGTGAGTAGGGTGAAAAGCAGGGTTTATAATTTAAATTAGAGACTCTCCTAGTTTGATCACTATGCTTAAGATTACTCTTTCCAGGGTATATTGTTTGTTGTAGTTAAAAGCAGCTTTTCAGTTAACTTTTTGAGGTGGTATTAGGTGTTTTTCCTGAGAAGCCTGTAGCACTTCAGCAGCATGTACATTGTTTAGGAAACACAGGGAAATTATGGGAATATAGTAATGCACAAATAAGATACTCAAGCCACTGTTAGCTACTGAAATTTTGAATAATAAAGCTTCACTGAAAACTTGAAGCTTTTCTTTAGGGAATAAAAATTGAATTTAAGATGCCAGAACTACTGTTTTACAGCTCCCTGGTCCCTCATTCCAACATGGAAAGCTATACCTTCCCAGCTATATGTGACCACACTTCCAGAGATCAGACTGCTTCTGTTCTACTACATGTAGGAAACATGCAGGAAACATCCTCATTGTCACTTGCTATTCACTATGGAAAGCGTTTTACTTGTGATAGATTGCAGTCATCAATATGATGCTATAATGGTAAGGACAGATGGGGTATTTTAAAGATGGAAGACTGTTGGCTATATTAGTTTCAGAAAGAAAACAGTCATCTAAGGCTTCTCAACACCCTTTCTGCCACATTACCTTCCCCCCAGCAAATATGCAAACCGTTGTTTTCCTACGAATGCTGTCATCCCGTAGTGTTTGCATGAAGAAGAAAGTCATGTGGAGCTCAGTGCTGCATTGTCTCCTGTTTATGGGACTGCAATAAAAAGGGAAGTGGTTAGCCACTACTGAGTACTGAAGACCTTCCTGTCCTCTTTGAGCTGAATGAAGTAGTTTAGCTGCTGACCTTCAGAGAAGGACCAGCCTTTGAAAGAGGAAAAACAGAGTGATAAACAGAGGTGCGTTGGTCCTAGGTGAAGAGTGCTGCCCTGGGAAAAGGAAAGTCCAGGCAGACCATGGTGGAGTGAGCTGGATAAAAGGCCATTTGTACCACATCCAAATATCATGCAGGCGCCCCAGCAGTTGTTTTACTTCATGTATTACGTAGATAAAAGGACTAGCATATTCCAGTCATGCTGACTGTGTATACAGGCTTCTGGTAAAGAAGAAAAAGCAGATGTTAGTTCTCTTTTAAAGGAAAGATCAGCACTCTAAACATTGTGGGAGTGATTCCTTAGGAAAGAAATGCAAGTGAAAAATCGATTAAGAAGGCTGCAAGGTAGGGAGGAGCTGCTGACATTGAGAAACATGAGAAGTAATACTTAGGAAGTAATACCTGTTAGTGGCTACAGAGGAAATGGATGTGAACAGTTGGTATGTTTGATGTACAGCTGGGAAGAGATGAAGGAGATAAGTGAAAACAAATATTATCAAATGGAGCAAAAGGATATCCAGTGGTTTTCTCAAAGCCTTGGGAGAACAAAGGAGCAGTTGAAAAAGGAAATGAAAGGAGGTGAGCTGATATTGTAGCACGGGGACTGCGAACATACAGGCACTCTGCAAAATCATTCAGCAGCATAAGCCAGAAAATGCAATTAAGGTAAACACCATGGTAGGTAGAAGCTGCCATGTCCACTTTCTTGCTGTAATGGCAGCAGTCTACAATCCCTTCATCAGCTAGTCTGTCTCTCTCTTCAACGTAGATTAATGTTTTCCTCCTATGACTTTATTGAAGAGCAGAAGTGCTGATCTGATGGAAAAGGAGGTAAAGATAAATAAAGGAGAGGGAGAAGGGAAAAGTCATTAAGTCTGCATGTGTGGAAGACTAGAAAGGAGAGGAAGCTTAGTAAATGAAGGGACAGAGAGAAGGGGAAGGTAGGAAGAGAACAGAGGAGATGAAGAGGTAATAACTAGCACATCACTCCAAAAAGAAAACCCCAGACCTATGCAAATATCCTACTCCACCTAATGAAATAAAAGCGTGTATAATATCAAGGCAAAAGATTTAAATGGGATTTCAGTAGTTTCCCATTTTTGGCCTGACAGTGCTCTGTCAGAGCTATGTCAGAGCCTTGAGGTTGTTTACAGCCACTTGAGAATTAAAGGCTGAATATGCGTTAGCTACTTCTGAATAAAAGGCTGGAACCTAAGTCCAATAAAAACATTTTAGCATTTCATTCCATTTATTTTAGGGGAAGTAAAATTCCTAAATACTGCTGATGTGGGCTGGATTTCTTGCTCACAGAAAGGACAGTTACAGTGGAGGTCCTAGAAGTCTGCTGATTTATCCCACTCAATAATTCTCATAACATCTGCAGGAAAAAAAATTGTGCCGTAGTGCAGCAAACACAACCTATCAAAGTTAATGATATTCTACTTGAAATTAGTAAGATATACTCAGAATATGCTTTCTTAATCAAGTGCCCAGTTTAAAGAATTAAACTGGAATATATTTCAGTTGTTCTCTCATGCTTGAAATTAATTAGCCAGGTGTTAAGTATAATTTCACTGAAAGTGTAAAGCTGAGGCAATCGGATGAATCATATGGCACACAATCTTATTTCTGTGGGTAACTTGCAGCCTTTTAGGTGACTGAAGCACTAAACTGTTTTGTAAACATATATAGATACTTACAATTTTTTATGTTTTGCATACTTCTTTCATTTGGCATTACTTGACTAATAAAAATTTTTAAAAAAATTACTTTCAGTTCATGTGAGCTTTGCTGTCTTATTTAAATTCTAATTTTTTAATTCATTGATTGTTTTTGAACAACAAAAAAGTGAAAATACCCCCTTTTGTTCTAAATTTTGGTAGATCTGGTTTGTCTGTTTGTTTGTTTGCTTTATGGAACTTTTTCATAAATACTGAAGCTGACAGTGTTACACCTTTTCTAGAGATGAATATCTTCTTGAGGGAGGCTACTAATGCTACATAGCTAACACCATTGTAAAATCCATCCTCTGTGCATACTCTGCTTTGATATACTACTACTGCTTACTAAACTTTGCTGATAAAAATATTAAAAGAATGGACAAGTCACGCTACAGTTATAAAACAATCTGAAACAGTCCATATTAGTTTTATAAGTTTCCATCTGCATTGATAGCAATTTACATAATACAAACCCAGGTTAAAATGAATTCCTAGCGCTTTGGGGCTATAATAACACACAGCAATCCTTTCCTGTTTCCCTCTCCCACACTCAGACAGTTTTGCATAGATGTCAGATTTCAGTTACAAAAGCACAAAGTAAACACAGCAGTGAAAAAAATGAGCTTGATTTAATCACACTTAAATATAGTCTGTCGCCTTCACTTTTCCTGTAATATACCATCACTATTTTTCATGGGGGACGTCTCATGGAAAAGAAACTTAAGAACATCATTATATCTGTGTATTTATAGAATACACAGAACTAGCTTGAATAAAAATATTGATTTTCTCAGGATATAGTTGTGTGAATTCAATCTGCTGTTTATCTCCAGTATACATTATTATTTTACAGAAAGAGAAAGTTTTGACTGTGTCAGGTGGGTATAGAAAACAGTTACTGCCTTGCAGCAGCTTGATGGTGTAGGGAAAGAGAAGCAAATGCAGAAGTTTAAAAGCTACCAGATCTGCTGAACACACTAGAGCAAAGGTCAAAGGTGAACTTTTATTGTATGTCTACATTTCTTTCCCTAAAAAAACGTTCTCAAAAGAAGTTCTAAAAATGGCAGCCAGATCTCGTTAGGAAACAACTATCCCTCCAACTCTGATAGCTTCATATGGAAAAGGTGATAGACTAGCCCAATCTCTGACCAACATCAAATCATCATCAGATCCTCTTATTTCTAAAATTCTGGTTTAAAACGTTGCCAGTTATGAAAAAGTTCACTATTATGCATCTTACTTTAGTCTTCATCTAGAAAACATGAAACCAATATGACTTAAACTACTGTTGGCTTAGCTTTTCGTATCAAATATGAGATTTTAAAAGTTTATATTGTGTTTTCCAGCATTTAAGCTTTTATTTAAAAAAGGTATGATAGATTTCTCATTTAAACCATGCTTCTGAGATTCTGAGAGCACCCATTACTGCTGGGAATCTTCTGCTGACATAGACTTCAAATTAAATTAAAAATTATAGTAATAAGCATCTATGCAATAAATAACATGAATCTCTAAACCTTGTTACTAGTTGGGAAAAGACAGACTCATTTAGATCTGTTACTGAAAATGAATGTTTAGATTGTAAAGAACTGATTTTCTTTAGGCTAGGATGGAGAAAGAACGTGCTTTTTTAGTGCAATAAAGCTAAGGATAAAGCAGTGAAAGTATAATTACATTTGCTTAGAGTTCTTTTGTGCGGTGCACTTTGACTGTAAAATACTGGGTAGTAATTCAGAAGTTAGGGTACTAAATGATATGTTCAAAAGAGGCAGAGGCAATTCGTTATTTCCATTCCATTTGTTTGTTTTGTTACCCAAGCCCCAGTACCATTTTCTCCAGCAAAATATTTTTCTAGCTGCATATACCACTTGTACAACATTTTATCCAAAATAAATCAGTGATAGGTCTTTCACACTGGTTAAAATACAGGCTTATGGCATGCATGTTAACTTAGGTAATATGGTAAGAACAAGAATTCCTCTTTTGATCATAAGAAGAAAGAAAGCAGAGCATATATTTAAATTTTTGTGTAATTGCAAGTAATCTAATTTCATAGGTTATTCAGAAAAAACTGTGTAGGAGGCAGGAAAGCAGGTTTTAACATTACAATAAACAGACGCAGTTCTGTTCCAAATCTGAAGTCTATACGGTAGTCATTCCATGCATCACTTGTGACAAATGCTGTAAGGAATAGCATCATTATGCTGCGGCATTACCGCAGATTTGAAAGAGACACCAGAATATTTTTCTCAATCATTCAGCTCCATTGAAATACTGAAAGTTCACTTGCAAATACATTTTAGCATTTACTGGCTTGAAAAATATCGGTGCTTTACTGCTTCAGTTAGCCTTCAATTCCGGAGGGACTGGAGCACTAAGGTAGATGGGTCTTCTCTCGCTCCTCTGTCTTCGTGCACAGAGAATTGTTTTTTCCTAAACTGTTTTTCTGCTTTATTAACTGCTAAGTACCACTGTACAGTTTCCACCATTACCTACACCAGTGATGCTGCACTTGGCCTCCAGGAGAAAATAGCAGACTTCTGCAGAGGTCTTAGAAACTAAGCAAAAGACAGGGCTTAAGCACCCAGGGTCACTGACCACACTGTAACCATATTACACATGCGCGCAGCTTAGGTGTGCAACTACTCGTACTGTAAACCAATCACAACCTCAGAGGAATTTTTAGCATGACTAAAGTTCCCCTTCATCCCGGTCCTGTGTCTTCTTTGGTCTTTGGAATATCGTTAATGTCACTAGTGTATTTTGTTGGTTTTCAGGAGAAAAAGACCTTGTGGGAGGTGTGTGCTAGAAGTGAGCATTAAGTAAGTGAATAGCCCATCAGATAAGCCCAGTAGTCTGCATAGAATCAAAATGGGCTGAACTGAAGTGCCTAAAAGTTTTTCTTGAGCTCATGGAACTCCTGAGCACTTCGATGTTTTGCTTTCTTAAAATACTCAGAAGGAGGTTGTGAGTTTTCCAAAACCACACAGGTGAATATATATTTTTAGTGCTCTGTCTCCTACTTGTTGTTTGCTAACCCCAGTTACTAAACATTCTTGTTGTAGGAATTTATTGAAATAAATCTTTTCTGTATAACCATTTGCTAGAGAATTTCAGAAAAGTATTTTAACTTATTTCAGTCTGATAGCTAAGAATAACAGCTTATGAAATTCCCACTGAACTTTGGTTCAGACATATGTGTTCAGCTCTAAAAATCTTCCATTTTTAAATCATTTATATCTTGAAAATAACTAAGGCTTTTCTCCCCAGTGTTCATGTGTAATTTTCCAAGCAAAGAGGACTTAACAAGTGGACTGAAAACAAACAAACAAAAAAACCACCGACATTAAGGTGCGTTTAGACCAAAACACAATACAGAATTGTCAGACAAATATGTGGGGTAATTCAAGGTTCAGTGTTGATACCATGTATAACAATAGTTTTGAAAAGCAGAAAGAAATTTTGTGCCTACAGTTTATCCAGTCATGCGGAACCGAAGTCTCCCCATGCAAATAGTTCTATAATGAGCGTAATGAGGCAAGATTTTAAAGGTATATATGCTGTATCAGAGAAGTCGGCAAAAAGACTTGGCTACAGTAGCAGAATCTGCATACTTTCTTCTCTATAGACTCACAGTTTTCAAAGCTAAAACTCCCCGTGAAAAGAAGGGGGAGATTCTCCCATCCCGCAGCACAGGCAGGGTGCATGCAAAGAGCGTAGCCACTGCCAGAGCAGCCTCCCGGTTCCAGACGGAGGGCAAGACGGCCGTGCGGCTGGGGAGTCACGGCGACTTACACCCCACGTTCATTGCGCTCCTGGAGCTGAGCAGGTAGCGGGGTCCCGGCTCTCGGGAGGGGCAGTGCCACCCAGTGCCACCAGGCACCCAGGTCCTCCACCGTTGCGGGGCCAGGAGAGCAGCGGCATCTTCTGCCCACTCCCAGCCCAGGCTGCGAGGTTTGCGCTCTGACCCTGACTGAGGCTTGGGCTGCAGCACCCAGCAGACCAGTGACCTGTTCCCATCGTTAGCCAGCGGGCAGTGACGAAGGTGTGAAGCAGCCCACGAGGATGCTGATGCCTGACATTCACTCTGCTGGAGCCCCATCCCGCGACGTGCGCAGCGACGTGCTGAGGGCAGTAGGATGATTTGCAAATCTATCAGACCTCTTCCAGGAGGAAGGACATTTCTAAGGCAGTCTAGATACTGTACATGCCTGATATCGACCCGCAGTGAATTTCATGTAGGCAAATTATAAACATCAGGAAAAAATGATAGAATAATACAGTATAAACATGAGTTCAAACACTTAAAAATGGATTTCAGTGGGAGAGTGGGAGTTTCTTACTCTGGAAAGATGATAACACCGGGAGATGGCCATTAATCATCATTGTCTGCCCAAGTTTTGCTCTAAATGCAAGTCATGCTAATAAGCTAAATGATCCAGTAATGCAGCACTACAGAGCTGAGGTAGGATGGATTATTCTCACTACTTAATTTTACTGGATATCATGGATGTTCTTTTTCAATGTGGCAAATACTGATGGGAGTGCAGGCCCAGTCCGACAAACATGTCGAAGATAGTTTTTCCACAGCTCGTATTCTTAACAAACAAGTTTCAAGCAAACCCGTTACAATTAGGTCATTTGTTCTCCCCTCTCTCCTCAGGGCTGTGCTATGCAGTCCTGGCAGCTTCTGGATACAGCCACTGATGTACTCAGAAATCAGTGTCTAGAGCTGAGACGAGGCACTCTGAGATCAGGTCAGGCCAACAGAGCCTTTTAAGGAGACACTGGAGGGACACACGGACAAAGCTCCTGCCGTGGCGTGTACTGAATTTAAATCCGACATGATCAAACCTTTCGTAGTCTCCACCACATGCTGAGTGCACATCCAGCCATAACGACAGGGGACAATTAGTTTTGGTCCCACAACAGGTATAGAAGTAGTCATGGCAGGATGTGTCCCCACCGCCACACCAGGAAACCGGGAGAGTACGCTGTCATATGACGTTACCAGATACCCACGCACCATGTTGTGGGGCCAGGAGGGAGCAGTGTAGTGTGGGCACTTGCTAGCCCTGACAGCTCTGCCACTGCACTGAGGTTCTTCTCAGGTTTGAGCAAAGCGTGTGGGAAGGAGCCGGATGGAGGCCAAATCCTACGGACACCCCCGGACCCACTCAGAGACATGCATGCACTGTGACTTACTCCATTACACCAGCAAGAACCTGGTCTGTGAGAGAACACTTGCTCCATCCTCAGCAGACCCTGAAAATTACAGAGGCTGCAGGTATATGTGGGAATATTGTAAGGAAGAAAGAAATGGGTCTGCTGGGAGAGGTGGCGAAGGGGAAGGAGTAGAGGAGGAAATCCTCCACTGCAACAGAAGCCAGGGAGAGCCTGTGGCTGGGTTTTTGTGGGAGATCAGCTAAAGTCTGTGTTGGGTTCTGGATTTCTTTGCCAAAGATATATTTTAAACACAGCATTTGTCTGTGACCTTTTCTTTCCCTGAGACTATTCATTATTTTGGCTTGCCTTCATCGAGTACTGTTTGTGTGTAAAGCAATCCTTCACACAGACAGGTCTTAAACGTCAGGGAAGTTTATAATAGAAATCCTGAGACTAGCATCAGTGCCCAACGCCAGGAACTGCTCTGCAGCACTGCGTGCATCCAGCCCTTTGTAAGAAACCTATCCGAGTAAAACTCTTATTTATGGAAGATCCACCTGTTCTGGCTCTCAGTGGCATCTACGACGACAGCAGAGCTATTGATCAGTACAAACTGCTGCTGCTGACGCCATTAAGCAGAAGAGTTCAGTGTGGCAGGAGCGTGTGTTTAAGTACCCGGACATCTGCTCCTTCATGGAACAAGTTATTCTAATTATGAAAGCATTCATAATGTCATGGAAGCTATTAAAAATAAAAGACGTCAGTAGCACAGCTTTCAAACAGCCTCACACCTGACAAGTGACTGCATCTGTACAACCAAGGTGGCATTTCCAGAAGCATTTTTACACTTTGCCATCGGTTTTATTTTATTTTATTTTTTTAAATAAATGTATGTGCAGTATAAAATCTAAATGTTTTACAGTTCCAGGCAAATCAGTGTGATTTAGTTGAAGGGGACAGTGCTGCCGTTACCAAAATCTCTCTCAATCTTGTTTTCAGAGTGAAAGGATAATCTCGTTAATTCACTGATCTAGGATTTAGCAGCTCTGAACTCTGCATCCCAGTCTGCCAGAAACTGTTCGTAACAGGAAACAGGTAAATCCCTCTAGCTTTGGGTCCTGCGCAGTCTGGGATGGGGAACCTCCCTTATTCAGTATTTGTAGTGCAGCAGCACTCCCTACGCCATTGTAATACAAATAATACATACTGAAGTGTAAGAGGAACCTGTCAAAGTCGTTGAAGTCTTCTTGGTCTCATGCCAATACCCAATGAAACTCTGCAGGAAGCGTGACTGACAGAAGCAGCTTGATTACCCAGCGCAGGGCTAGGCTGCAGCAGCAAGCCAAGTCGAAGTGTCGCTTCTCTCAGTGGTGCTGTCTGGTGGCCACCATGACATGACCAGCAGAGCGTGACTGGCCTCTGGGGACAGAAATAGCAGTACCTTCGGTTTGAGGAATCTGATGAACGAGCCCTCCACAACCGCTGTGCTGCTCGCCTCCTCCCTGCTGAAGGCCACAGGCAAACCACAAACTGCATACACCTAGCAGGGAAACAAGAAGAGATAAATCAAACAAAAAGGTGGTTCGGCTTGATAAACCGGATACGTTTCCACACTTGCAGGCTCGTGACATCTAAACATTATGATAACAGCTTACTGGCAGAACTGCAAAAATAGGATCGTACAGTCTTTCTTTGGTCATTCAAAACTCTCAAGCCTGGCACAGCCCTTGCGTGGACTTTGGCGTGCCATCTGCCTTCCAAAAGCCTTTAATGCTGCACTTCATTGCTCAGGGGTGGTTAAGGGCACTACATGGCTGTGTTTTGCTGTTTTCTTGCCTGTAAACCGGCCACAAGCCTATGAGAAAGAAATATTTTGCCAGTTCAGCCTGCCAATAAGAACAGGTGGTTGCACAGCTTCCTCTAAAAGGTACAAAAAGCCACGCATCCAAGGGAGCAAGAAGGGAACAAAAAAAATTCTGTGAGGACAAACTGAAGGACAGAAGCAGCTCTGGTGAATGGTTTTGTCATCAGCGCAAAGCAGCTCCAGGGCCTCATTGCAGAAGTTACAAATGAAGGCAAATACAAACAGGGGAATCACGTTTCACTGGGGTACAAGCTGCAGTGTGGGCAGGGGGCGATCCCACTCTTTTGTGACCAGTCTTGATAGCACCTACTGGTTTGTTTCTGCGAAGGGAACTTACACATGAGTGCCAACATAAGGAAACTGTTCTCTGAAGTGCTGAACTTAGCATCATGTGCTGGGAGGAGGTCCTACCTTCTCCCATCCCCCTGGCCCATAAACTTCTGCTCCTCACCAAAGCACATCCTTGTTAGCTTTTCACACTGCTCTCTCCTCTCCCTCCTGCATTACCACTATTTTCCTACAGCCTCCCCTACTTCTGCTAAGTGAGAGTCCTGCTTTCAAACATGGGGACTTAGAGATGAGGCTGTCAAATTATTAAATACTCTGTACGTAAATTTTGGGTGTCCGTCAAACCAGACCAACCGTCCATTTCTCCAACCAACAGTATGCAAGCTTGTTTTGTTAGATACCGCATCTCCAGGCAGTAATCGTTTTCCTGCTTCACAGAAGGCAACTGAAGATTAGCAGAGCATATTATTGTACAGTCAGAAGAGCTTTTTTTTTGGTTTTTCAGTTTCAGATCATTTTTGTTTTCTGTATAACCTAATTAAGGTAAACATCCTTAAATCTGCTATTTCTTTATGTGACATTTTAAAGTATGCTATCCCTGGTTTACCCTAGGCACTGGGTCCAAAAGCTCCACTAAATTTCTCTGTGAGTGAAATTTGGATGACAGCCATCTCTCTGTGAGGATGTAAAATAACATCATGTGCTCTCATTTAGCCTGCTTGTTTTCCAGCTGCAGAGAGCTCTCTGAGTTTTTGGGAGATGGAGCATCAGGCTCTGCAGCTGGTCTGCTCAGATGCAGAGTAGCCTTGTTGTCTTTGCAGTTGTGGAGATGTGTAAAGAATTAGTTTTCCCATGTTTTGCTTCCCAGAAAATAAAAATAATAATAATAAAGAGTTATAACCGAGACAATCGAGGGAGAAACCTGTGCTTTAGTTGAGCTCCCAAAGAGCTGGAGCATTTGTTGGACAGACATGCCCTGCCTGACAAAGCAGTCTGCAGCTAACCTGCAACCACACAGAAAACACAGGAGTAGCACGATGGCCTTTAACTCCATGTGTAAGGACATAAGCAAAATAGTAAGAAGCGAAATGAGGACAAGCAGATGGCACAAGATATTTTAGCCTAATACGTTGTCTCCATGTACACATGCTATCAAGCTTTGATACTCAGTAACATGGTTTGTTTCGCTAAGAGGAAGGAGTCAAGGGAAAGCAGGCTGGCTCTGTAGCACAAACAAGGAGAACAAGAGAATCTGAGAACAAGCGTATGTCTTTCCCTTTCCCAGCACAGGGACTAGCTCTAATCACGTAACTTGTCAGTAAAATAAGAAGAACACTGCATGAAGGTTTTTATCCACAGTTCTTTCTCCTTCCCCTGTCCCCAAGTTTGCTAGCCAGCCCAAGGCTTCTTTTTTCTTTAGGCCCAATCACTTGAGTTTTATCCTTTGCTGGTATGCTAAGGATTTTGCTGGGCAGAGGACAATATAGCTCACAAAGTCTTGAGATATCGCTTAGCATGGAAAAGCCCTCTGAACTTAAATCAATCCTTCTTTGCCTGAAGTTAGGAAAGATCAAACATGCCCATATATTAACTCTCTCATTTTAGATATGTACAGTTACAAAACTGATGCTGTTTCATGAAAGCAGTGCCAAGAGTAAAGGGAAACAAATACAATAAATGCAAACGTTTAAGGACCTACATTCTGACAGGAGTTAAGTGCCTGATTTTCAAAACTGATGACCATCCAGCTCCTCCTTAAATGCTAAGAAACCTTTTTTTTTTTAATCTATGATTTATCTATTGTTCTTTATACTTCTTTTGAGTAAACAGGATAGGTATAATCCTACTGTACACAGCAGACTTGCTTAAGAGTGAAATTTAATATCAATTGCACAATTGAGCAAGTTTATTTAGATCAAACAAAAAGAAATGTATTAAGTAGCAAAGAATTTTCTTTTTAAAATGTACCGGTTCTAATTGCAGAAAAAAAAAATCTAAATGTTAATATTCCTAGAAACATGAAGACAGAGTCAATGTTACAGAATCCTTATGATCCTTATTTCATTATGATACCATATTTTTAACACACCCTGTAAAGATGCCTGTCTGTAAAGCCAACATTTTTTGCTCACACTGTTGGTGTGCTCTTGTTGGGGCTTGTTTTGAGCTCTGAAGCTCACCCAGCCAGAAAGTAGGATACCTTACAATTTTCTCTTGCTTACAACTCCATTAAAATCTAATCAGAACTTCCATTGCAGTGCAGAGAAATGGCAGGAAGAGCACTGGTTCTGCCTGGCGCATGAATAACGAGTCTCCACAATCTGGAATCATTTCAGCTTCATAAAGAAAACATTAAAAATTTGTATTTGCAATATGTGGGAAAAAAACACATTTACATACTAAAAGCTTAAATACCTAGGAAGTTGTTGCAGCTGATGGCAGCCAAAATAAGTTTAAAGCTGACTGTAGGTCAGTGACATAAAACAGTCCAAATACAGTCTGTTTACAATTTCAGACACGCTTGAAGCACTAGTGGGAATTTCTTTTTCAAAATTTGCCTGGCAGACAAGGCCCAAGAGTCAGGAAGTGGCAGAGCTGTTGTTCTCAGCCCAAGAGGCTGCAGGAAAAAAAATAGTTGCTGAGTCAGACAGAATTTCCCCTGAGGACTCTGGCAGCAGCCCAGCGTTTAGAAGACCTGCCAGCTCACCTAAGGGTACAATCAAAGCTTTGGAAAAGCCTGTACAGCTCACAAAGAGGTAATCTCAATTTTTAGGATAGCTTTTTGGTATTTTAAGTTAGATCTGTGGCAAAGAAATACCTTGAGTCCTGAAAAATCTGTAAGTGTGGTTTGTGTAATATCTTCCCAACCTCAGCCGCCGCTACGCAGCCAAGAGCGCTGAGCCACGCTGCCGAATGCTGCTGTACCTGCTCCCGTTGCCATGGAAATGGACATTGGCAAAAGTAGGAGCAGAGCTTTAAAGTAATTACCAATATAACTAGCATTTTCAGCTCTTAGGAGATTAGCTTCCCCCCCACCCCCCTCCCCGGAGCCCCCAGATAGTGAAATCATCCAATTCGGACTCATCAGTACAGCAATTAGTGTCTAAAGAGAAATCGGTTGAGATGATCAATGTGGGAATGACACAAGAAAGGGAAGCACTGTTGGAGCCGGGAAACAGTGGATTCTTGTGGCCTTCTTTGCTGATTACTAACAAGAAACTCTCCTCTTTTGCTGTGAGTCACTGTTCCAGTTTCACCCGTAATTAATTCAGAGTCAAGAGAAAGGGCACTACCGTGAAGAGAAGCTCCCAGAGATGGCTCAATAACGTTTGCAGGAGGAACTGCAGAGGGGGGAAGGGAGACAAGACATTATAGCAACAAGTCTCGAGATACCCGAGAGAAAGAAACCTGGAAAGACATGCTGCACAGCAGCCATGCTGGGAAATCTTAAGTACCGGTGTTTTCCTTACTGTGCTGCAATTGTCTGAATGAAGTGCATCAGACAACGAAAGGCGCACCGGAGCGGCTGCCCAGCCATTACACTCTCCATGAACCTCTCACCCAGGCAGGAAGTGCATCGGTTAGCGTGCTGTGATCTGCATGTGATCTTTTGCAACATTTCTAGAGCCACCAAAGGTCTCTCGCGTTTCCCAGCAACATCTTTACCTATAGAGGAGCTGGAAGGGATTTTAATTTCTGATCCTTAATTCTACACTTTGCTAGAAACACGATAGCCTGCTTGTCTTCAGGTTGGATGCAGAGCTCACCTTCAGTGGCCAGTGACGTGTCTGTTCGTGTGATTATTACTGCTTCCATCAACAATAACGTTTGTCCGGATGCAGCCCGAACGGTTGCTGCTACGGTTAGTCAGCAGAAAGATGCACTTTCAGAAGAAACTGATCAACTTTCTGAAGAAAGTTAGGGGAATATAGTACGCATAATTTTGTAATAGAGTTCTTGGTTTGCTAGTGGATTTTAACAATCTAACCACGTATTGAAACATAACAAAAATGATACTAATTTCTTCTGTCCATCTATTACTACTGTTTCAGGGCCTCATGAGACTGTGGGCCGCATATGGGCAGGGCTGGGCAACGGAGCCTGTGTCCACGTAGGCCCATCCAAAACAACACTGTGTGCCTGGAGACATCTTCTGTGCATGTGAAAGATCCTCCTCACCAGCACATCAGCCCCCTCCTAGTTCCCTCCAGAGTGCCTCCTTACTTCAGTGTTGTCACACAGCCTGACCACTGCGCAGCAGAGCAAGTAAGGCTCGTTTGTATCTCCTGCCCCCATCGAAGGGTAGCAAGATTCAACAGCACCAGGTGGTCTTTCGCTCTGTTACTTACATATTGTTTTTGTCTTCAAGCTGTGCATTGTTGTACGGCTGTTTCTCATGCATCTGAATTTGTAGGACCCTTTAAGATGACAAGTAATTTTCCAGGGCAGGGTGTGTGCCTGT
Source organism: Chauna torquata (assembly GCA_013399475.1). Classification (NCBI taxonomy): domain Eukaryota; kingdom Metazoa; phylum Chordata; class Aves; order Anseriformes; family Anhimidae; genus Chauna; species Chauna torquata. The sequence goes on along the minus strand of VXAL01016219.1, from coordinate 8,715 downwards.
AGAACATTGCTTCTATTACTTGTTTAGTGTAGGAATTTCTCTTAAAGATACTGAAACCCAAAGCCTCATTTTACCTTTTGTTTTTGTTATTCTTTGCAGAAATACTGCAAAGAGATAAAAGATTATATCATCCAGATGCATTTGTCATAGCCTGTCTCCCTGTCTACCGCTCTTAAGTGCTTTCAAATGAATGTGAGGGTTAGGCTAAGTTCTCCCATTAAAACCAAAACATCTCAGTGGGTGGAATACTTCTCTGCTTTCACAATGATGACATAAACCTAACTGGCTGGGCAGCTTTATTGCAATAGAGAGCCCTTGAGACACATGCACACTTGAGACATAGACATTTTGTCATAGCTCATTTCAGAGAAGGTTGAGGTTTTTTTCCCACAAGGGTAGTTAGAGGCAAGCTTGGTGAGGACCATCCAAGCAGAGTGCTGAAGGGAACGGTCATGCCACCTGACTCCAGCAGGAGGTAATGTGGCTGCTGGGGACTGTGTTTTGCTCCTACGCTTGGCTTGGATAATTTCCAAAATGATGCTGCCTGCTATCTGAGAAGCTTCCAAGATTCCTGGGCTCTGTAGCTGCTACCCTGAGCCCTCCTGAATAGCTCTCATTCCCCAGGAAAACAAGATGGCACAAGCTCCGAGTAACAGCTTTACTTTCCTCAAAGCTGACTGCCAAATTTCTTCACTAATTAGTTTAAAAAAATTATATGAATAAATAAATAAATAAATAAACACTGATGTTTTCATTAACCATGTAACTGTCTTAAGCAATAAGAAGGTCACAGCTGATACAACCATCGTGTGTTTTTTAGGCCAGCAGAGCTACACCACACTGAGTTCCAAGGCAAGCACTCGAAGACTTAGGAGGTGCTATAATTAAGGTACATAAGGCTAGGAGGTGCATAATTACGTTCAACCATAATTACACCCACTGGTGCATGTGCTTTATGATATAGCCTTCAATTACATGACCACCTCCTTTCTTCTTTTCCCTATGGGATCTTCGCTTGTGTCAGGACTGTCCCCATGACACAGTGCTGCAGCGTTGCCCAAGTTGCCATTAGACATGCTGCTGAGGACACCGTAAAATGCAGCAGCATTTGCATTGCACTCTGTCTAGGACAATAAGACTCTTTGTGAAGTTAGGCTTGAGAAAGAGGTGTCTGAGGCATGAGAAAGAGTCCTCCAACTTAAAATGTTCTTCTGAAGATTTGAAAAAATTACAGATTTCCATTTCTGGTTGCATATTATTAAAGCCTGTATTTATAAATCTCTGCTGATATGCAGTGTCTTTATGAGCTGCTTTCTTAAGTATAGGATGAGAAGCTACCTACCAGGACTGAACTTTTTCACATGAAAGGCCTTATCCAGCTTCTATTTCTGCAGTAAAATTCTCATTGACTAAAATGGGAGCAGGACCATGCCTCTGGTACCTTCTGTCTGTGCCCTCCTCCCCCAGCTTCCACCCACCCCAACAAAGCATTATTTGTTCATTTCAGCCAAGCCAACAAGAAAAGCTCTGCAAGATTTGTTTCTCAATTAATGTCACAAATATACGCACATAGCATGACAGAACGAAAGGCTATTACTGTTGCTTACACTAAAAATGTGAGTTGTTTTTTCAGACATACCTGGTAAATCTTCATGTGCATACTGAAGAGCAGAATGGAGCAGAATGGAGCACTCATCTTTTAAACTTACACGTCAGCACCATGAAGAAACCTTTACATTGTGAGCTGCTAATAGCAATCCTTCAAAACTGCTGCTTATTAACATCTCCATACTTCTGAAGCATGGTAGAATCATAGTTTCAGGGACACTTTTGAAATAACTAATGCAACAGCAATACAGAAATTTAGATATTAATAATCATAGACTGTCTGTCTGAAGTGAGTATAAATAATCTACATAGCAATTACACTGGTGGTACTAAAATGCATTCCCAGATGACAGGCTAACCTAAGTCTAATTTTTAAAAAGATACCATTAAAACCTGTATCTCTTTATCATGTAAAACTAGATTACTAAATCATAAAGTATGGTCTATCATGTAAGTGTACTTGAAAAATCAAGATTTTATTATCTGGGTGAAACATATAAAGACTTTGTTCTGATTTACTTAGCAGTTTAACTTTCTAGCTTCTGAAATCTGAAGAAATGAAAAAAAAATTCAAAATGTGCATGTCTGTCAGACAAATGCACTGTATGCAGAAGGGGGTATAGACTTACTAAGGGAGACCAAAGAAGAAGAGACTACAGGTTTCAGAATTTATTTTTCACTTGTTGTGACCAACTTGGGAAACCAATCTATAAAATATCTCAGTGAGGATACCTGCCTCCATGCAGCATGCCACTTGGCATGGCATTCTTGTTCAGCACCACAAGTTCCACCAATAAAATCTTAGCAAGATTATTGGCAGCAGGAATGGAACTACTTTTTCCTTCCTTTAATCGCACTGGACAACCCAGATCTGTCGTGACTCAGTGTCCCTGGAAAAACTGGAGAAGGATATCTGATGTATCACATTACACCAGGATAAAAAAAATTAAAGATGTTATATATCCGGAAACAATAGAAGCCTTCCAATAATGTTGTCTGTTCCTCCACCCTCCCACTGTAATAAATATTTCTAACCTCAATCTCTTATACATCCTGCTTATGAACACACACAACCTTAACTTTTCATACTAATATCTCATTTACTATAGTTCATACTTCTGGTGATATCATGTCATGTTTCCACTTTTAAAAGTTAAACATCATGATATCAGATTTTACTATCAACAAAGGATTAACTCTGAAGTTGAAGATTACAGTCACCTTCCTGTTTACTCCTATAATTACTACGCACTCAAGTGTCATTCTACTTTTAGTTTCAACACATCTTGCAATGAAGTACACATTGTTGTCATTTGGTAAGCTGCTTTCCTGCCCTTGGCATTAAATACGATGCTCCTTTCTTAGTCTGTGACATCTATATCTGCATCCGTCAGCCTGATGTCCTTTCATCCACGTCTACAATTGCTACATGCAGAGGAGAAACCACACGGGTATCTAGAGCATTGTTCTTGCAGCAGCAGCAGCCTTGTCAATAGTTGTTCTCACCAATAATTGTCAGCTCTGGCTTTGCTGTGTTATGCTGTGGGTTTGCTTCTGGGAGACAGTTGTAACGTCATTCAATCTGTGAGCATACAGTTGTTAGAAATAATTGCCTTGATAGTTTCCTTAGCTGAGAACAGGAATCTATATTTCTTTCAGGCTTATGTTTTATTGTACTTTCCACAGTGTGAGATGTCAGGTGTAACTGAGAAACCAGAGGTAGTACTAATACATATAAATTAAATAATACTATGGATAAAGTAAATTTGGCCCCACGTGAAAACACCGTATTTTCTCTTTTTAAAGTTAACCACTAAGTTACCTTAGAAGACATTTAAATATTTCATAGTTCATCTATCCTGTTAATGCAAGCTGACTTTTAGCAGAGCTGTATCAGTGAATCTCAGCTGACGATTCATTCCATACAATAGTCACCTGAAAACACATCTTATGTATATTACAGTAATATTTAACTCTAAATTTGATTGTTCTATAAAAACTCTGCTTTTTATGGAAAGGAATATTTCTGTAAGCATTTCAACGATAACAACAATAACAATAATCATCATAATAAAAGTAATAATTTTCTGCATTAATATTTCAGTGAAAAGTCTTCAACAGGTCATACCACTGACCAAAAACTAAGTGATACAAAAACATCAATTCTGTTTAAATCCACAGCTTCAATTAAAAATGTCAACGTTAAAAACATTAAAACATTTTAATCAGTATCAGCTCTAACCAACAAACCATACCAAGAAACTCTTTCTCCATCTACTTTTATAAATTAAAATCTCACAATTAAAAGTTACTCTCTACATGCAGTAAATTATATGTTCGGCTTGTAGGCCTGCCTGCAATTTAGGTCGCCCAACACTTCCTATTATAACAACCCGATTTCAATTGCTTTTAAATTTGCCAAACTGTAACTGTTTGAGCTGAAACTCTCCATGCTGAATACACTCCTCAGCCTGCTTTTGGTGAGGAAAACTTCAGCTGAATTATTTTGGATGCTTAAAATATATAACATCTTGCCTTGATTTTGTATTTCAATAATTAAAAATGTTTGGCATCCATGCTTTGGAGCAAAGATTTGAAATCTGGCAGATAATTTTGTTGTGAAATGTCCTTTTTGTTACTCTCATGAAAATATGCTTACATTTATCCAGGTTATATACACGTAAGAACATGCAGTTCGGCAAAACTTGCTGCAGTCGTATACCCGAAAATCTCTGAAATCCCTTGAAATGCTTGAGTCTCCCACAGCTCCTACAGCAGACTCAACTGCAAACGAGCCATTTTATGCCAGGCAAGGGTTCCCTCCAGGCCACAGCGACAGGGCTGAAGTTAGGCAGACTATAATAACAGCTGGTAACCAGCTCAGGCTACAGCAAGATAAACCAGCAGAACTGTAGAATTGCAGCTTGTCCCCCATGTGCCCTCAGTGACCCTTTTCCTGGCAAGAGATAAAGTGGTGGGAGGGACGGAGGGAGCTCCCCGATTCCAGCGCAGAGGGAACAATGTGAGGACACTGACTGAGCAATTCTTCTAGATCTTAAATCTAGACACAAACTGTAGATTGTGAACTACAGTTAGTCGTTGCACATAAATCAGTGTTGTAGAAAAGACTATCTAGATAGTATCTTGCTATTTCCTTATGTTCTCAATGGACTATGCATGTATAATTAAAAACAAAATGTACTTTGCACCATGCGTTTCCTAGTGTAACTTAATCATCGTGTCCTTGTGAAATGTATTTGAACCAGATATTATTTCCTTCCATGCCAGGGACATTTTTTTTTTCTCTGAAACTGATGTTCTGTTCTCTCACAGGCAACTGCAACAGCACCAGCACCTAAGATCTGTGAAGCTAATAGCATTAGCTTCTGTACTGCCCAGCACAGAGGGCCCCGACTCTTATCACCTAAGCTCATCAGCCTCTTTGTTACAAGAAAATTCAGTGCCACAAGCAATGAATTACAGGGTTTAGAAATTAAGGCTCTTTAACCAGCAAAGCATTTGCACGAGCACTCTCTGAGTAGAGGTAGACTTGAAAACGTGGGGTGCGTGTTGAATCAGGCAGCGAGTTCGCAAAAGTAACTCTCTTCACAGCAATTCATTTTGGGCCTTTTCAGTCACCAAAACAGTATTAGTCAACATCAAAGACTCCAAAATATTGCTGCTTCCCCACATACTCTGGGGGAATTACTCTGGTATTTTATATGCCTATGTGTTTAATAGATACTAAATACTGACTCTTATATTTTTGAATATACAATATCTGACACATTCCTATTAGTGACTTGGGGCAAAGTTATAGCTATACAGTTCTTTCAGTGAAAGGAGATTTTATCACTGTGTTACTAATTTCTCCCTATTCATATTTACATCTCCTGCACCCATACGAAACATCTTCCACTTTTCTGGTTGAACATTATTCCTCTCTTTTTCCAAATTAAACCATTTACAGCACTTGAATAGGGTTTCCCCGAAGAAAATGGAGATGCCATTATCCCCAAATAAGTATGGCACAAAGAGGTAGGCATTCTTGCTTACTTTTTCAAATCCGACAGACTCGTTGTTCGATGCTCACCAAAATACTCGCCTTCTCCAGCTCTCATTTTTTACATATAAAAAGGGATGTTGTTATCCATTCTAGAAAATGCTTTAAGACAAAAAATGGTCAATAAGAGAAGGAAAAGAGTTATAAGATATGTCAGGCAAATTACCACAGCTTGATTTTTCAGCTTTCTAAACAACTTCTCTCATTGAGCTCAACTGTTCCTCATTCTCCGAAAATCGACTTTACTTAAAAAATTAACCTTGGGCTTTGTATTTTAACATGTAAAACTGTACCCACGAAATGTTGTTAATAAATACAGCTTACACATACAGGAGTTATACTTCGTGCTCAAGGAGAAGTCACAAGGTTATTTAGATTCATTGCCTCCTTTTCTGCCAGCAGAATGAACAAAGTACTTAACAAACATAAAATACGTTTCAACGTGGATATAGCCACAACACAGGTGAAGAGGCTTCACAGAGGCATAACTGTTAACAAAACACAAGGCACTGCCAGTACTAATGAAAAGTCACCAGGGAAACTGGTAACCTTCATGCTCAACCTGTATTTGCAATTTAAGAAGGTTCAGGTTCTCAAATGACAATCGGATTGAAAGTGAATACAGAAATGTTAGTTTAAACCACTCTCTATTCTGAAGGCTATTTTACATGTATTAAAGACTTATCAAAAGAATCATATATTATTCAAAGTTGTGCTGTTGCTTACACTGAGGTATCAATTTGCAAGTCACGTACAGAAAGTTCTCAAACACAGGAGGAACCATTTCATAATTCTTAGTTTGAACTCATGATATTATCCAGTTACTGATAAGATTCTGTGGAATAGCCAGATGTAATTCTAAGTCATGAACAAAATGATACCCTGCATTACTTTCTTTTAAACTAGAACAATTCTTTTCATTTACATCTGTATAAGAAAATTAAATCTCTGTTATTTTCTTAGACAGCTTGTTGATTTTAATTTGTATTCCCGACAAGAAGCAATGCTTTACAAATAAAGTTATTATTTGTTTTATATAACAAACTAAGCAAATGTCCTAAGCTATAATTTCTCCTTCAAGCACAACTAGGCTAAATCAAAAGAAAAACAGCCAATGTAAGATATGTAATGCCTCAAAATTAGGTTTCATCATACCAGTTAGATGCTAAGCTCCTGGGACAAAAGCCTGAGCGAGACCTCAATGCTAGAAAACAGAAGTGGGGATTTATTCTGCTAAAACCTATCTAAAATTTTTATTCCGAAAACTCCCATTCTGCTGCTGCCTAAATTTTTTGTCCGTTTTTTTTGGTTAAATTCTATCTGCTTATCTTAATGCTTCTCCACAAACCCCTTTTAATCAAGTCAGCGATATGGTTACACCTCTGATGCAACATCCCATTTTAATGAAGTTAATGTATTACATAATTAAATAACAGGAATATTATATTGGTAATTTAAAAATCTTTGTTATCATGAGGAAATAATCTAGAGAGGCATCATTTTTTGCTGTGGATTTTGGGCAGCAATAGTAATAAAAATGTATCAATATCTATTTTTAATATTTTAGGAACTTTACTTATAACTAAGCAGCTGCTACTCTAATAGACATATTGGGGATTTATGTGGCAAATCCTCCTACGCTGGCATAAGAAGTCATACCTGTGCAGTTTGCAAAACACTGTACTAATTTACAGAACATAGCTTATATTGATCAAATATCTGCATCAGGCAAGTAGAATTTCTACTCTCCAAGCCCAGAAAGCTCTTAAGGAGGCTTGAATTGGCTCTTTTACTCTTTTTGTTCTGAGATAGTCAGTCTCAGTCTCTGCTTTGGGTGTGGAATGAGCACCAAAGCAAAAAAATTGAAAACACAAAGCTACTCTGTCACCTTCTCAGGATTAGGGGATCCTATCGCCTTTGGACATGAACAAAAAATTGCAGCCCTTCTGCTGCAGAACCAGTCTGTCTCCTGGATCTTTGTTAGTTATCTTCTAACAAAGTTATCTTTGTTTTCTTCTAATATCAAGGTGCTGAAGAAGATAGTATATGATATAGTGAAGGTAATTCTTACAATTCCAGCCTGGGCAATTTTTCCCATTCAAGAATTTACAATGTTCAGGCACTCTCCTTGGCTTTAGACATGCTTTTGCAGGATTTGGGTAAGATTTTCCACCTAATACTAACTTCTCTGCCTTGAAACCTATGGATGGGTTACAGTATATGTGCTTCTGTCAAGGAGAAAGTCCATGAGACACAGTTATGTGACTAAGCTGACTGAATTTTATTCTGCTGTGCAGATAAATCTTCCTCTGTAATGAAGGCCTCTGTCCCTGTGATTGTCGATCATCTCTTGGAATTCATTACCCAATTCTTTGTGTTTTCTCAGCTGGTAATGATTAGTTTTCTGTGAAGGCAGCATAAAGGCTTTTTTTTTTTTTTCATTCACAGATCCTGTGAGTTCAGATTCTGAATTTAGTTTTTACACACCTCTGGAGGACCAACTACTGTAGTTAACGTCATGCCTTCACCACAGAAGTTTACCATTGTACACCACATTTATGTTTTACCTAAGCCAAAGTATCATTCCCCTCAAGTGTTCTCCTAAAAAAATTTACCTATTGCATTCCAACCCAGATATCATGCTTTCGATTTGAAATGATCAGACCACTCAGAAGTCCTATTCCTCTTTGTCTTATTGGCAAACATGTTCCTACTGAGAAGTTATCGGACTGGATAGCAGATGGTACAACAGGAGTGCTAAAATTAAACCAGTTTGCAATTTAAGCAATTTCAATCAAAACTTGCAAGCTTAGTGTCATCCCTAGAGAATGAGAGATTCCAAAGCCAGACACCTGAGACTTCATCCACGCTTTACTGAGTACTCTGTTACTGAAAAAATGTGGTTTGGCTCTTAAGAGCAGTCCTAGGCCAGAAATTCCTCCTCCAGGTTAAGGACTACTGCCTAATGTCTCCAGCAGAGTACATATGCACAGAAAACAAGCTGAAGGAATATATAAACACGAGCTAGCAGTGTGCCCAGGTGG
>VXAL01016218.1:24202-43736 GCA_013399475.1 Chauna torquata | reverse complement strand
TTTTTCTTTTTTTTTTCCTCTTTGGTATAGGGCGTTGAGGGCTGTGTATGTTAGAAAAATGTTATATATTAGATTTAAAAAGCAAACAAACAAACAATAAAAAGCAACACCTGGTGATTTTTAGGGATACTTATCTTCACAAGACAAGATTCTTTGGATTATTCCAGTTATGTATATAATAGCTTACAGCACATTTTTGACCATTAGAAATCTACAACAAAAAATATGTTCAGACAGAAGCAGGACACATTTAGTAGAGGAAGGAGCAATACTGCGTTCATTGTTGCATTCACTTTACCTAATGACAGAATATTAAAAGCACTTGGAAGCAAAACAAAACAACAGCAACAGCAACAACAACAAAAAAACTCCAAAAATTGTTTTGTCCACAAAATGAATCAACAATAATGATCTTAATAACAACAACAACAACAACAGTAATGTCAGTTAAACTAGTGTAGTACCATCTGACTGTTTAGTAAAAGGTGTTGAATACAAGTCTTGAAAGCTCACTTCTCAGACATACTAATTGCAGCCTAACAGTTGTAGTTTTGTAGATGTTGGGCTGAATGAAGCAGGCCATATGGAGTGACGGCATCTATACAAAGTCATTTGCATATAGTAAAGGAATGCAAACACTGAGTATTTACAGAGAAGACATTAGGAAGTAAAATTATCTTATCACTGTAAATTCCCTCAATCCAAGCCTACAGAGTAGAAGTAACTCTGCATGTGTTGAAAGTTAAATAAAATTGTGTAGCAAATGACTTTTTTGCACCTGTTGTTCTTGGAAATAGCAAAAAGAAGTGCCTGTTCTTTCCTAATCGCCATCTGACTTGCCATGTTTCCTCCTTCCTCTGGTTTGTATTCTTCCTTAACAGAAAGGAATGCATATATTCTATTTAACAAAGTAGTCTGTTAACCCTTGCTAGTGCAAAGCAGGAGAGCATCCTCTTTGGTCTTCTCACGGCTCTTGGATCCTGTCATGGTACGTAGGTAAGAGGCTGGATGCTTAATCAGGGTATGAATCCTAGCGTCCTCAGATATTCTGGGTGGTCTATGACAATGAACATCAGAGGACTCATTTTCATCACAGCACAAAATTAGCTATGTGATGTCTATTGTTCTCCAATTTCTCACTCATCACTCTAGAAATGTAATCCCAGGTGTCTCATTCCTATGCAAGCAGATGTGGAAGCTCATAAACTGAATTGCAACCTGAAGGAATGAGTTGTTCTCGGATCTTTTTGTTGCCAGGGAAACTACATTCTCAGTCTGTGTATGTTTACCGTAGCCTTTTTTTTCCAAAGCTGTCTAAATTTCATGTTGTGAACTCAGGAATAAGACAGAATAAGACAGAGAAATAGCAATATATGTCTACTATCTTTTATCATTGGTTTCTTAAATAATATTTACAAAAATAGATCATGCATTCTGTTTCAGAATATGTATGGCTTTAACAGGTAAGTGACAATCCTAAGAAAGTATATAATATACATGTTTTGATCCTTTTGGCTATTTTCCTGTGCTCCACTTATAACTCAGTCTCAATTAGAGTACATTTAGATATGGTCTGAATGTCTAAATAGATACATCTCAATAAAAAGTTGTTTCAGGAGAAATTGTGTTTTTTCTCTTCCAAAAGTAGTATATTTTCACAAATTACTCAGTGGCACAAAAGCAGAATGGAGGCTATTGAATCATGCTTCACCGATGGGGACACTGCAGATCTAAGGAACTGTCCTTTATGGTAGAATCTGAGAATTTTTTTTATAATAGTTCAAAATACCCATTTCAACTTCTGATTATATACAGGAAATTGCATCTTAAGAGATGGTATTGCTATGTACGGAACATCTACTCTGACTAGTATTTAGGGCTCTCTTTAATGTACTAGTATCCTATTTTTCCTTTGAGGATCATAGTTAGATTTCAGACACTAAGAAAATCCAATCTGCAGACAAAGGTATCAGACAATTTTCTTTTGAATTGCCTAATGAAATAATTTTCAAAATCATCTCTCTAAAATGTAAGTAGATAGTGACATGGTATAAAAATCTGTACTTGTTCTCTTTGGAGACAACTTGTATGACTGACTGCCTGACTGCTTCACCGTTTGTGAGTCAATGCAGTTCTCTAGATTCAGTACAGCAAAAGGGGCTGTTCTGTACTCCCTGCACTGTACATGGCAGCCGCACAGGCTGTTTCTACTAATTTCTCCACAGCAGCCACAGCCTTGTCCATATTATTTCCTTCTAGGCAGTGATACACAGAAAAGTTTTCTTTTTCCTCTTCTGTGAAGGAAAGAAGACCTACCATTACTACTTCTTATTTTTTAGCTTTTTAAAAAAATCATAATTATTGGGCCTTGCATCTATAAAAGCAGCTTGTAGGAGCTATCTAGAAGCTGTTCTGTTGTGCAGAGCCTGAAAATGATCAGTGAAAAGTCACATAGTGAGGCAGATCCATCAGATTTCTTGTCTCTGAATTATTTCTCAACAAAGCATGTTATCACTAATAAAATAAATGAGGTAGATATCTTTAGCAGAATAATATAGCTCTTAAAAGTCCCACTGGAGCAGTGATTCGCTTAAGCTATGAATCAGAACTGAAGTGGGTTTAAATACTTCATGTTTGCAACCAGCGGGAGCCAGTAAGAAGGAAGATAGCTAAAAGGTGAAAGGTTTTGAAACACATGAGTTTGAATACTGTTCAGGTAGCTCAGCAAAGAAACTGTTACTGAGGTAAAAGAAATTGCTATGGACACAGCAAAAATGTAATGTGAATTCCATGTTTTTAAAATCAATATATATATGTGTATATATATAAAAGATGTTGTCTATATTAAAAGACTGAAAACTGCAGAGTTTTAAGGGTCTGGACTCCAACTTCAAATTCTGCTAGCTCCTGTTGTAAAATTTGGAGGCTATTGGAAAGACCATGATCAATCAGTGACAAACTAGATGAAATTGCTGATAGCTGATGATACCCTGGTTCTGCCATTGGTAAAGTGAATCTGAGAGGTTACAAAATGAGGGAATCAAAGCAAAAATAATTCAGGAGTTCAGAGTCTGGATTAGAAGGTAGTATGTGGATCTATATGCAGCATTTGTAATGTTGTATTATGTTTCCTTGTGTTTGGGAGGAAATGAGAAAAACGATTTAGTTATTGTTCAAGAGCTTGTTTAGGTGGGCGGTACTTGAATTTTATGAACAGGCATAACCATGACAGAGCTATTAGCATAGAGGAAGACCTTGGGTGTTTCAGTAGACACTAGTGCCTCAGGAAATGAATGAATTATAAATCTACCAGGTGATCTGCAATTTGTTCGTTTGAATTTGAAAACTGGTGCCCAGTAAACTAGTCCCCAGGTAAAAAATTATGCCTGCAATGAGAAGCTTGTCCTTTCCACAAAACTGTGGAGTAAATGTATGGCTGAACACGGACAAGATGCAATTGGTATTAGCATGAGGACGAAATCCTTTTGCTCTGGGTTTATAATACATAACACCATAGATCTCTTCAAAGATTGCACCCTCTTGATGATTAGGTGACTTACGTGGGATATCTTCTATGAAAGATATCAGCAGAATATAGGAAGAGACTAAAAGAGAAGATAGATGAGTTAGAGTAATTTTTTTTTTTTTTTTAAACCGTAAATTGGAAAATCCAACATAGTGGATAGCCTCACCTACGTTCCCTCTGTGAGGACTAAACGTTATGCCTACTTAACTGTGAAAACACTAAAACACTGTCCAAGTAAGAGGCTTAATTTTCTGAATTTCAACTTCACTAATTCCCTGAATATTTGGCCCATTTGAATTAAAAAAAACTAAATTCTGATTTTACATTCATATTTCCATTTTTGAAAACTCGTTTCCATAGCTTCTCAGTAGTGTCTCCCTACAACATCCCTCAAAATCAAAAGGTGTAGTGTGTGAATAAAATTACTGTCTTTCGTTGAAACTAATGTCCCTTCAAACCACATTCTTTCATTGCTTTTTTTTTTTTCCTTTCCTTATTTTCAAAATGATTATTATACAGTCATTTTATGTAAATAAAACTCTTTACTAATGGGACATTTTTTTCAAGTCCTATTCTGTAAAGAGCCTGATATTACTAACAACTTAAATGCTGGCACAGCCTTCTTTAATCTGTAGGTATATATTTGACATTCTATTTTCAATCTCTATTTAAGTTTTGCTTGGACTGCCTCATTTATCTCACATAACAGACCAGAGGAGTGAGAGCTTGCAAAAAGGAGGAAGAGGAAAAGCCTTTTGGGAGTACTGGTTTAATAAAAACTTTGTTTTCTGAGCACTTCAAATTTATAAGCACGGGTGCACCTAATTCCCCGCCAATATACACAACTTGTATCTGTAGTGGAATAGCACAGACCAGCTGTCAGTCTGTATCAGTGTCCTCTCTTCTGCTTTACAGAAACATCTTTCAAGAAATGGCTTCAGGACTTATATAAAGAATGCTACTCACAGTACAGATACCAGTGAATAACATACTTATCAGTGGATCTCTTCCTTTGGCTTCTCCTTTAGAGTCTTTGAGTGCCTTTGAAGTGGCTAGAGGTTATTATTATTATTATTATTATTTTAAGTGGACTGGCTCCAGAAAGTTATTGCACAAAGTTGTTTTGAATTGGACTATGACATTCATGATTTCAGATTTTTAAAATAAACCTAAAGAGACAAAAGTTTGCTGTGGCTTTTATTATTTGGCAAACAAGTCTTATGTATTTCTAATCAGTCAACTACTTAATCGTCCTCTATAGTGATGTTTTGTTAAAACATCTGAGTTCTATCACTAAGTGATACCCAGAACTGAACTAAAATATCATAGTAGCAACAAGATGAGATAGCTGGGAAATTCTAGTATAAAGCTTACTATCATGAGGACATTTGTTTCTATTAAACTAACATTTTTTTGTACATTTTACAAATTGTTGCACTCTGATTTTGTTTCCAAAAAAAAAAAAAAAAAAAGAAAAAAAACCCCACAACCTATAAAATGAGGTATTTATTACTAGGTCTTGTCAAATCACAATATTTTTGTGCTAAAAGGAAATCTCTTCTATGTTTTGTTTTGTCCTTTAAGAAACCTCTGCAGCCTGCTGGCATAGCTGGATCTCTTGATCATTTACCTCTCCTGTAAGGCAGTGCAATTTTCTCTCTCTCCTACATTGCACTAATGGAGGTGCAAACTGTCTGGAGAACCTGGCTTACAAAACCAAAAACCTATAGTCCTTTGAACACTGATGATCTCATACAATACCCTGCTTATCTGCAAGGTTTATATTTGTTAATCAGAAGCTTGGTATGTTGAGTGCATCTTCAATTCAATAAGACAATATTTGACATGGTCCCACATGACATCCTGATCTCTAAATTGGAGAGATGTGGGTTTGATGGGAGGAATATTTGGTGGATAAGGAAGTGGCTGGATGGCCACAGCCAAAGAGTTGTGGTCAATGGCTCTACGTCCAAGTGGAGGCTGGTGACAAGTGTTGTTCCTCAAGGGTCCGTTTTGGGACTGGAGCTGTTTAATATCTTTATCAATGACATAGTGGAATCAAGTGCACCCTCAGCAAGTTTGCAGATGACACCAATCTGAGTGGTGCAGTTGATACAACAGAAGCACGGGATGCCATCCAAAGGGACCTGGACAGGCTTGAGAGATGGGCCCACGGGGACCTAATGAGGTTCAACAAGTCCAAGTGCAAGGATCTGCACCTTCGTTGGGGCAATCCCAGACATGAGTACAGACTGGGAGAAGAACTCATTGAGAGTAGCCCTGTGGAGAAGGACTTGGGGGTTGTGGTGGACAAAAGGCTCGACATGAGCCAGCAGTGTGCGCTTGCAGCCCAGAAGGCCAACTGCATCCTGGGCTGCATCATCAGAGGCGTGGCCAGCAGGTGGAGGGAGGTGATTGTCCCCTTCTACTCTGCCCTTGTAAGGCCCCACTTGGAGTGCTGCATCCAGGTCTAGGGCCCCCAGCACAAGAAAGATGTGAACCTGTTGGAACAGGTCCAGAGAAGAGCCATGAGGGCATGTCTCCTATGAAGAAAGACTGAGAGACCTGGGGATGGTCAACCTGGAGAAGAGAAGGCTCTGGGGAGACCTCATTGTGGCCTTTCAGTACTTAAAGGGGGCTTATAAAAGAGATGGAGAGGGACTTTTTACATGGCAGAGAGTGATAGGACAAGGGGGAAGGTTTTAAACTAAAAGAGGGGAGATTTAGATTGAATATTAGGAGGAAATTCTTTACTCAGAGGGTGGTGAGGCACTGGAACAGGTTGCCCAAAGAAGTTGTGGATGCCCCGTCTCTGCAGGTGTTCAAGGCCGGGTTGGATGGGGCTCTGAGCAACCTGATCTAGCGGGTGTCAACCCTGCCACTTGGAACTAGATGATCTTTAAGGTCCCTTCCAACCCAACCATTCTATGATTCTATGAGTTCAGTGTGATGATCCTGAGGAGGGAATGTTGTGCAGACGACTATCATGTATTGACTATTTGTCTTCTTTCAGTACAAGTTTTGTCTTTCCTAAGTTTGAAAAACTATGGTTAAAATAAGGATGGACTACCTTGGCATATTGGAGAAGCATGCAAAATTTCACCATAGTTATCAGTCGGTCTGCAAATAGCCATCTGTATTACTTTTTTAGGCCAAAATCCATTATGAGGTAATCACTGTTATTCTGCTCTTGAAAGACATAATTTACCTTTTTGCATAAATGTGATTTTTAATTTTTAGCAATAAACAAAGTTTATAAATGCAACCTACTTGGTGTTCAGATACGTACTCTCAAGTCTCAAATATATTTAATACATACTACCACAGGAATGAAGTAGGGTTGCTAGGTTCCTTGTGTTATTTATTTTAGATTAGATGTCTCCAGCTTGCTTTAAATAAGAAATAAAAAACTCAAGCTTTTCTCTCAGAAATGAGTATCTAATAAACAGTATTTAATAAACAGGAACTCTCCAGAGGAACATTCAGCAAAACCTCTACTATCGTACCTCCCACTGAAAGCATCAGTCTATAGACTGTGTCCTTCTTCTCTGTCCCCATGACATTTGATTGCTCTTTGCTCTGAATGACTTCAAAAGGATGTTGTCACTCCAGAAAAAGGTATTCCCCTGTGATCTGAATGTTCTCCCAGCTGGACTTTGAGGCTATACATTTTGTTTGTAGGTACCGAAAGAAAAACTCTGTATACACATCCATTTCAGAGATAACCTTCACTCATAGCAGTTTTAAGAGCATTTTCTTTAGCACTTTTTAGAGTTTATACTATAATAGCAGTTTGCAGTTATTTTCAGATGTTGATGTATATACATGACTTCATGTCCTTCATATCAGTACACATTAGCAGCACAGCTAAATATTGGTGGTTTTGGATTTAACAGCATAATATAAGATAATAAAAATATTACATATTACGTATTACATGTTACATATTATTACATATTATATTATTCAGGCACCACTCAGTTTTGTAAAGGTGGAAATAAGTATGTGTTTGTTTGAATCTGACCCAATTTACATTAGTCATTCTTTGAGTATGATCCTGTCTTCCTTTCAGTTACTGTTAGATGTTCTAAATACAAACCTAGTTCATCTTTACATTACCAGGTCACCTGATCCTAAAACTCAGAGTCTAAATGTATCTCCTTAAGGAATGCATGCAAATCTGGTTAAATGTCACAGACATTCTTCTATTTCCTTGAACTGACTAGGTCATCACACAAAGCTGAAGAATATATTGTGATTTAGCTTGTTATTTTGTCAGGATGAAGTGAATTGAGTGTAGAGATGTACTTTACCACCACCAGAGCAGATAAACAGGGCATCATATAATCAAAAGTACGTTGGCAAAAGCAAGATAGCCTTTAGTGTGTTTGGACGCATACTCTGCTCTATGTTAAACTAGGTTTGTCCATGATTTTTTTTTTTTTTTGAGAATTTTAATTAGAATTGAGAGAACTACGAGGTTTCAGTTAAGAAATAGAACATCTTACTCTTGTGGGTAAGAAAATTCTTAAATGAATTACAGGGTATAAACCTGGTGAAGGAAAGCACTATTTCCAGGGAATATGCAAGTGAAAAAGACAATGGATAAAGTTGCTCATGAACTTAACTTTAATAGAAAATTAGAAAAAAGTTAATGTATCAACACTGTGCTCTATCATTTCTCTACTGTGCAGCACTGCCCTTGTGAATGTTTTTACCATTCAGTAACTGAAAGGCAATTTGCCTTTCAAATGAATGACAGGTCTGCTTCTTTCAGCAGAACAAGTGTGTTGAGATGCTAACTTGCCATTAAAGGGCTAAAATCATTAACCATCATGTCTATCTTTCCCTGCAGAACTTGTATGATGACATGGTTGATAATAAGAACTATAAACTTAATAAGGAAACTGGTCAGGTTTTTGAGAACTCCTCCTCCTGGCCTGTTCTTTTCTGCTGTTTTGATTGCTAATGTTGCAGTGCTGGCAATTATTAGTCAAGTCAGTCTCAGATATCTTGATTTCAACTTGATAATATGAATACAAGTTATTCTGAGTGCAGGTTTTGTAATAAATACAACTTTGTCATCTAATTATATGCAAAAAAAAAAAAAAGAAGCAAAAGCTGGCTCTATTTACTTGTTAATTACAAAGGGCTAAAATCTCTGTAAAATATCAAAAGATGTTAGCTGTTCTAAACATTGTAGAACATCTTTCTGTGGAATGGCTGCACGTACATTTGGGTATTAGTAGACGGGCTTCAATGGGACATTGAGCTTACTTCTGAGTCAGACAGGATAATGTCAGCATAGTCCAAAGGCGCCCTGTCATGCAGGGACCCTTTTTCATATTGCTTCATCCCTTATGGAAACTGCATTGCAAGCTCCTGGTTTGAAGGAGGAAAATATTTTTGGCTAGGGAGAGTACAGTGTTAACCTAGATAGATCAAAGAGCACGCTATTACCCTTGCAGGTTTTGCAATGAAATGGTTAACTAAGTTGTTGAGATTTTAGAAATGTTCATGGTTAGAAGACGATGAAGTCCACTCGTGTGGATAATCTTACCATTATTGTACTCTGGAAGATGCAGAGTGATGACAGATCACTTTGAGAAAATGGCAAAAAAAAAAAAAAAGGTATTATTCAATGAACTGAAATGACTTTATGCGATATAGTAACTGTAAAGTGCTTTCTTCCTTTAAAAGGTCTGAAGCTTGAAAACAAAAGCTGGATCAGCTCTAGCAGTCATCTTCAGTGCATACCCACTTCTACATATTTGTATTCCTCAGGGCATTTGGACTGAGAAAACAAAACTAAACAAAACGAAACGAAACGAAACGAAAAGAAAAGAAAAGAAAAGAAAAGAAAAGAAAAGAAAAGAAAAGAAAAGAAAAAAGAAAAGAAAAGAAAACAAGAGAAAAGGAAAGGAAAAGAAGAAAAGAAAAGAAAAAAGAAAAAAGAGAATAATAACAACAACAAAACATTATTCTACAGGGTCTGAATGGAGCTGATTCACATCAGAGGCAGCCATTTCCCTATACTAATCCATTGCCTTGCTGCAGTGTCAATGTATTTTGTGCATCGAGTAAAAGTGCATATTTAGTGATGGGTTTTCCTATCTTGTATTGCTATGTTTGAGTGAAAAATGACTCCAGAGACACTGAAATGGAATGTTTTTGTAGTACTGGAACTCAAAGATGATACATAGAGCTCCAAATTGTCACTGGTTAAGAGCGGATCTAAAGCTAAACCCAAAATTACGGTGGAAGTTTTCTTACTTGAGGTGATTTCTTCTGTAAATAACTTATTTTATAAATATCTTGTAATGCCTTAGGTAAAATAAAAGATTTCTCCAGAACTGTGAAATTCTGCAATGTGTTTTCTCAAGTACTTCTTTTGGCACAGAAAGATTTAACTCTAGTTATTAATTCAATTTTCTTTTAAAGTTTCAAAAAGGATTATTTTTCTGGCAAAATACCAAGAGTAAATAAATATTATAGATCCAGTTCAGTTAGCGATTCTTCTGGTCAGCTTCTGGATGAAGAGTTTAACTCTGATGAGGCTTGGCAGAATGAATTAGGAACCCAGAGCTCACTCCCTTGAATTCTTGTAGATTAAGATGATCTGAATAGCCTAATAATTTCAATGCTTCACTCTGTATTTAATTCTGGAAAAAAAAAATCTACATAAAATCATGCTTCTATAAGATATAACTGTATTTTTTTCTAACTCCTAAGTTCTAAGGAAATGAAATCACCAGTTCTTATGGTCAGAACACTGAATGAAAAATGCCTATACATTTTGTTTAAGTTAACTCAAACAGGCAAAAATGTCCAGAGCAAGTAGGCATTTTTCTCCACATTTTTGTTTACTTCTTTACCTGCTGCATTAATTAGATGAATCTCGTGTAGTGATATGAGAAGTATCTCAAATAGTGGCAGAAATGGAACCACCATCATAAAATGATGATGTTGATGGTGCACTTTTTTCCTATTATATCCTGTGGGAACACTGTGAATTAATGTCACTTAGAGCTCAAAGTATTTTCTCCCCCTATGTACATTTTGACAGCTAATGGGAGGTTTGATATCAGCTGGGAACGGGGATTTTGATTTACATCTGGAGTGGGCAGTTTTGGGAGCCAATCTGAATTTAGCTAAAAGTTATTAAAAATCTTCAGTGCATTTGGGATCATAACAGTCACAGCAGTTATGGTGCTAGTAAGAAAATTCTATCTAGTTGCTGAAGTGTGTACATCTGCACGTGGGAGTTCTTGGACTGATTATTCCCAGATTTGTCTGCTTAAGCCAGCTTCCTTCTCAGAACAATAACACGGACTGTGTGCAAAATGTAGACAGTCCTAGTATGCTATGTCCAAGCTGGTATCTTTTCAAATACTGCACTACCATCACCTGCGATGGAGTAATGCCAGACACAAGTACAGATTGGAAGACGAGAGGCTGGAAAGCAGCTCAGCAGAAAGGGGGACCTGGGGTTGCTGGTCAACACCAGGCTCAGCATGAGGCAGCAGCGTGCCCTAGCAGCCAAGAGGGCAAGTTGCATTTTGGGGTGCATTAAACACAGCACAGCCAGCCAGGCAAAAGAGGTGATTCTCCCGGTATATTTAGCAATGGTGTGGCCTCACCTTGAATATTGTGTGCAGTTCTGGGCTCCACAATATAAAAAGGATATTAAGGTCCTTGAAAGAATAACAGGATCATAGAATATCCAAAGTTGGAAGGGACCCATAAGGATCATTGAGTCCAACGCCTGGCTCCACACAGGACCATTCCCTCTTTACTTTGAGAAAATTGTGTATGGAACAGGAATTATATTTTGGCTTTTAAAATGAATTATGGGAAATAAAAAAATGTAGTCTGATCTCAGTGGAAATTCCAAATATGAATGTAGATAGCATGCGTTGTGGCAGTGCAACAGAATTTTCAGCCTGGATGCCTGAGAGTTGTCTGTTTACAGTACAATAACAAGCTGCCAATTGTCCTTCTGTTATTTTTTCCTTAAACTTGTCCATGCATTTCATTCCTTCTCTTTGGCTCTGTATTTTTATCCTCTTTCTACCAGACTTTAAATCTTTAAACATAGCCTAAAATTGTATCCTCTTCTTCCTTCTTTCAGTATTTTTTTGTCAGCAAACAATGAAATTATGAATCCTGGGCGGAAACTGCTGCCAGAAGTGCTTCTTACTTTCTGATCTGGGAATGATTACCACACCATCTATAAAAAGAAAAGTTTCCCAAATTTATCTTTATTCACTGCTGAGAGGAGCTTTAGAAACAGAGCTCTTTCCATTTAGGTGTTAGATGTGTCATGCTCTTTCTTTTCTAGTTGTACACCATAGCGTGTATTCTCTGCAGATTAATTTCCCAGTAAAAATGTTGAAAAATGTAAAAAAATGTTTCCTGCTGTTTAGCTCTTTTTGTCTACTACTTGAGATTTCCAAAAGAGCACTCTTATTAAGTGAGTTGAAAATATAATTATGTATTTCTTCTGCTGCTTTGTTCTGTTCCTTTTTGATACAGTTGTGCCGTTTCCAGAATGTTGGTGAAAATTTTCTTTTGATTCACTGTGTAAAAGGGATTGTAATCCACTATTTAATTCTTGTCTTTGTAGTGGAACCATGTGATGGTCCCTGCAGTCAGTACTAAGAATACTACTTCAAACTTAGCTTGTTGGCTTGTCCTCTGAGCTGTTGGCATGATACTATTGGCCTATCTTTTAATTTCTCTCTATTCTCGTATTTGGAAATGGAGACAAAGGAACATATTGACCATCTCACCTTGATTGCTCAACTCAGTCATCAATGTTTGGAGCTTACTTATATAATACATGAAACAAGCTCCTAAGGGTCTTAATTATTGCTATAGTAATATTTTAATACTATTATTACTATATCTGTAGGATAGTCATGGACTGTGGAGGGACTCTAGGCCCCTAACTGCAGTACTTCCATACCTCAGAGGGCTGTAATAAAGCACTCTTGGGGTCCTAGCTACTTCACTGTTTGTTATGCAATACACTGGGCAAGTTACTTGTCATATAATTAGTTATATGCCTCTGCTTCCATCAATAAAAAACCAAGAATACTTACAGGGTTGTCCTAACTATTGACATAATTGCATTTTCATGAGAATATATAAAAAATTTTGGTTCTCTTAGCAAAAACCACATATTGATATCAAATAAACTTTCTCCAAGTATCTATTTCTTATTCTGTATTAAAAAAATGCAAAGCCAACACATCTTGACATTAATTTACTATTGCTACAGTAGTTATGAAAATTAATTATAATTTTAACAACTTATAATAATAATATAATAATTTATTTTTCTCATAAAATAGATCCTTCTCTAAGCAATCATTAAATATGCTCTCCTTCACCATGTATTTCCTCTGATTAATATTTCTGAATCATTTTCCACAGAGTGGTGTTCTTTCAACTTCAAGATCCAGGAAGCGAGGATGAAAAGAGGAAAGAAGGGGATATCTACAGTAAAGACTTTTTGGGGTTTGCTGTTGTGAAAACCCAGAAAGCACAGTTAGGAAACTTATTAATAACCTGGCACTTTAGGAAGAACCATTGAAAACCTTCCATAGGTAAAACACTTTCTGAATCTGAGGAATTGTTTTGATGGGAACACATTGATTTCTGTTTTCACTCTTGGGAGAAATTGGTGTCCTGCTTGCTTCTCAGTTTTGACGACATGCTGCTGCCCTGTGCTGTCCAAAGGATAGGAGAGCCCTGATAAGACTCTCTGGTTTTTTTTTTTTTTTTTTGGTGAAGTTCAGTATCCAGGGACCCTGATTTCTTGGCAGCTTTCTTTTCAGCCTGCTCAGTTTCCCAGAGAGATGGTTCTTCAATGAGTTGGAGAGTCTTGAGCAGCTGTTTCCATGATTCAGTCACCCCATATAATAAGTCATTTGCATCCCATTATATTTAGTCTCGCTATAAAACTAGAAATTAGCTGAATTTCATATCACCAATGTGTTTGTATAAGTACTTCTGGAGTTTTATGACATGAAAAGTGCATATACAGAGACTCATAAACTCAAAGGTGAATAATGTCTCCTTTTCTCACATGTTTGTTCACATCTGCCCAACAGGAGAAGTGTCTTGGCAAACTAACTGGTAATGGAGGCTACCCAGGCATTTAGCACTTCAAAAATATGTCTGCATGTCACTAGCATTTTGTCAGGTGGCCTTACATTAGCAGGAGATTCATAAATCAATATCCTTATTACATTCATCAAAGGGAATCTGGATTATAGTATATCTTGAGGGATATATTTACATTAAGCAGAATGCCAAGGAAGAAATCTTCACTTCAATTTAGAGGTTACAATCCAAGGCAATGCCAGAGGCTTCAGATCACAGAAATATGGAAAGTAATAACTGCTGAGTAGCATTGCAGGTATTTATTGTGGTGCATGTATTTAACTTCTAACCCGTTCCACCCACAAAACACATGGTTTCTGTTGGGATATTATAGGTTCATCAGGTTCATGATAAATATGGCAGCAAAGACTGCATTCTCCTTCTGTGAGACTTTTTTCTTTATGTGCCTTGGACTTTCTTTTCTTCTTCTTCTTCTTCTTCTTTTTTTTTTAATTTTATTTTAGGATGGTGTGTGCAATATTCAGTGGGTACTTTTTCCTGTTGCAGCAGTTATAGTCAGTGGAGTAGTGAGGACTTCATGAATCATAGATGACATTCAAAAAATCTTAGATGGATAGCAATATTATTGGATAAAATTCAAGTCAGAAAAGTGTTCTAATAAATGAGCTTAAGTATCTGCCAAGAATGTGAAATATCATCTAAGTAGCAACTAAGATAATGCAATGTTAAGAATGCAGTGTACTAGAAAGAATGCAAAAAGGAAAGTACCTTGCTAGATAGAAGGTATTTTATAACTGCAATGTTGTACATTACTTGTGGCAGTGATGACACTGCAGTTAAAATGAAGGTAATTAGTACAGTCTTGTAACTGTTATTCCTATGTCTCTCAACCTGAAATCAGACTCTTGTAATGAAGTGTGCATTAGATACACCTTTACAAATGTGTCAAAGCCACAGCTTTTTTGAGGAACATAAGTGAGCAGTGAGTGAGCTCACTGAATTTTGAGTTGTTCATATTTGTTTTTGTCAAATCCTAGCCATGCAAAACTAGAGATTAGATATAGGTTGCTACTGTGTTTTTTAGTTACGCAGTTTGTGCAGGATTAAAAAAGTGTGTAAACTGTGGTGGCCTGTTGATGGTAAGGGAGCATGAGCATGGGCTGTTTGAATGAATCTTTGGCTCAAAGGGTGATACTTAATAGATGTCCAGTGAGGTATTATTTGTGATTTCTAAGGAAAATTGCAAACAATAATACACTGACATGAAAACTGAGGTACTGAGTTATTAAGTGACCTCTTTCCATTGGATCTCTGCAGGGAAACCTATATTCAGAGCTGGAAATTTTGTCTATTTCTTTTATTTATTAGTCTCCACAGATTTTGTTATAGTGTTGTGGCTGTCTGGAGAGAAGCAGAACAGAACTGAAAAAAAAACAAAACCCTACCAAACTCCTCCCCCCAAAACAACAAACAAACTAACAAAAACTATTTATAGAGAAATAAGAAAGATCTGAAAATCAGACGCATAAAGAATCTCTATATGACAGTTCAGTAGGGAAAAAGGCAAACCTGAGTGAAAGCTTTACTGGATTCAGTTAGTGCTAGTCTGATTCCACATTTAATGCTTTCATGAATTTTGAATGATTTCTATGGGAGAACTTTTCTTGAGGCTGTTTCACTCACCAAAGTGGCAACATGGTGTGCAAAATGACCTCCTGCTCATAACTGATAGCAGGAACAACAGTACTTTGAAATTATACCTCTGGGGAAATTATAATGGCTGCTCAGAGGATTTGTAGAGGCAACTTGCACTCAGCTTCTTGGTCTGACCATCTTCAGGTGGTATCACCCACTTAAATTGGCCTGCGTGAGGGTCATCTGCACACAGTATTTGTTCTCCTACCTAATTCAAAAGGGAGCTCTTTGCAGAAGGCTATGCTGGGTGAATTTTTGTATGTTATACACTGTGTTTGTATAACCAAGAAATTACTCACTCCTCACTGCTCTAACAGCTGTTAGTTGGCCATAAAAAGCTTAAATATATCTCGCTATATTGGAATCTTAACATGTACAAACTCACTATTGCAGTTGCCAACAGGGTGCTGAGCAACACTGATAGCACAGACAGCTTGCTCAGAAATGCCATCTTATGACTACAGTCTTCCTTCCACCGCACAGCTGCCTTCTTATTCAGTTTCTTTTCTAAAGGCTGTTCTTGGGCAAATTGAAAGTTGGCAAAATAGTGCACCTGAATTCCCCAGTGGAAACATTTTCACAATTGACTGCCATACCTGCCACTCTCCTGGTGGGTGTCTGCAAGTCCTAGGAGGTTTACTTTTATTATTATGAAATAATTGGCACATTGTAGATGAAATTGTGTACATGTTCCAGGTGCTGGAAGCACAAGTCTTTGTTAGACAATATATCTGCATGAACATTTTAATGTTACCAGTATTTTTTGCCTTATTTTTGTGAGAGGCGCAAGTTACCCAAGTAGAGGATTGAATCCTATGAACATCTGAGCACAAATGTTTTGGTCAAAATTTCTGCAGTGAGAACTGTAGTTTGACTGATGTTTTTCCAAATCACATCTTAAAAATTTTTCTCTTTTTGTAGTTAGGAGTTAAAACATTGAAACTGCTATGATAAAGACAGAAAGATAAGGTAAAGAGGTCACTTAATAACTCAGTGCCTCAATTTTCATGTCAGTCTTTTGATTATTTAAATCCTACATGAAATATTTATTTTGAATGTACTTTTTTTTTTTTTCCCTGTTTTATATGGGAGAATAACATTCTCTACAGTTTTGCAAATGTGTCTTCAACAGCGTTAGTGGAATGGAGAACTGGGGGGAAGGTACCTCTGCCTTTTTTACATACATGCTTTTTTTTTTTGTGATGAAAACTAGTACAAATGCTCAAGAAGAAGGAACACCTAAAAGAAACATATGAAAAGATCAAGTACAGAGATTAATTTGTAATTCTTGATTACATGAAAATTCAATCAACTGTTTTAGAAAAGTGTAGCTGTACATGATAACTTAAGTATTTCTCCCATGCAGAGTTGATGAGAATGACCATTTATACCATTGCTCTTTTACAAGTGAAATAATTGTGAACAAAATGGGATGTCTGGTATATTTGGAACAAGGAGTTTTTGAGTTACGTGTATTTATATTACAAATCAGAAATATGAAACTAGACCCTGATACTAGTGCCTTTTAGGTTTTCTGTTTCTGTATATTTTTCATACAATCAGTAGTTTTAACATCTTAACATTATTATTAAATTGTTATTGTATTTTCATAATATTTTCTGAATTTCTGTAATATTTTCTTAACAAAACTTACTGCTCTCAGCACTAGTCTGAGGATTTTTGGAGTGCTGTGGACATTGTATAGCACTGAATCTGTTAAAACATAATTATACTGGTCTTTGCACCAACTTGATTTTTTGCTGTAAGATCAATATATGTATATACAATGCTATATAGGTAGAGTTAGACATAGTATTTCAATTGAATAAATCATAAGTGTCATAGGTTCTTTTAAGTGTAGTTATTTAATTTTTTTTTTTTTTTGGGTGGAGACAGTAAATACTGAAACCCTAACTTATAGCACTTAGTCTCATCTTTATAATATTGTTTTTTTAAGCCTAGTTTAAACCTTCTTAAAATAAAGAATATGTAAAATCAGTAGTTAATTTTCTTCTTCGGATTAATTTTGAATACCTGTTTTCAAGCCAGAATCCCTGTCTGCATTAGATAGATATGGCAGTAATTTATTCCAGAATGTGTTCATGGAAATAAATTTAAAAGACCTTCTCACAATGTCTTTTTCAACCTTGGAATAAGTTAAATAAAGTCCCTTAGTTGATCATAAACCATAGACTTATGTAGCTTTGGTGATATATGTTCTATCAAAGAGTCAGACTCCTCCGCAGTGCAATAATTATCCTGATCAATAAAGTAAATTAGGAATAAAAGATAGACTGTAAGAGGAAGATTCTGGTTAGGATGGTGAATTGGTACTGGAACTTTATTGTTTGATCTTGCTTTTATAAAAAACATGACAAAACTAAAAATAGGACTGCTAGGATTAGCTTGTGTTGGACAAATTTTATTTCTAATCTTAAATAAATAATCATGGTCAGTCAAACCCTGAACCTTACAGTCCAAAATACTCCAGAAGTTTAATGCTGTGATTCTGCAATGCTGCAGCCAGCACTGATAGCTTTTATAAACCCCTTCCCAACTTGCAGCTAAAATGCTATGGTGGATTAGGTAAATGTGTCAGAGGTAAGAAGCCTATGTTAGTAGAGTCTTGTGGCATGGTTTTCTTTTTAATGTTGAATATCTGATCAATAAGATTAACGAGCCTGGAAAAAAAATAATCTATTGGGTCAGTTTGTGCCCACTGTAGCACCTGCATGTAGGAGGAGGAGCTGCCTTTGCAGCCTAGACCAAACTCACCTTCCACCAGCTGCGAGGTTGACGCTTAGTATTTAAAACAGTTAATGTTGGGCAGAATTTACATAGTTTGGTAATAGTAAGTTATTTGACTAAATGCTAAGCAAATAAAGGTCAGTTAGGGTATAAGGTACAGTAACAGAATCAGTGAAATTCCAGAACACTCAATCGGCTCCTCCTACAAACACCCAAGGAGAGCAAATAGACCAGTGCTCCTGGTGTGAGACCCACCAAGATAGTGTGAGGACAGGTATTGGTGTACCATTTCAACTAATTGAGGTATTGCTTACAGGGGTATATAATTGATGATGAGATGCAGGGTAGAGAGAAATTTGCAATGAAGTAGAAAGAAATTTGGGAATATGTAAAACTTATGAATGGATGTTTTAAGGGATTTAGGGGATATGTGAAATGTAGTAAGGGATGCCTAGGGGAAAGAACAAAGGCAGGAAAAAGGAGGAATCCATGTAGGTTGGGGAGGAAATGTGAATACAGTATACATTTCAGTGGGCAGAGGCACTGTTTTCTGTCTCAATCTGTGTGGCTGGGGTTATGTATGCTGTTTGTGTTGTGCGTGTGTGTGTGTTTGCACGTACAGGGGATATGTGCTTGGCCTCACTACTGCATGGGGACACAGAACTGCCGCAGGCTCATGGGGACAAGGAAATGCCATGGGTCTGGTCCCCTATGGGTACAGGTTCCTCTGACAGAATAACAGACATACATGGAAGAAAGACGTAATATAGAAATGAATGGAATGATGCTTGAAACATATTCTACAGAACAGTCAGAGCAGTTCTGTGATAAAACACTTATAATTTTGAAATGCATTTGCAGCCAAGCACTTTCGTCTTGCACATAATAGGCAATGAAAAGTTCTTCATGTGCTTAAAACATCTGCATAATGACATCATTTGTTCCTTCCTTATTGGCTCTTAACATTTTGCAGATTGGAAAAGCTTCTGAAAGGTGGTAAGGGGCCAGAGTCAGATGTCAGGCAGGGTATGCACAACAGGTGTGAAGGTTGAGGTTGCTTACAAG
The DNA here is from genome assembly GCA_013399475.1 of Chauna torquata. Taxonomy (NCBI): domain Eukaryota; kingdom Metazoa; phylum Chordata; class Aves; order Anseriformes; family Anhimidae; genus Chauna; species Chauna torquata. Next base: position 24,571 of record VXAL01016218.1, on the reverse strand, counting down.
GGGCCTGCAGCCATGCCTCAGAAGTCCTGGGAAAAACAGAAGTTCCTGGAGAGATGTAAAGGGATGGTACAGCGTTGTGCCACGTAGTAACATCTGAAATGGTCTGAGAAAAGAACCCCAGATGTACAGGCAATTTTGTTTAAAGGCATGCTTACAGGTTTACTTAAAAGCAGCAAGTAGACCTTACGACCTAGCAGTGGTGCTTGGAAAGTAAGCTTAGCTCATTCTACTTTTATATTAAGCTGCTGTTTCACAGGTAGCTTTAAGGATTGAAAGCTTTTAACAGACTTCTTTTCTCTTCTTTTCTTTTCTCTTTTCTTTTCTCTTTTCTTTTCTTTTCTTTTCTTTTCTTTTCTTTTCTTTTCTTTT
>VXAL01016218.1:12709-23703 GCA_013399475.1 Chauna torquata | reverse complement strand
TCTCCTCTCCTCTCCCTCTCCTCCTTCCCCTTCCCCTTCCCCTTTCCGTTTCCCTTTTCTGAGTAAGAGGAGAAATACAGCTACTTAATAAAGTACTGTCCGAACTGGTCTTATGTTGGTAACGGATGTGTGTAACAGAGTAACTACAGGCTCGTGGAGAATCTGCCTGGTTTAGTCTTTCCATCAAGGAAAAGAGGAATTGCCTTATCTGTGTTATAAATTTTGAAGAAACCACAGATGTCAGAGGAGAAGCTGTCTGAAGGGAAGTAAATGGTATTCCTTATTAAAAGAATGACAACAAAAAGCCTGCTTTTGTGACTTTCTCATGGCTGTGAGAAAACCATGTTACCACAGAATGGGTAAGCTCCAGTAGCAAAACAAAAATAACAAATAAGGGCTTGGTTTTCATAGATATATATCCAATGTATATCCAGGTATGATTAGTAGGAAAGAGGATAATGAGTTAGAGTGCTGATAGACAAGAACGTCTTCTTGTTCCCATTTAAATTAGTAGGATCAGAAACTATCCTTGTAATAGAGAAGGTGATATGCTTCTTGAAGACAGTGACCAAAAAGGGAGAAATAACTGAATGCAGCACGTAAGACACAGGTAATACTTTTGCTTGATGTTTCAGTGGGAAATGAAATCAAACAAGGCATGACACTAATCCTAATTTTGTAATTTTTTTTCAGCATTTGTAGGACTATACTAGAGAGTCAAAACCTAGATCAGTTAAGGAAAATGAATGTTTTTAAGTCTGTATGTAAGATGTCATCAATAATGAAAACAATTCACAGAAATATGTGTGTATTAGACTTTAAAAATAGAGATGAGGAAAGAGCCCATTTCTAAAACTATTCTTGAAAAAAGAATTGAATAGGTAGAATACTAGATGTTCTACACTTAGAAGGAGAATTTCTTAAAACCCTGTGTGGACGACAGATTTAAAACTCTCCAAATGATCATACCTTTTGCTATATTTAGATTTATTTTTAGGTTTTGATACTTCACTTTTATCTTGTTTTTGATACTACTTTAAATGATAGTAATTAGAGGCTTGATGGATAAAAGGTTTATTGCAGGCGCAAACAGGAAACAATATCCCTTTATGTTACTGAACTAAAAAATATTAAAAAGAAATATATACTGCTGATAATCTGTTAATATCAAGTGTATGACGGTACTCTTTTCTATGCCTGAACATAGACTGCAGTATATGAACACCATAGGATGCTGACTGCTGAAGTCTAAATTGAAGTGCTATCATCTGCTGACCTTCACATTGTCAGTACCAGAAAAAAAATAGTTGCAATAATTGTGCTTCAGTAAGTTAACTTTCTCATTTTCAGGCTTATGCCTGAATTGCAAAGGAGAGTTATATTGCAATGATAGGATTATGGCACTATTTTTTTCCACCTGTGGATTCTTAGAAGAAAATGGACAAAGCTGTTAAAAAACACCATGAATGAATACAAGCTAAAAAACCTCACACTTTATTGAAAAAAGTAAACAAAATGTTTGTTGATGTGATAGTTGTCAAAATTTGAAGGCCCCTATAAACAATACATTTGGATTTGGGGCTAATTTTGTTGATAGATGTCATGGCTAATGCTGTGCAGCATTTTTTCCCTGTTTAACTGAACCCATTCTCTGTGTTTCAGATTCAGTAAATGGTTTGGCCTAATGGAGAATCCAATGCTTTTTTTTTTTTTTTTGATTTTTACAAGTCTTCAGTCTCACTAGGGTATTGTCTGTAGGAATTTCCCTTCTCATGGACTGGAAGACGTTTTTACTTTTCTGGTAGTAGACATAAAACCTAAGCTTGTATATCTTGGAAAGTACCACCCCAGGCAAAGCTGGTCAGATGATAGTGTTCTACACTATAATTTAGGCAAAATGTTTTTCCAGTAATTTTGTGAAGAAGGCGTCTATAAACTATGATGATTATTATTTATGTATAGTTTTGCTCTCAGTGAAATCACTTTCACTGAAAGTGATAAAAGATAAAATAAAAGTTGCTTTCATGGAGTAAAATAACTCAATATAAAAGCCTTTGCCAGTTGTTTTCTTGTAGGACAAGTAGATGGCAGCAAGTCTTGGATGTATCTTTACTTAACCAAGGAACTTTAAATATTCTTATCTTCTTTGGAGCAGAGGTCACCAGTAAGTTCGTCTAGGTTATTTTGTATCTAAAAGATCTAAAAGATTTTTTGCCCAGAACAAATCTTTCCTTATTTAGAAATAAATCTAAGGTAAATATAAACATAGCAAACAAACTTTAGTATTGGCCACAACTTCCTCAAAGGAATGGTATTGAAGATCAAACATCAGTAGTGCTGGTTGGGAATTTGCTGATAAAACATAGTAGTTAGAAAAGATGGATGATAAATGACAGGACAGAAGCAACAATTCTGTTACCCCAAATGATAGGACAGAAGCAACAATTCTGTTACCCCAGCTTCACAAAATGGTATCAAGAAAGTAGTAGAAGTGCTGGGGAAGATTCCTAGGGCTTATGGCTCTTTTCACATTGGTCAAGGACCAAGCATGTCAATGGGTCTTTGACACATTTACTGTGTTGGGGTTGGACTACCTATAGCCATCAAACTCAGAGGCTGGAAACCTCCAGGAGGTTCCAGCTTCAGAAGAGCTTTCTGGTTGGTTTCCCAGAAATGGGGGCTATAACACTGTTCTATGATATTCTTGTCTTGTTCATAGCTTTTCATAACTGAACTATACTGATAATTTAATCACTGGAGTTAAGGAGAATGTGAAATGTAAAAAGTTGTACTTACTGCTTTGACTAGGAAACAAACAAACAAATTTTCTGTCCAACTTCCTGATGTGTAGAGTGTCAGTGTTTCCTATATTAAGTCTTTGCAGTTTCTTTTTCACAAGATTTTTTTTTAGAACAGTAAGTTTGAGTCAGAACAAAAACAACTTACGGATTCAAATTTTACTCTAGATGGAAAATTCAGTGATTTCCCTCTTTTCCCAATTTAGCAATAAACTGTTTCCAAATACCAAAATGTTAAGTAGTTGTGTAAATATGTAGCAATGCACAGTCTAAATACGTGATTTCTTATAGTCGCTTTAAAATCTGTTTCATTTTATCTAATTCTATTGTTTATTGAAATAAAAATAATGAATATATTTTCCAAACCTTTGCAGTTTTGTTTTGTGAGGAATATGTTATGAGCTAGTATTTATTATTGTTTGGAATATAGATTTGCCACTTCTAACCATTTTTAACCATCTGAGAAGTAAATTGGTTGCCTAAGCATAGCGTTCTAGATTGACAGTCCTAGGTCCTAAAAATCTGTTGTGAACAAAACTACCCAGCCATAATGGCTTAAAGCTTTGTTGCTATATTGAAAAACTGACATTAGAGAAGAAAAGAAAGCTAAGAGCAGATGGAAGCATTTCTAAGTCTTATTTCTTAAATGTGAATAATGGATGAGACAGCTGAAGTAAACATTTTGATAGCTTTCCTTTTATTTTGCAACTGTCTCATCACTTTTCAGTTGTACATGTCTCCTAGACAAATGAAGAGGGCAGTAGTGTGAACTTGTTTGTACCTTTACAAATATGTGAGTACCCCACGACTTCACACTGGGTTGAAGAGCCATGTCTTTATAATACGTAATGCATCCTCATAGGACTGGGTTTATAAAGCAAAAGAATTTGTGTCTAAGTTTAATTGTCCAGAGTCAGAAAGTCATCCAGAATCTGCTACTTGCTAAAGAGAGAAACGCACCTCCAGAGAGAGTTTTATTTCACTTTTTTCAGGATGGCACGAATCACTCTCAAAGTACCTCTTTCTCCATGGGCATCCTAACCCTGATGACACGTGAATTTAGAAGGGTAGTTCAAGTTGAGAACAATTCATCTGAGCCCATTTTTAACTCTTTACCCACCACAATGGCTTAATATTAAGTGGCAAGCTAATTTCAGACCTTTTCTTCACTTCCTTGAATTACTTATTAGTTCTAATAGGTATTCCAAAGGAGAAGCTGAAAAACTGTTTTACAAACTCTGGGCCACATACTAAAATGTTACTTCTAATAATACTTCCTCTGTGGACTTTCATTTGGGAGCAGGGGGATGTACAGTTCCAATTCTATGTAACATCAGCAGATCTGGCTGAATGGTGAAAGAAGCACCCTACTCCTCTATCCCTACCCTGGGCCTATAGACCCAGAATTACTGTTGCTATAGCAGTTTCTTGCATGTTGCTGAAATCAATCTCTTCAGAATAATGCATCATATTCTATTAATTGTATGGCAAAATAAAAATACCTACTTTGAAAAGCCCCAGAAATTAATTGTTAATACTAACACACAGTGTTTGTATATTTAAATGCCTGAGTATCCTTAAATTGTTTAAAGCTTCATCATATCACATAGGAAACTGAGGTGGAAAGGCCATGAGTAGATCTCTTTGGTATTATATTTCTAATTTGAGTAAAATGAATTGAATAAACTTATTCTCAAACAACTTTCTCACATGAATATGTCTTCCATGGCAACTTTGTGTCTAACATTGAATATGCTTGCTCAGTGAGAGAATGGAAGAATGATTTCCACAAATGCTCATATAGCATACCTTGTTTATATAAACTCCTTCCAATTAAAAACAATAACAACAACAACAAAAAAAACAAACCAAAACCAAAACAAAATAACACCATCAAATAGAATTTATAAGAAAAGTTGGATTATTTCAAAGGTAGATTTTTTTTTTTTTAGAAGGATATATCATATCACTTGTCCTTTGTTATCTCCAGCTCTTAATGTGAAGCTGAAGCTATCAGCTGCACAAAAAGGAAAATTATGACTTTGCAAAATGCTCAGGAGTGCTATGGCAGTCCTTCTTAAAGTACTTGAATGATATCACAAAAGTCACATATTTCCCCTCTCTCTGTGTTATTAGTTAGGGAGGTGTTGTGCAACTGCATAGTCTGAGTTGTATGAGTGATTGTATTGGGGAATGGAGGCTAAGCAAGAGTTAAGCAGCTAAAAAATCTGCAGGAACAATTAATTACAGGTCACATTATTCGAGGGGGCATCCCAGAGGTATGGATACATTCAACACGTATGATAGAAGTATCAGAATGTAGTAAAACTGAATTTAGCGACTGATTATAGCTTTAGTGGTGTTTTACGCTGCTCTGTGCATTGTCTCTTTGAAGATTGTCTCTACCTCCTTCCATTTTTTCTTTTTTATTTCCTTAAAAAAATGCTGTAAATAGGTCATTTTTACCTTTTTTTTTTTGCTTTTTGCTGTTTCCCACTGTGCCTCACTTTAGCAGCATAAGGGTGATGCTGGCTACATTCCTTGCACTGAGACAGCATTTGTCCAGAACATGCAGTATAGAAGCATATTTCTGAGATATGTACAAACTTGATAAGTGACTACATTTTCACCTGTGATCAAAATGATCTTATTAAACATGCCAGCGATAACAAGAAGGTTGAATGGCTAGTGGAATAGTTTTATGCTTTGTTCCTGTAATTCCCTTGCAATAATTATTTGCGTGATCAGCAGAATGGAAACAAGGAGGGAAAGTATTGTTCTGCCTTTCCCATATATTTTCACAGTCAAAGCATGCAGCATTTTTATAATCTTTGGCTCTATCAAAATAAGCAGCCAGTTGGCAGTTGGTCCATGTTGACTTGAGAGGGGAGCAGCAAAGGTCAACTTTCAATGTCTGAAAGCTTCCTTTCTGAGAGGGGGGGAAAAAAAAAGAGAAAGAAAGAAGGAAAATAAAGCAACAGTTAAATGTTTTCTTTTAAAAATCTTTCACAGTGACACTAATGCTTGCTTTGCTGGCAATGACAAATAAAAAAAAAAAAAAGAAAATGCTTGAGGGGACTGTGGGAAGCATGGCATGCAAACTAACCTTTGTCATTGCTCCTCTTGGATCTTCTAAAGAACTATATAGTACAGTGTAGAAAACAGATTTTTTTATTACTTTTGCAAACAAATGTTTAGAGACAGATGTTCACACAGAAGCTTGCTAAGGGCATGCTCATAAAAGTCATCTTTCTGTATTAGGGGGGAATGGAAGGAGTTGTGCTTCTTTTTGTTCTCTCAGTACTAAGACTTCTCTCTTGGGCAGTAGGAAATATCTCTTTCTTTTACCTGAATAACTTCTAAGTTTCTACTGTGGTGGTTGTATGTTGTGTTTGCTGACAGGGTTGTCTTTCTATGGGAGCTTAGTCACTGTTGTTTTATCCTGAACTAGGGGAATGTGAGGACTTTCATAGGTTAGCAGCAATGACAGCTGAACTTTGTACTGGGTGAGTCCTCTCTCATTTAAAGTGTGTAACTTATTGATTTACTAATGGTGCTGAAACCCATTCACTGTAGTTCTTGTCCAGTAGTGAATGATACCGTTTTTTCCATTAGTCAAACCAAGTTACACAGTGTGCTTATGTGCATATATAAGTACACAGATGCATTAAAATATTTTCCAGTCCTAGGCTTTTTGTTGCTTTGTTGATATTTTATTTTACACCTGATAACTGTTAAGGTGCTCTCATGATGGAGATATGCGAAAGTGTAGGGGTTGTTTTTTTTGTTTTTGTTTTTTTGTTTTTTATTTTTGATGAAGGAGCGGAACACATCATCTGTTCAGGTTCTATTTCATTTATTTCCAAGTGTATATGTAAGTAATGATTCATCTTAGAATCATAGAATCAATTAGGTTTGAAAAGACATTCAAGATTGTCAAGTCCAACCATCCACCTAAGACTACAAGTCCACCTCTAAACCATGTCCCTAAGCATCACATCCACACTTCTCTTAAATACCTCCAGGCATGGTGACTCCATCACTTCCCTGGGCAGCCTGTTCCAATGTCTAACTACCCTTTCCATGAAGAAATTCTTCTGACATCTAATCTAAACCTCTTCTGGTGCAACTTGAAGCCACTTCCTCATGTCCTATCACTTATCACCTGAGACTGACACCCTCCTTGCTGCAACCTCCTTTCAGGTAGTTGTAGAGACTGATGAGGTCTCCCCTCAGCCTCCTCTTCTACAGACTAAACAGCCCTGGTTCCTTCAGCTGCTCTTCGTAAGTCTTGTTTTCTCGTCCCTTCACCAGCTTTTTTGCTATTTTCTGGACATGCTTAATATTCTTCTTGTAGTGAGGGTCCCCAAACTGAACACAGTACTCGAGGTGCGGCCTCACCAGTGCCAAGTACAGAGGGACAATCACTTCCCTAGTCCTGTTGGCCACAGTATTTCTGATACAAGCCAGGATGCTCTTGGACTTCTTGGCCACCTGAGCACACTGCCGGCTCAAGTTCTGCTGGCTATCAACAAACACCTCCAGGTCCTTTTCTGCCAGGCAACTTTCCAGTCACTCTTCCCCGAGTCTATACTGCTGCATGGGGTTGTTGTGATTCCAAGTGCAGCACCTGGTATTTAGTCTTGTCGAACACTACGTGATTGGACACGGCCCATCAATCTAACCTATCCAGATCTCTCTGCAGAGCCTTCCTACCTTCCAGTAGATCAAGACTCCTGCCCAGCTTGGTGTCTTGTTACATAGCGCTGTCCAGCAAGAACCTGGAATTATGCCCATTAATAGCAATGGCTATTAAAACTGTAATACTAATGTAAAAGCATTTTTATCTGTTTTTTGTTTGTTTGTTTTTGCTTTTCAGACTTCTTTTTCATCTTTGTACCAGCGAATATTTTCTCAGCTTGACTTGCTGGTATTGCCAGTCTGCAGGTCTTTCACAAGTGGAACAAGGCATCCCACTGCCACTCAGTCTGATGGGAGAACAAAGTGATCTACTCATGACAGCAGTTGTCCACAGGAAAATGAAGCAAACAGGTATGGTTCCTTGGCTGGTGCAGCCTTGTAGTGTCTTCTCTTGTCAAGATCTTATTGCAGTATGTCAGCTCCAGATTTGGACCTTAATAAGGTATAGAAACAGGTATTCTCTCTGCAGTTACTGTCATTTCATTCTTGAGATTGCAGCAAATGTCCTGAGTTTCATGTCCCTACTGATGGGCTTTCATGCTAAGAAAGTCACTAAATTTTCATAAAATGAGCACCCCAGTTTTGTCAGATGCCTGCAAGAGCAGTATGTGTAGGCCTTGTCACCTTTCATTCTAAATACAGAAAGGTCACTGAAATTAACCATTTTAATGTGAAATACTGCATTTTTAATCTATCAACAGCTAGGGAAGGCTGAATACTGAATGCCACTTTTCTATTTCACAAGGCACAATCATAGCTGTCATGTATTACACAGTAACTCTCTTTTGCCTACCTTTTACCAAATGGATCAGAATATCTTGGAAGGAGGTTTGATTTCTTCTTTCTTTTTTTTTTTTTTAATGAGAGAATTTGAAATAATATTGAATCTTTTTCATGTGGAGGTTTAGGCACTCATCATCCTTCAGAAATCATGCCTTTTGTAGGTCATGCATGTATATGGCTTTAACTTTGGTGACAGCAGAAGAGTATGTCTTGCCAGGAAGCAGTGAATAAAAACTTCAGCTTGCTGTCACCCTAATGATTCATCTAGTGTCTGTTTAGGATGTTCCTTTCAAGGTGGTGGAGGCTAACTTTTTAATTGTATTCTAATGTGATTTGGAGTGATTTTTTCCTTGACAGGTGAAGCCTTTCTGTCTGTGGAGTTGGATGCAGTCTATGACTTCCTGTGTTTGGCTTCTAGGAAGGTGATTTTGTGTATGTGTAGGGAGGAGCTTGTTATTGCTGTGAGTGAAAGCTCTAAGGCAAGCCTGCAAAAAGCGGGTGGAAGGACTACCTAATACATAAGTAGTAAACCTGCCCCATTTGAGATTTTTGATTCCCAAGCATTTCATAGGTGCATCAGAAAAGTATAATGTATCTGCATAATCATATAGCACAGTGTATACAGAAGGGCTGTCTTGAAAAAAAAAACAAAAAACAAAAAATCTTTTTTTCTTCCTTTTCTTAAAATAGGATTTGTCCTATTTCTATCAATTCTAGTCATTTGTAAAACTCAAAAGCTTTACACGGATCTAACTGGAGGTGGCTCCATTTGGTGTACTTTGTGTCAAACTAGCTTTTGCCACGGACATGTTTCTGTGAAATTCTTCACTTTTTGAGGTAAAGCAGTAAAACATACAGCTGCTTGTTAAATAAGAGTCCTTATCCAGTGTCTGCTGTTTTGGCACCTTTCACCAAAGTCTCTTAAAAAAAAAATGTCTAGACAACTGATTTGCAAATACAGTTGCACATTGTCCCAGGTTTGCTTTGTATGTACACATACTCAGAAACTTGCAGGTAATGGAAATATATTTCTTAAATATCCTTATTCATTCTCAATTTTTGCTTTTATTCACTGCCAGGCAAATGATTTGTCATTCTATGAGACTTGTTTTTAACTATTTTTTTTTTCACTTGACTAACAACCTTGCAGTAATATATTAATATTTCCAGACTGCTTCATAACTACTGAGCTTTCGAATGATCACAAATTTTGATGTGAGTTCTTTAACTGCCCAGGACCAAGTGGCAGACAGCTAATCTTCACATCAACTTTATTCTAATAGTTCCCCAGGAGGCTGGTAAATGGAAACTTTTGCCTCTCTGCTTACACTGAAGTGGAGAGCAGTACTTAATATAAAATTGGGCAAAGTATCTTAGTACTACAAAGCAGTGGAATACCAAAGGTGGCACTCTCATACCAGCAGATTTTGTAGATGTGATTTTCACACATTTTGATATTAGTATGTTTTTTTTTGTTTGTTTCATGGGCTCTTGTGCAATGCTATAGTAGCATTTATACTGTTAGTTTAGGAGATAAGTAATGTTTAATTTTGGAGTTCTAAGGACTTCCTTTCTTGCTGTTGCAAAAGCAAGTGGCATGTAAAGATACAGCTGGTGGAATGGCGACAGATATGTCCACTGCGAGGGGAAGGGTGTATTTTCACAGGAAATTGTTGTTCAGTAATAGTGATGTAGTTTTTTAACCACCTAAAGAATTGCAGAATCACAGAATGGGCAGGGTTGGAAGGGACCTCTGCAGATCATCTAGTCCAACTCCCCTGCCAAGCAGGATCACCTAGAGCACGTTGCGCAGGATGGCATCCAGGCGGGCTTTGAATATCTCCAGAGAAGGAGACTCCACAACCTCTCTGGGCAACCTGTTCCAGTGCTCTGTCACCCTCACAGTAAAGAAGTGCCCCCTCATGTTGAGCTGGAACCTCCTGTGTTTCAGTTTGTGCCCATTGCCTCTCGTCCTGTCGCTGGGCACAACTGAAAAGAGACCGGCTCCATCCTCTCGACTCCCTCCCCTCAGATGTTTATGTACAAGAGATGAACCACAGTCAATAACATTATATTTAAATCTCAGTGTACTGTGAAAACAGTGACATTTGCAAGGAATTTTTAGGAGAGTATAAGGGACTATGTATTACTCTGCAGTTTCCCTGAAATATGAGGAACATTAAATAAAATTGCATGGGGGAGATTTAGGTTTCCTTCTTTTCTTGTTTGCTCCCATGGTGAGTTGGAGCATGCATGTCACATTCTTTGAGTCGTCATGCTACAATGGGAGGAGAACTCTGCGTGCAAACGCCTTTGCTTTTGATTGCTCCAAACCTCTGAGAAGGTAGGAATTCTACTGTTTGTGCTAACACTTACGTGTTGGAATGTATCTCAAGAAGCATTTTATTTTAAAGGTATGGCTTTGCCATTTAGCACAGCTGTTGTATTCATTGTTTAGGAAACAGCACACATGAACAGAACCACGTCTTGGTTAGTTACTTGCTTAAATGAATTATTCTGCCTAAGACAGACATAGCTAAAACGATTTATGCTCCCAGTTTATTTGATTTCCAATCTCCCCTCTTTCTCTGCATTACACTTTAGACAATATCCTTTTTCCTTTCCTTTCCTTTCCTTTCCTTTCCTTTCCTTTCCTTTCCTTTCCTTTCCTTTCCTTTCCTTTCCTTTCTTTTCCTTTCTTTTTTTTCTTTC
>VXAL01016218.1:0-12665 GCA_013399475.1 Chauna torquata | reverse complement strand
AATCTTTCCTTTTTTTTTTTTTTTTCCTCCGGCTTGAACTTTTGTCTTTTCTCAGTCTCATTTCTGAGAAATAAACTAATTTTAAGAAAAGAAAACAGAACCTTCTGTCAAGTGAATGGTAAATCTGATGTGATGGTGCATCAACCACCAGTGTGTTGTGGAAGAAATAGCTAGGGTGATAATCATTTAGCTCAGATTTGCTGTAATCACAGTCCAGGTAACCATGCCCTTGGGCAGGACTAGCCATCTAGTTAAAAATATCTAGAAGGTAACTTTCCAGAGATACTTCAGCAGCATTACTCCTGCTGTGAGGCCCTTTGCTCCCCAATGGCATCATCTGCTTCCTAAATGTCAATGCAGTGTTTGACTGCTGCCTGTACCTTGATTTTGTGCAGCATTACTCTATAAAAGCTAAAGGTTACTGTTGTACTGGTGGAAACTGTCTGAATGATTTGCAAGAGCAAAGCTAAAATAATAAAACGAAGTAACTCAATCCATCAGGGGATGCCCTAAAACATACTGATACAAAATTAATCAAAAAAGCCATTCCAGCTCCTTCTCCTTCTCTCTGCCAATATAAAGGTTGGGAAAAATAAAGGAAACAACAAAGAAACCCCTTCTGTATGAGACAGATGGCATTTTAGATTTTTTGAGGATACAATTAAATATCCTTATAGCATGATATCTCTTTCCGCAACTCTTCCAAGTCTTATAGTCAAATTACTGATACTAAATATTAGTTTTGTTTAGATAGCTAGATTCCTTTTTTTTCCTATAAATATATGTACTATGTAGCTACTCAGAATAGCTGTTTACACAACTAAACAGCAAATTTTGATGCAAAAATTAGGTGAGGAACTAAGAACAGCTTCAATAACTATTTTAGTACATGCACATCTGACTATAGCAATAGAAAATGCATTTCAAACTCTGCAACAGGCAACCATATGGAATAATAGCTGTAGGGGTCTGCAAGAGAAAGGGTGCTACATTTCTCAAGTGTTCTTTTCAGCTTTTCAGCTCATTTATATTAAGCCATCATTCCTTGGGGAGTCAGGAGCTAGAGCTGGGGTGTCTGGTAGGGCTCTGAGGCAAAGCTACCTTAAGCTGCGGGCTTAACGGAATAATAGTTGTTCCTTGTGAAAGGTAGACAAGGTTCAATACTGAATATTCAAATCACAATATTGGATGAATAAAAAGAAGTTGGATTCCTTGCCTTTGGCCGTTTGTGTCAGTAGCAGTTAAGAAATTCTACTAACTTGTGTTAATGCATCCATAAATGTTGGCTTTATAACCTTTTCTTTGCCTTCTTTTAGAGTTCAGTATAAAACTCTCACATTACTGAAAGAAGAATAAAAGAAACTCTTTAACTGCTTAAATGCAGAGCAATTTAACTGGCAGCTTCAAACAGGTGAGATACTTCTTGTATATACTCACATGATTAAAGAAGGAAAGAAAAAAAATAGTTATCCCTTAAATTACCCCATTGTGTTCTCTTGCGTTAATAATATACACAATTTTTTTTTATAGTATGCAGAAGTACATTCTACATCATCTTTTATTCTGTAAACATATCAGTGGCTGAGGTCTGCCTGGCATGGAGATCACTAACACAGGAAAGTGCGTATAAGAGACCAATTTTAGGTTCTCTGCTGTATGTGGAAATAAGGTGGCATTTTTTTCAGGTACTGTGTACAGATTCTCTGTCAAGCTGAGTTTCCTTCCACAAGGTCCCTCTGCATATTTTAATGAATACTTAATAAGGCAAATCATCCACTGTCTGACAGGCTACCTGTGCTGCAGTAATCCGTGCAAGCCAGCTCATTGTTTCTCTTCCTTTGCTCATTTACAATTCTGTCTCAGTGGATGAACAGAAACCTCCCCTACCGCTGCAGTTTAAATGTAGCCAGTCAGTTTAATAATCAAACTAATGCTCAAGTACAACAAACATGAGGATAAGCAAGAATCTCCATCAGGCACCTGCTGTACATGGGTGTGAGTTCAGCAAAGGCTGATTTCTATATTGCCCAGCACCCTCAACCAGTAGAGCTGTGCCTGCGACAGTCAGTGTATGCCCTATGCCTTTTACACGCCATGCTGAAGTCAGAGGTAACACCGTTAAGCCCAACCAATATCTAATTATCACACAGTCTTCTCATATTTTAAGATCGTTTCATTCTTTCTTTTCTTTTTGAATTGTATTCTTCCTAGAAATGTCTTTGCAGTGACAACGGCACCTTGCAAGGCTGACAGGTAGAGATGATACGTGGTGTTTGATTTCTCCAAATATCTGACATTCTGTGCAAATGCCAGTGTGCCTATTTGAGTTGGTTTAAGCAGGTACTTTTTTTTTTTCCCTCCAGAATAATGCATGGTGATATTTAAAAAAACATAGTTCTTGTATTAAGTGAACTTATGGGTGATTAAGAGCAAACAGAATGTCAAGGAAAGGTTAAGGGTTACAATATTCCTCACTGTAATTTGACATTTTTTTCGGTAAACTCCTCCATCATTTTCTAATAAAAACAGCTTGCTGTATAAAACAGTTTCTGCCATTGAATCAGTTATTTCCTGAAAATAATAACAATATTTATTCTTGCTTTGTTTATTTCTTAAAGGAAAGTAGTTCACCTGCTATTCATTTTGTAGATAAATAATTAATGGCATTTTGCCCTAGATCTTGAACCTCTGCACCAATAAGAGCAATGGGTGTCAGCTCCTGTCTGTCACCAGTCTGAAAATCTGTATTTGGTCACCTGGAACAATCCTCCCAATAGTTACAAAGGCCATATGCAGATTGCAACCACTATAATTTTCTCAAGAAGAGAGGGCTAAATTTTCTCATTGCAATTATGTGATGTAGCAGGACAGCAGATTTTGGTAGTTACAGGTAGTATTTTTTACAGCACAGTTTAAGAAACCTTTCAAAATTTTATTCTGGTGGAAATGCATGGTATAAGTAACAATGTTATCCTTCATTCACATGAACAGTCCTGCTTCCACCATTGTTCCTCTTTGATAATTTTTGTTCCTGCTCTTCCTCTTATGTCAGCACTGGTGCTCATCTAATCCTATGGTGAGCTGGTGCCTTGAAGCTAAATGGAAGAAAAATATTTGTGTTCTGGAGGGTTAGGTCTCTACCATTTGGCTTCCAAGACTAGCTTGCCATGCTGTCAGGTTGCTACGGGTGCAAGTAAGATGAAAGTGGGATGAGTCCTACTGGGAGTCTGAGTCTGGGAAAGTCAGGGGGCAGGATCACCACTTCACGTAGCAGCTGCCTGTTAGATTGGTTGGTAGTACTGCGAAACAGCACCTCAATACAGAATCTTTCTCTTGGCTTTTGTTGACAAATTTCAGCATTTCACTAAGTACCTAGCAGATTCTACTAGCAGCTGGAAAGCTACTATGTATAATGACTTTTAGCATAAATTACCTTTGATTAATCCACAAATTACACGCTTATTTTTTCTTAATGTTTTGGTATTGTAGTCTTCAGAAATTGTTAATTTAATATTGATCAATCCATGCAGAGCTCTGGGTTGATGCATGTAGAATTTTCCTAAACAGTGAAATTTAAAAAGCTACATCTCCTGAAGCTAAATCTGAGTACTAAGCAGAATAGTGGTAGTAATTCCACTTCATTTAAACTAAAAGATGGATTTTTCTTACCCTGCTAAATCAAAATCACTTGAGTTTTGTTTTGAAAATGGAAAAATATCATAGTAGTAATGGTTACTATATATTGCCTGCATCACTTTTCATGTAAAATCTAAGTTTACAACATAGGAAATTCAAACTGATGAGGTTAATATCCTGGAAGGAAGAAAAAAAGTGAAACTGCAGCGTAATAATATAACGAAATTGTGAATTTTAATAAATCGTATTTAGAGCCTGAAAGGTAAAAAAGAAAAAAAAATTCTTTTATTTCCAGAAAAGGATAATAGATTCTAATAGATTCAAACACAGTACTTCACAAAGAATGAAGTTACCTGATGGCCACTCATTGAAATCTGTTGTGGAATGGAACTTCAATCAGTATCTCAAAAGATCATATAAAGAAGATGAAGCAGAAGGTTAGATGCTGTAATGAACTTTTCTACCATGTGTACAAATACAAATTCACATGTATTATGCTGCTGACATTACATCACAGTGTATTATTCTGTCTGCTGCTGTTCCAGTGTTCCTTCTATAACATCTACGTTATTTTTTTTGTCTCTGGTCTCAGAGCAGTGATTATCTCCTGTATTTGTATAGCTCTTACTGTGTTGAGCTATTAAGCTCTGGCTTAATAGGTAGAGATCCTAATATAGATAAAAAAAACAATTTCTGCTTTCAAGGATTTTTGTTATGGAATTGGACTCTCAGACTTTCCCAAAGCCCTGTTGTTACCAATAGTGGTTCAGGGAATATAATTACAGAAATCAATGACTTCATTTAGGACTACTTCATTTAGGACAAGAACTTTCCAAAACCTCAGTAGAGACACATAATTATATTTTTTTAATTAGTTAATTACAAAGACTTGTTAAAGCTTGACATGAGATGTTGGATAATTTGTTTCATTCAACAATCTCTTCAATTATTGTATCTTCCCCATCTTGGCCAGCAATACGTTACCCAAGCAGAAATGGTATGTGCTACTCCAAAAAATAACAAAACCTAAAAATCCTTCTCAAATATCAGCTTCTAGTAAACTACACATCAAGGCGATTTTTGTCCCTTTTTCCTTGTTTTGTAAGCAATTAAAACACATGATTATTTACTTGAATGTTTTCTCAACAATAGTTAAGCTAAAGGAAGCAATATTGTGTTTTCTTTTGCTTTGATCAAGTGTTAGGCTTAATTGCTTACTGAATGGACTGATGTGGCATTGTAATTTAAAAGGAAGATTATGAATGGGGCTTTGCCTGGTATCTTCTGGGAAATGTTCTGAAAAAAAAAAAAAAGCCTTGTAGTTTGTGTCAAGTGTTAAAGATTTTTTTCTTTTTAAGAGCAACTTTGTGAACCCCTGTGATTAAACTAAGGCTGGATAGAGGTAATACCTCTAATAGGGAGCAGCTGAGCTTGCTATAAGTGCAGCTTTGTTGTTGTGGATAGGTTATAAACTTTGCCTTGTGGCTGGTTCTGCTCCAGTAGATGCAGATACTTCTGTTAGCAATGGAGTTTTCATCTTCTTTTTGCTAGATACTGTCTGAGGCCCATATATTCTGACGAGAGGAGAAACTTGTTTTGTTGCTGTATATTGCATAAAACAGTTGGAGTTTTATACAAAAGATAATGCTAAACTTACCCAAGGGAAGGGAGGGGAGGAGAGGTTTTGGGGAAGAGAGCAGGGGTTCCTTTATAGCCGTCTGATGTAGCATGATTTGCCCAGTGATGTAATTATTCTGTCCTGTACTGTTTTTCAAGATTGCAGGTGTGAGATGTCTCGGATCTGGTGACATACGTGCTGTGATATAGCTCTGTTGTCCCCACTGTTTTGTTCTGCACTTGTTGGCTCTCAGACTTTTTATGGCAACATATGGCTGTCTGATGTTAGCATTTCACCGCGGACAGCATAATGAACTTCCAGCAGTCTATTGCTCCCATAAGCCTCATGCTAGTTGAGCAGTGGTGAACTTATCTGGCAAATATACAGCTTTTTCAGAAGGGCTTGACAAGAAAGTCTGGAGAGTGAACAAGGATCCTCTCCTCCTAACCTAAAACTGCAATTATTATTATTTTTTTCCTCAAACTCTACTTAGGTTCTTATTTTATTATTATTATTTTAAATATCTAGGTTTTGATTGCTTTGCTGTCCTATCACCAGAGTAGCAGTGGATCTTCTCCGTGGTTTACATTTCTGTTCTTAACTTGGTGACGTAAAGGATCAGAAATTGAAAGTCTGAAATCATGATCCAATGCCTTAATGACAAGTAGCCCACATTGTTACCATCTTTCATTTCAGTTCTTTAAGTTTTAAATTTTTTATGACCTCTGTATGAAATAATAAACTGCTACTTGTTTCTTTGATAGCTGTTCTATTTCCATTGCTTCCTATAATTATGGGATACTGCATTGGGCTTAAGTGGTAAGGTTTTGGTAGTGGGGGAGCTGCAGTGGTGGTCTGTGTGTGAAGAGTCCAGCAGCTGCCCCATGTCAGATAAGAGCCAGCTCCAGCCGGCTCCAAAAGGGACGCACCGCTGGCCAGAGCTGAGCCAGTGAGCGATGCTGGTTGTGCCTCTGGGAGAGCAGATTTAAGAGAGGGAAAAAACTGCTGCGCAACAGCAGCTGGGAGAGAGAGGAGTGAGGAACAGCCCTGCAAACACCAAGGTCAGTGAAGAAGGAGGGCAGGAGGTGCTCCATATGTCGGAGCAGAAGTTCCCCTGCAACCCGTGGTGAGGCCCAAGGTGGAGCAGGCTGTTCCCCTGCAGCCCATGGGGTACCACATGGAGCAGATCTCCACGCTGCAGCCCGTGGAGGAGCCCACAGTGGAGCAGGTGGATGTGGCCTGAAGGAGGCTGCAGCCCATGGAGAGCCCCCGCAAAAGCAGGCCTCAGGCTGGAGCTGCAGCCCATGGAGAGGAGCCCACACGGGAGCAGGTGATCTGGTGGGAGCTGCCACCCATGGGGGACCCATGCTGGAGCAGTTTGCTCCTGACGGATGGACCCCGTGGTATGGACCCATATTGGAGCAGCAGTTCTGGAAGGATGGCATCACATGGGAGGGACCCCACGATGGAGCAGGGGCAGAGAGTGACCATGAAGGAGCGGCAGAGATGAAGCGATATGGGCTGACAGCAGCCCCCATTCCCTGTTCCCCTGTACCGCTCGGGGGGAGGAGGTAGAAGAGGGTGGGTGGAGGGAAGGTGTTTTTAGTTTGCTTTTAGTTTCTCACTGCTCTAGTCTGCTAGTGGTAGTAATAAATTATATTAATCTCCCTATGTTGAGTCTGTTTTGCCCATGATGGTAACTAGTGAGCAACCTTCTTGTCCTTATCTCAACCCTTGAGCCCTTGTCTATCGTGTTTTCTCTCCCTCTTCCATTGAGGAGGGGGAGTGAGAGAGTGGTGTGGTGGAGTTTAGCTGCCCAGCTACCTAAAATATTTTCACAAACTGTTAGTGTTTAAAATTGTTGCCAGCTGCAGGCAAACACTACAGATTTTGGAAGCTCAATAAACTATCTTGGAACCTGCATAGCTATGTGTATTTCTTAAGGAGAAAAATACTGTATTGCTTAGGTACAAAAACTTTTAACCTCATCATTCATTTTGGAAGGAGGAACAGAAAGTTCAGTGGAAGCACTGAAATATGTAGATAAATACAAGTGACTAATTTGTGATGATTTATTGAAATGCATATGAGCTGTTTGTGCAGGTTTTGTAAAATGTATATATTTATGGAAACAGATAAGCATGTACTTCCAATAGTTATCTCGTTTGAGCAATTGGTGATTTGGAGGAATACTATCATGTATTACATAGGTGAGGAAACTGGCCTGAAATTTTCATTCTTTTGGGGATGCCGTCCTACTTTAAACCCAGTAATGGTGTAGTAATGTCTGTTTTTGATACTATTAAAGTGTAGGGTAATTCAAAGTTGCTCTCACATCGAGCTACAACTTTCAGACATTTAAAAAAATTCTTAGAAAATGAAAAATTAGACTGTTAGAAATATTCCAATACATGCAAGAGGAAGAATCAACATTAGCCACTCAGAATAAATGTTTACATGACAATCCCCCCACCCTCCAGCCTTACATTTTCTTAATACTCCTAGTCTTCCAGTTACAACCATCAGCAATTCAGAATAATATAGTTTCATATTTTAGTCAGGCCTCAGAAGTATGACCTATCCATTAAGTCTAGTCCTTATTATGTGGTCACTGTGTTTTATATACCACTTTGTGTGAATTCATTGATTTCCTAAAAACCAATGAGAAATTTTGCTGTTGCTGTTTCCCCAGTCTGCTCCAGCAAATGAGTGCGCTGCTGGTTAGCAGTATGAAAATTTCTGTGCTAAATTAATTCTTGGCTGTTTTATTTTGTCCTTTGAATAGCTTGAATTCTAGATATATTTGCAGACAATGCTTACATCCTAATGATCATGGGTAGCGCTTATAAAACTTAAGTGACATTGAGGGTTCTGCTATTGGACAAATTAAAAAAAAAACAGGAAAAATATAGTGTTTAGTCAGACTGTGAGGACTGAATTAAATTAACTCCTTGATGGTTGATTTCAGCTGTATAATAACATTGCTCTGAAGCCACGAAAATCATTAAATGCAATTTGAATGTTGGAGGGAAAGCTAAGGATGTAGTCCAAGGATGTCAAAATCTTTAAGAAAACAGCCCAAGCAGTTGCTATGAAAAGGTCATAGAGCTGGAAGCAATATGAGTGAACAGATTGCCTGGACCACTGTGGAGCATTTATGTTGTTTAGGTAATAAAAAGTCAGTGGAAGCTACTGCTTGAGGATCTTCCTAGTTTGACTGAATCCTTAGTCAGGGGACGTCGTTAATACTGACTCCAATGGCAGAAGAAGAGTATTCAGTTCTGAAAGCAAGTGTTTTGTCATCTTGCTATCTCAGGATATGTAGGAGGCGTAGGGCGTGATCTTGTACTGCAATAAAGATTATTGGTTTCTATGTTAAGAGCACAATAATATTGACTATTAGTAGTGCTGGCCTAAGAAAAGACTGAGAAACCACAGCTAGCAGTATCCCTTTCTAGGGTCTTGAAGTGCTGGATAGATCATTTGTGGTCAACTGAAGCCAGCTAAGCTATTATGTTTCTTGTTTCTGTTAGGGAAATAGCCACTGGAATGGTTAGGAAATACTATGTCCTGCACAATCTGAGCCAGATGCAGCAGGTGTCACTCAGAAGATAGTCTAGGGGTTCTGAAGAAAGACCAGGTTAGTAGAAAGGCACTGTCCTCACTTGCTCCCTATAGCAAAAGTAGTTTATAAAAGCTGAAGAGCATGAGGAACAATTTTTAAATGAATAGTATAGTTTTTAAAAATATTGCCACTAGTATTTTTAGCTAGATTAAGAGAGACAACTTGACCATGTTCTTATCCTTGACCATACTTGTCAGGGCTGTGAGCACCTTCCTCCATGTTTTGCCTTTCTGGTCCCAGGACCAAATATGATATGGCATCTGTACAGCCTTGAGTTAGTGAGCTGTGTGATGCTGGCAATGCGCTGATAGCTGCCCATACATTGTTTTAGCATAAGGATTCCCATATGGCAGCCATGTCGGAGTGGTTTACATAGCAATGAATTATTTTATGTCATAGTTTTTTCTCAGTTTTTTACAGTTCCACAAGAGAAATTTACTGATAAAATAAGTCTGTTCCATCCCCTGGTATTTGAGGTCAAAGCATACAGTGTCTGGTCTGATCCTCTTCCAGTCACTGAATCAGGGTGTGTGATGGGTACAATGCCATTCGTTTTTTCTTAAATGCTTTGAAGAAAATTGGCTAGCAAAGGAAAGCATGCTAGAATATGGATGTGCTTCCAATTATCCTAATGGACTACAGTGCTCCATAAAATCATTAAGGTAATCATGCATTCTGATGACTGTGCCCTTGACACAGACCTAGCAAAACATGCAGCTGATTGTGAATAAATTGGCATAACCAGGAGACAGCTAGCACTCAATTTATGCCCTGTCCTTTGTAAGTTGTATGCAGATCCATAATTACAGCAGGAGCACAGAGGGTTAAAGGCACCTGCAGATTAGTCCATTTTGCCAGCACCTTATTCAGGGATACCCTCTCACACAGGGCATTGACAAATCCAGAGCCAGTGCCTCTTTGTTTAATGATCAGACAAAATTTGGATTCTGTGTTAACCTCATGTTTTCTCTTTAGGTGCAAAACTTGTCTTTGCTGTTGACGGATACGTACGGCATCAGGCTGAGTTGAGAATGCATGCAGTCTTATGTGTAACATGGCAAGCTATAACCTGTAAGAGTAACATTGTGGAGTGCTGCAGGATCCTAAGGATGAAATCCTGACAGTCACAGGATAGTTTTGCTGCGCTGGGCATGCACTGGGAATGAAAGACACCTGAAGGCCAAAGCAGCTTTTCTCATGCTGAGGCTGAAGTATTGCACTAAGTGGCACGAAACTGAAATTCAATAGCTGGGAAGCTGTAGACAGCAAAGTAGCATGCTTGTTTCAGTTAGTGGGGCTTAGCTGGGGAAGTAAAAGACAGAGCTAAGGGGACAGGATGGGAAAGAGAGATTTCAGGTTTAGTAGCTAAAAGTTCTTCTTTAGCTGCTCATAAAGTGAACTTGGGTTAGTCACACTCATATGAAAGCTGGAGTACTCTTAGGCTATTTCTGATTAATGAAGTCGTACTCCAACAATACCTGAATCTAAAAAAAAGTCACTATTCCTATGACTTAGGGCACAGATTCTCTCCTGACTTTACTTCTAATGAGTGTAATCTTTTGTGTTAGAGAAGCCTCTCCTCAGCGGAGAGACTTTGTTGTTACCTATGCATCACTGCCCTCTTTTCCACATGGTTTCTATATGTGAACAATATGTGACCAATCACTACCATTTTCCCAAACTTCCATACGTCTTTAGCATACATGCAGCTTCAAAGGGGAGAAGAAACCCTACTGGTTTCCAGAAACAACTTTTAAAAACCATAGGCATATAGACTGAATTACAGTGGTTCCAAAATTCAGTGTTGATGGATTATCATTGGTAACCACTTAGGGAGGTATCAAACGCCTTTGCACGTAAGGCAAGCTCACTAATATTGCAGTTACAACAGGCTATTACAACACAATCAACAGGTAGCTCTGATCACTAGCACTGAAGTTAAAATTTGGCTGCCCTCACAACTGCAGGCATAAAAATAAATAAAAAAAACCTACTGCACAGTAACAATCAACAAGAGAGAAAAAAATAGACTTGAATATGTGATACATCTATCCCATCTGCTCACCTCCTGCTGCCTAGTGCAGGCACATTCAAGGAATTCACAAGATTTGCTGTTAATCAGTAAAAGCTTCCTGATGATCAAGTGTCATTTCATGTTCAAGTGTCACTTTTGTTGTCATGCTTTTCCTTCTAAAGAACAGGTAATTAGTACATTTTCTTGTGCTTTTAGTGATATAAGACTTCAGAGAGTCCTCATTTTCTCATTTGTACTTCCAAAATATAGTAAGATTGTTAACATGCATTTTCTTTTTCTCTGTTTACTAATAGTTTCTCATGCCATGAATCATCAGCATGCTCAATTTAAGTACTTAGCCTTTCTTCTCCTGGACACTTACTATATATTCAAGCTTTGTGGCTGCAGATTTTGTTCTTAAAGCAGTGTGCTTTATTTCTGTTATTGGAGGTGGGGGAGGAAAGCATCTTCTAGATGAATTGACTGGCACACCTGGGGAAGAAAAAATCACTTGAACTAGCAAGAACCTCTGTGCCTTCTGACCCCTAAGTAAGCAAAGCTCCTCAGCACCCTTTCTGTGTCATGAATCAAGGTACTTTTCCACTTTTTGCAAGTAGAAGCACCACAGCTTTCTGTTGCTAAGTGATCTATGTTAATTGGGTTTTGTTTGAGTGCATAATTTGTTGAAATTCAATTGCAGGATACTGTAGCTTTTGTGGTTTGAAATCTAGCTTTTGACAGGGCAAACAATCTTGACTTACTTGCAGTCAATAATGTCATTGTCAGTAACAACTGTCTAACTTGCTTTCTTTAATAGAATTTTCTCTATTATTTCCCTTTCATTAACTATTCTAGTGGGATAAAACTTAGCTAAAGTAAATATTTTTAAATTTTCTTATAATTGCAGACCTGAGTTGATAGTACATCCTTCTGATTTTATGCAAGTGGTATTAGAAGCAATTTTGCTTGTACTATGGACAGTATCATTTGAAAAAGCTAAAGGCAGTTTGGTATCAGTTTGTGTGCTAAAGGACTTTAGCCACAACTACTGATAAACCCTTTGTACGTATACTGTAGCAACCAATTCTAGGCTTATGTCTAGAAAAATATCATAAACAGTTGCAAATGATAACATTGGAAAAATTTCTTTCCCCTTCTGAGAGGTTATATCTTGCAACTGAGAAGTGGAACTGTAGGGTGCTCTAACTCAATTTCTGAAGTATGTCCAGATTGCAGGTTACATATTGCATGTTAGTAAATCTAGTGTGTGAATGATGCAGTATTAGGTGCTGTTGTGAAGCGAGTCAAAGTTTTGCTTTATGTCTGTTTATATTAGCCATAAGCCTGGCGATTCACATACAATTCATTGACGACTTCTGTAAATCAGAAAATTCATAAAGTAAACAAAAGTTTTTCCTCTAATTTTTTTATTGCTTTTAAATATTATGCATTGCATAGCAAAGTCTCAGTCTAAGTTCCTAGTTATTCTGTGAATGAAAAAGATTTGAGAACCAATATTTCTGTCATGAAAGGCTGGAAGTTGACATTTTCTTAGTTTATAAACTTAGGGAATTTAGGCAATAAAAATAACTTTTTTCTTTTTTTTTTCTTTTTTAGAATTTTCTTTATATATAGGAATAAATACATTAAATAAAACATAAAACATTTAAAGCTAGGGTTTTTTTCAGTCTTTTTTTTAAAGCTTGTTTATTTATAAGTGCCCAGGTGTAGTTCTGATCACCAGTCTATTGGATTCTAAAAGCAACCCATCT
>VXAL01016217.1:301709-329831 GCA_013399475.1 Chauna torquata | reverse complement strand
TGTCTGTACTGGGGACCTTATCTGATGGAACTAAGATATGCCCATGATGAATGTCACAAAGCAGCTCAGTGCATGTAGGTCTGGGCTGTTTTGCTTGTGGGACTACTTATATGTGGGAGTGATCTTTCAGTTATTTTGCTTTTTACATTTACTCCACTGATCCTCTAACCTGAATATTTAAATACCATTTTTCTCCAGACTTAAAAATGATTTCCCAGAGTTTCAATATTTAGACAGCCAATGGAAATTTCCCTGGCTATTTCTAGATTTCTTTTGCTTTATCGGGCTCGGAGGTCCAGCCAAGTTTTGAAAATCTGCAGGGATGGAGATTCCACAACCACTCTGGGCAACCTATTCCAGTGCTTACCCACTCTTTTAACACCATTAAAATGAAGCTCAAAATCAAAACAAATTTTATTGTTTGTAATTATGGTAATAGTTATTTAAAAGAGTCTATTTCATTTAAAAATTTCAGAAAACCTAAACAGAGCTTAATATTACTGTTATAAGATAATAAAAATCATCCAGCAAACCAGTAGAGAATAAACCGATCATACTTGGTAATTGACACTTCACTAAGAGGTTTCATAAAACTATTAAATTTTGAGTTTCCTCTCCTATTCCACACAGGTTGCATGAGCAACTTTAACTGTCATTTCTAATTTCCAGAGAGCTTGAATTTGTGTCCTTAGTATTCCTTTAGCATAACATGACTTTTTCTCTCCATTTATTATACACTAGCAATATGATTATAAAAATAGGAATTCAGTTCTGCTTTGTCTTTATATAGTGATTTGACTTTCAAAAGAGCTTGACTTCCTATTATTGACATTGACTTCTAAGACTTATTTAGATATATAAGGGTGATTAGGGATTGCAACTTTAGGTACTTTTTGAAAATCAGGGCATAGATCCCTTTTTAACACCAACGGTTCTGCTTTACAATGACTGCAATTTGCACAGTAAAGGGAACAGAGAGGTTTGCAAAACCATAGAAACAGATCCCATCAGAGGAGCTTTAAACTTTTTCCTGTTTGTGAAAGTTGAGGACTGTACTGGCAGAATCTAAGCACTGAAAGAATGTCATACAAGAGAGGCACGCCTAATAAGCTTGATTTTTGACTTGATTTTCGACTTGATTTTCTTTCTCAGAACACACAGAAATGGTGGGACTGCTCTGTAGTTGTTCACCAGGCAATTGGGATGCACAGGGATGTCAGTCTATCACCAGCAATCTGAAGGCCAGAGAAAGCAAAAAGCAAGCCACTGACTTTTCAGCAACATTGTTGTGGCAGAACTCACTTCCTGATTAAAATTCTGCCCATATGCAAAATCAAACCCAACCAAACCAACCAAACAAGAACAACAAAACTTATAAACAAGGTAGTATACACATAGGACACTGCAAATTTCTAATGTTTCCATTTAATTTGAAGATATTCAATATTCTGGATTTCATGCTTCAGGTAGGCCTGTAGAATTTCAAAGAAAATAATTCATTGCTCATTTAAGAGAAAAAAAGTATCTGGGGTGAAATGCAGTAGTTGTTTTTGTAGCCTATGCATTGATCCCACTCCCATTTGTACCATCCAAAGAAACTATGCTTTCAAAGCTGTTGATTGTAGTGTTGTGCACTGCTGGAAAGAGATCTCCATCAATTTAAGCAGTGTAAGGGTCTAGATACTACATTCATTGACCCTGGAGTTCAGTACAAATACAAAGTATCTGTGGGTGCTTCTGAAACAGCGATAGAAAACAAGGGTGCACAGTAAATCCCTGCTCTGGCTATACAACAGGACATATTTTCTTTCCCTCGGCATATTGCATTTCATCCAAAACTGATACTCTTTTTAATTTGGCAAGCAGTAGATTTTATGTTTGGATTCTAATTTAGGAAGCTGTGTTAGTGTCTAACTTTCAATATGAGCATGTCTTATTGAAGCTGAAGAAGCTATCATCCTTATACAATGATAATTCACAGTTTAAATTAACACTACATTGTACACTTTCTAAAATTAACACGAAGATCTTGGTTAAGACAATATTTTAATTCAAGTAAATCTCAAACACATATTTAGTTCTTGAAATCTTACAATGATACATACCTTCCTAACATAAAAAAGAGGAAAATCTTAACTATGTGTTTAAGATTTTATATCAACATTTTAGTGGAATATTATTTAATAACTTTAAGGTTTACATCAAAATAATTAATATTATATTCATTACTGCATGGCTTAATCTTTTTTATATGACTAGAAAATTAGTTTAAAGAAACATAATTAAAAGAATTCTAGACACGCTACTGTAACATGATTAAAAATAAAGTAACTACTGCAATGTTGTACAAAAATATAGTTAATTTAAATGTGAACGCCTTTTATGGGCTATTTATCTCTGCTTATGTATGTTAAGGGAATTAAAGAGAAGTTTGTTTAAATGACTGATTTTTTTCAGAGAAAATAAGGGCTGCAGAGCAAGTCTTGCTATTATTTAACAAATATTACTCATGCTTACATAGAGGCCAGTTGAGAAAAATTTATTACAAGAAATTTGTGACCAGTCATGCTGTTGCAAAAGGAGAAAGCCACAGGGCTGAAATGACAGTGAGGTTTGTGTATTCAGGGTTCCTCTGGTAGTTAAATTGCAGGAATGTGACATTGATCTGAGATGAGAGCTGTTTGAAGTAGCAATTGTCAATCTTTGGAATCAAAGGATGGCCCAAAGTCTTACTCAATTAGCCATTTTGGCATGACCACTTGGTTTATAAAGTCCTACCAACTCAAAAGTGATCTGTCCTCAAAAGGCACTTCACAAAGACTGCATGGTTTGAGGGTTTGAGGACAGTGAACAGTTATCTAGGACTATAGCTTGGGCTGTTTTTTTTTTTTTTTAATTTATTTTTTATTTTATTTTATTTTATTTTTATTTTTGCGAAAGTGCAACAATGCCTCATTTAACTGACTGTATCTATTACAAGGTGAGCCAAACGTGGGTTTAGATATAAGTGAATGTATGCTGCTCTTGAAGTTGGTTGGATTATGTTTTTCTTCATAAATTTATTTGCTATTTCAAGTACAGAAGTGTAATTACATTGTGATGTTAATTTTAGATTACATATATGCTTGTAGATTTGATTGTAATGATCAGTGATTCAACAAAGACCAGTCTTAACTGAGAAAATAAAAACATGTGGCATACTTCTGGTCTTTTCTCAGGATCATGTTTATGATCAGGCAGTTGGACTTGATGATATTTTTAGGTCCCTTCCAACTGAACTATTCTATTCTATTCTATTCTATTCTATTCTATTCTATTCTATTCTATTCTATTCTGTTTTTTTCTTTGATAATTAGTCAGAGGATTTATTCACCTGTGTAAGGGGAAAATAGTACACAAACAAGAAATGCGTAAGGGTATAAAATTCAAAAAAGATTTTAGGTTAATAATAATTCTGTCCAATGATATAAAAACTGAATATATTGTTCTAAAGTTTTCCAAGTGAGCATATTGGCAAATGCTAGTGCCAACAGCTTCAAACTTTAGTAATCATTTCCATTTCTTCCCAGGTACAAACACACTTGGAAAATCAGTCTAGATACCATATCCAGCAAAGCCAGAGGCACCAAGTGAAGCAGTACCTGACCCTTGACACCAAACTGTCCAGCCAGACCCTCTCCCTGTCCCACTCCCACACAATCCAGCCCGCAGGAGTGACCTCAATTTTAAGGAACGGACACATGCCTCCTGTCAGCGATATTGGCACACCAGAGAGCCCTGTTACCAAGCTGCTGGCCCTTGGAGGAGAACATGAAAATGCGGTAGGGCAGGGCTGGCAAAAAGATTGGGGAACTGGGTATTGCTTACTTCTATGAAAATGTTGCAAGATACATCTTGTATTCATTGTGGGCAAGAAATGATTTTCTTTACTTTCATGAGGCCTTCAGCTGCAGCACATACACCCTGAGTCCTTCAAGATTAAACAAGCAATTCTCTTGAATGCCATGTGAACAGCTTATTGCATGATCAGGCTTCTAAGTTACTACCAGTTTAAATGTACTCTTCTATCTTTTTATCTTTGTGGCATATATTGCAGTACATTTTTTGAATATGTACCTGTCAATGCAAAATTTTTTTTTCCAGATGACAGTTATTTCTGTCTAAAAGTATTATCCTAGCTGCATAGCAAATTTAAATACTGATTACTTTAAAGAATCACTCGTCCATTTTTCAGTTAGCTTATATATTCATATATGACTTGTCTTGGGTAAGTTGGCATAGATCTGCTAACTTTAGTGCCACCATTGATTTTAGTAGAGGTACAGCTATTGTATATCGCCAGTGTGAGATGTAGATCATTATGGTCTTTAATACTTCAATAGATTTCAAGAGATAGTGCTTATTAGGTAAAAGGTGAATTCCTACAGAAATAAGTAGTGGTCGTGTCATATCATGTCTTGGGCATTAACAGAAAGTCTTATAAATGCACTGTGACCCATTTGAGCACACTTGGATGCTATGCAGCTAAGTGTGCAGGAACTGAAAACATAAAACCAGGACTTGTTGGAGAGCTCATTTGGGCTCCACTTCTTCTGCACTTTGGGTATCTGACCAGGAACAACCATTTCCTGCACTAGTACAACTCTGTATCCTCCAGAGCAAGACAGCTGCTTGTAAAACACCTGCTGTTCTCTCCTGAGCCATGCCTGTTAGTGACTGAGAGGGTAATTGTTGGCACAAGCAAAAATCCCTGAGGGGATCATTCCAGTAATTTGAATAATCCCATCCCAGAGCCTCAGGAAGATCACCAGCACAGTGTGATTTTCTAGTACAGATGTATCCTGTGGTTCAGTGAAGGCTATACATATACTAGTAATAATAATACAGTAAATAATACAGGCAGGTGTACTGAAATGGAGTAATATGTGTTGCCTAATTGCTGACATTCCCTAGCCTCCTTTGGCCCAGACTGGATAAGCCTGGACATAACTCATGGGACAGCACATGCCTGTTTTTTGGAGAGGGAGAGGAGTGTGCATATGAGCTGTGCCATGCTATTTGGCTTAAAAAAACTGTATTGAAAGGTCCCTGGCCTATGAGTGATTCTGGCTTGTGCTATGTACTAATATTTCCAGTCGTTGGATAGTGCCCCCTCCATTTCCTTCAGCTACAGATCTTCAGACAGCTCCTGAGAGATGCTTGAAAGGCCTCAGAGCATGAGTGAACTGCTCTGGCAGACAGCAGAGTTAACAATGACAGGTTCATTATGGGAATTCTTCCAAAGTTACTTTTTGAAGGGAACCAGAATGAAATTATCATTGAAAACTCATACTGTGCCTTGTCCAAACCTGTATATATCTATATGTCTGCAAAGAATTTACCTTTTCACCTCAAATAGTTAATTAGCTATTCCATCTGCTTCAGCAGTTTTAGATTCAGACTAGAAGAAAAGTGGGACCAGAAGGCTGGCTGGAGAAGTATCCGGTGTACTGCCAAACACAACACAAACTTCTGCCTGCTGAATCTTGAGAGTAGTGTGTAGTACCAAATCTTGAGTGACTCATGCTCTTGCAGAACCACAGGTTCCTTTCAGTCCTCCTGCACAATACACTGTGGATAGGACACATTTGATGAAGGTGACAGATCATAGTTACAACGTAGCAATGCACTGCTGTCATCTGATCTTGGTGTTGCAATAAGGGGTTAAGAAAGGGGAATGGGTTGGTTGTTGGGAGGAAAGAAGTAATTGCTAAACCACAAAACTGTTGACAAGAAGTAAAAAATGTGAATATTGTGCAAAAGTACTTGAATTATTTGAATTTAAACACAAACTTCTGAAATTCAGTTTTATTGAAGCAATAAATATGATTATATCTCTGTATTTTCAGAATAATATTGTCTGCATTAATATTAATAATGATTGGTCTTAAAATATTATTTTACTAGATGGAAGAGGTTATTGAAGACATAATCAATATGGAATCAAGCTTTAACGACGAAGGAATAGGTTGCTCTGAAACTCCTCTACTAATGCAAAGAACTGTAAGTATTTTGTGGAATTTGGCATTGCTATTTATAATAGAAAATTTCAATGAGTGATTCGATTGCATGTTACACTTCAGAGGTCAAAGCAGTGCTATCGTTGGATTATTCTCCTTTCTCCTCAGTTACTTTTTTTTTTTTTTTGTCAAGAAACATTACAGGAAAACGTTCCAGTGTGGTGAGACACAGCTGTTTTAGGTGGTCTGAATAGCTAATGAAGTATTTGGTGTTTTAGCCCATCACCAGCACCAGTCCCATTAGAGGGACTAATTCACATGAAGGGCTATGGATATACAGATCCTATGGACCCTAGAAGGCCTTCTAAAGTCTTGCTTAAAGATCCTTCTGCCTTGTCTAAAAAGTTAAAGCTTGGTCACATAGTAATATCTAGAGTGATGTATTTTCTTTGATGTCTTCTCTTGAAGCAAGGGTGTGCTCCATTTGTTGGCTTTCATAAAGGGAAGTTGCACTTATGTTGAATAATTTTAAGAACAAAGATGAGAAATATCACTTTTCAGATTAAATGCTTTATAGGCATAATCCTAACAAAGCGTTATAATTTTGTAACCTCTTTTTGTAAAAGAATGACAGAGGATTGACAAAGTCTACTTAAATTTCTATGTGTATTACATATTTAAAGAGGAAAGATGGAC
This sequence comes from Chauna torquata, assembly GCA_013399475.1. NCBI lineage: Eukaryota > Metazoa > Chordata > Aves > Anseriformes > Anhimidae > Chauna > Chauna torquata. The sequence continues at coordinate 323,136 of VXAL01016217.1, read as the reverse complement.
ATTTTCTGGACACAAACAATCATTATTATTTGGGAAAATAACATCTATCAAAAATCTTAATGCATTACACTTTACAGAAGAGATGTCCTTTTTCTCTCAATCTGGATTTGTCTTGTGAACCTTTTTCCTGAGATTTTGTCCCCATAGCCCTTGAACTGATACTGGTAAAGACAAACTTCTCAGTGGTGAAAGCAGAAGGATTTTCACAGGCTTTGATAATCTACAATATTCATTTCAGAATACCGAGTCAGATGCTTGCTGTTAATCACCCACTGGAGGAACATCTTTTTCTGGCTACAGAACATCACTGGCTACCAAAAACACATTAGGAGATGAGATCTCTACACGTCTGTGTTGCCCACTACAGAGTCCAGTATTAATGGCAATTAACATTTCCATGAATACCTGGCAATTGCATGCCAGTCTCAGTGCACAACATAGCAAAGAAGTGTACCTTGGGGAGTGAATTAATATTTTGGCTGAAATTAATGTGTGGCAGGGGAGGATCCTTTCAGGTGTTGTACCATGGGATAGTGATGTGTAGCATGAATTCTGGGTTTTGGATTGGATTTGCACTCCCTCAACACCTTTTAAAACTGGATGATGTTAATCTATGCTAATTCCAGCCTCATTAGCCTTTATCTTCAGCCATGAAGGACGTATCCCAGTGAACTACACTGAATACCCTATTCTTGAAAAGCAAGGCAGTATGTAACGACTTTTACGTATAACTTACATCTTATTTGCAAAGATTTTAGACTCCTGCAATGCACATGCGTCAGGTAGTGATATTTAGATTTCTGTTGGTGCTGAGGAAATCACCAGGCTGCTAGGTAAACTGGAGAACAGTGTGTGTTTCCAAATATATCTGTACAATAATATGGCAAAATGAAGCCTGCCTTCAACAGTACATGCAAACTGTGCCAGTGTGGGAGGAATCAAGCAATGTCTTTGCCTCTTCTGTCTTCTCTTTGGCAATGTGCACTTCTCCAATGCAATGCTTAAGTATTTTTAGGATTGCACCTTAGATTTTATCTTTGTTGAAATTATTTTCTGAATATGGTATAAGGCTCTTTTTTTTTTTTTTTTTTCCCCCCAGAAATCTCTTATCTTGACCCAGCCAAATTCATGAAGCCATTTGCTTTTCTCATTTTACTGAGTAGATAGTGGTTGGGATTAAAGACTTCACAGTGTTACCCACCATGTGTTGCTGTGAACTGATGTTTGCTTTAGTTAGATGCACCCATGTACCATTTTAATGGCACATTAAATGAGGACATTGAATTCTATGAGACCACTCATGTGAATAATTGCTCAGAGACTCATTGTCTGACCCTGAATTAATGAATTACAGTCATGTATTAGCAGAATCAGAGAAGTGAAAAAGAGAACATCCCTCCATCTCTTATTAAAATTACAGCTTCTAAAGAGCAGTTTCTCTAGCTTTTATAGTGTTTGGCCCAAAATTCAAAATTAATTTCATAAAAATCTCTGGTTTGGGGCAGCAACTTAAGAATTATTCAAAATAAGGAACACTCTGGCTGTGTTTCTCTTTCTCTTAACATCACCCTAATGCTATAAATTTCCCTTTTAAAATGACTTTTAGAAGTTGAGTTACAAGATAAGATTAGGTTCTCCCTATATGCAAGAGATCTTCATTCTTCTGAAACTATTTGTAAACCCAGTTATATCATTGTCCAGAAAACATAGCTGAAATTGGATTGTAGCTACTCTTATGATCTATTACTTGATAAATATCATTTGTTCATGGTGGAAAAGGTAGTTAAAGAGTAATAAAGTTGTATAACAATTAGAGTCTCTACTTTTAGTGTAACTTTAAGTGGTGAGAAAAATTCTGATTTCTCTGCTGATAATATCTAGGATTTAATAAAGAAAACTTGAAAATGAAACAGAACACAACCAAATTATAGTCATTTTCCTTGTTCCAATAACTTAGTCTTATGAAACTGTTTACAGCAACATATTTAACTATATAATAAGAAATTCATTTATTTCCTGAGTATTATATTAGGAATGACAGGTATCTTCCTGACCTCATAGGCATCACTGCAGAGTTTCCATTTGAAACGAAGCAAAGAATATATAAGCAAGTTTTAGAAAGTAAATAACGTGATAGTGACAGATATTTGAAAAACATTTTTCATTTTTATCAAACTTTCATTCTTATTCAAAATCCTCACAGTATCTTCAACATTCTGTAGTGAATGTACAGTTTATTAACATTCAAATGCTCAGAACATATGAAATGTAGATGTGCCGGTCAGCTAATATAAAGCATATATGACACCATCATTGAAAATTTAAAGAAAGTTCTAAAAAGCTGTGGTTTACTTCCCTTTTAATATCTGAAGAAGGGAAGTGTAAGAAACATGTCGTATCAAGGGAGGTATGGAGAGCATTAGTCACAGTGAAGAGAGCCAGAAAAAAAGCAGACTTAAAAAACAGGATCTCTGTGATTTTCAGTGTTAGATTTGACAGTGTGTGACCCATTGAAACCTTTACTTGTTACTAAATGCTGTTTTGTTTTGCTAATATGTGTATACAGCCCTAGGACTCACCAGAAAACCTAGTAATTTAGCAAGCACAACAGTCATCTCTATGAAGAAGTTTGGCATTTTACCAATAGATTCTTTCAGAAATAATTGCTGTATCCCAGATAATCACTGTACAGCTACTGGGATAATGTTCTCTACTTGACAAGGAGTCCACTAAAAGTTACATCAAAGGCATTAGAAGATTTACTGATCTGGAATGAGAATAAAATGAGAAGATACTACTGTTCTGAAAGACACAGGCTTCTCCCACACAGTGCTGGGTGGGACAGGATATAAAATAATTTAATTTTGTGAGCATATTGAAGGATTCTAAGTTGTCTTTTGTTCTGATACTCAAGAAAACAAGACCTTTCAGAAGTATTCTTGAAGGGAAAGAGGCTCTGTAGCAATTAGGTGGCTGGTGGTGAGAGCGAAGGAATAGTGCAGAGTACTGCTAGAGGCAGAATACTACCATGAAACAGACCTTCAAAAAATCCCTAGCAATGGCCCAACTAGTGATCTGTTGAATCAGGTGGGCTCACTGCTACTGTAGTAGTAGGAACATCTCCTTTCAGATTGCTTGGGAGAAAAAGGAAAGCTTCTCCATGAAAAATCTTTTTGTTGACTTTTTACCATGTCCAGTACTAAATAGAGTCAAGAAAAATGTTTCTGTGTTGATTTATTCATAATACTTAAGAAATGCTTTCTTCTCTGTGCTTTCTTCTCTAATTATCCCCCCTGAATGAGGTTGCCAGCAGGAGTGTTTCCTGAAAGCAGCAGTTTCTAACCAAGGAGAAGCTCAAAAATTATTATTATATGTGGATAAATGCACCATAGATGTGATTTGAAGAATTATTCTCACTCAGGGAATAGAATAGACAAAGCTGGAAAAAATAGCTGTTAAAACAAGTTACTTTAAAAACATCTCCAAATACTTTCCAAAGTTGTTCTTTAAAAGAAAGGAATAGTTAAATATTTGAAACAGCACTAATTGCTCCAACAGCTCCTGATCTATCTATGTACTGAAACCATTATGGTTTCATTGATGCTTTAAAGTTCACATCATCTCAGAGATTTAGAGCTGTCACAAGCAATGAATCTGTTACTGGGAACTTTGTCTATCTGTGAATTTAACCATATTTCTTCAGTCCTCCTCCGAATCTGACTTGAAGTATGTGCTATTTATATGCTGGGAAAAGAATTAAAACAAACAAACAAAAATGTTATTTTTGTTTGTACAATTTTAATGAAATGGCACTGTACCTAAGTTGAAACTTGGTTTAATTGTTAGATACTTAGACTATATTACATAACATTATATTGGGTAATAGTTTACTATTATTATTTGTTATTATTAGAAGAAACAGTTAAGGGACAGCAGATCCCACAGATCCCATTGCTAGTCATCTGGTTGGGTGATGGGGGAAAAACCCAGAACTGCACAGATTTGAGACCTCCAGCTTGTCTGATACTTCTGGTTTTGAGTAAGGGTAGACAAAGAATGAGCTACTCATCATGGCTTGTTCATTTGCTAAGGCATCTCCATACTACTCTGAACCAAAAACAGCCACTCTTTTTCTCTGTACCCTAAAGTTCTGTTTTGCCCAGCAGTAACAGGGGCAGTTATAGTTTGTCTGTAACCAGATTCATCCCAACTTCCACATCTACTTTGCCCCCTCTCCAAGAACTCAAGAGGCTATATGTAAGATAAAGGGGCCCTCTGGTTAAATCATTAAAAGGTCTCTGTGATTTTCAGAGGAAAGCAGTGATAATGATAAGCTCTGCCTTATGTTATTAGCCAACTGCAGGGGGTTCTCCTTCCATTCCCAGCCCAGTGCTTGTAAATATGTGGCCCCATCACTGCTTCACTAACTCACTTTCTGCTTATGTATTTGCTCACCCGTAACTGAGGAATCACTGACTGAAAGGGGAAGCAAAAGCACTTGGGCATCCTGAAAGGCATGTTTTTTGCTAACTGTTAGATAGCAGGGCTGAGCTGGCATACTCAGGGAGCAGTGGCACAGTGGGGAGCACAGTGCTGTGCGGCGGTGTTGGCTTGCAAAAGGACACGTCTTGAAAGGTTCTGCAAGATTTCGTGGCTCCATTTGCATTACTTCGTTTTGTACATTTGCAGTGCACTGTTTCACTAAGATTGGGAGCTATGGTCTGCTTTCCCTCTGCTTTGGAGTAGTCAGTTGGGATTGCTCCACTTCTCTCGCTCTTGCAGGAAAACAGCTTACAGAGAAAATCCTCAATTGCCTTGTGGCTCACTTGTATTTTGTCAGCTCCTTTGGCATTTGACAAAATCTTGGGTTGTACAGGCATGGGCTAGAGGTTAGATCAGGACAGGATAGGATGGATGTTTTCCTTCTCTAATTTTTATGATTCTGTTAACTACAGCCAGTATAAAGTTCTTATTAAATGTTAACTCTGCATTTGATTTTATGGAGATACTATTTATTGATAAAAGTACAATGGAATCTGTCTGCAGGATCTCACTTCCATTACAAGGTCTTTGAGGTCACAGTTTCTCATCATGGCATTAATAATTTTTCTTTGTATTAATTATTTGCCAAATACTGATGACTACCGTTTGGATTGATTACAAAAACTGCTGTCTGTCCTATTGCAAAAAATCATACAGAAAAAAGAATTTCAAGTAGGTATCCTCCAAATTATTTTATTCAATAATTGCTGGGATTATTCAATCATGAAATAAAATCAGTTTTCCTTTAGAGGTATTTATAGCACTGTTGATCCAGGCAGCCCTATGCTGCGTAATCACATGAGTATTTTTCAATTTAGGGAATACTGATGTCATTTGACAATCTTAATAAGTTTATAAAATCTGCTAAAGTTCAAAACCATTTTAGAGAAAGGGCCAGAATAAATATTAACAGCCTCATTTGCTTAGGTTGGGTAACTTGAAAAGGCTGCGTGACATCAATGAAAATGCTTTGTCAATCACATTCTACACTAGATTAGTCTTAAAGTCCAAGGAAGAATCAAAGTTCACCTTCATATATAAGCTTCTGTCTAACACTCCTTGTATAGTCTACAAGTTTAAAGAAGAAAAATGAAGGAGAAAGAACAGTCTCTAGCTATTGTGGAAATAATAGACTCCTCGAAAATAAAACTGGTGAGCAAATATTTTCTTTGCCTTTCTTCAATAGTATAAAGGTACTAGATAGGGAATTGTGTCTTTCAGCTGCAGAGCTGAGCAATAAAATGCACAAACTGAGAACTCCTCAGAACTCCTTCCTGGAGCCGAAAAAATTTTCCTCTTTGGTTTTCTCTTTCAAAAAGGTAAGTAGATGTAAAGGGAAGTATTATTCTTAAATATCCAACTGTTTGTATGTAAGTACCTCTTAACAAAAGGAAACTGAAACATGGTCTTCATCTAGGAGCACAAAACATATTGAGCAGAGTTTGGAGAAAGGGACAGATAAAACAGGTTTATATTTCTCCTAATATGCTCATAACATTTACTTTTAGTAAGAATGTGCTTTGATATCATATCCTGATCTTTCAGATAAACTGCATATGTCTGAAATTCTTTGCAGGCTGTGAATGTTGGAAACAACCTACAAACAAATTTTAATGCATTGTACCAAATTTTGCATCAATATCAGCTTATTAGTTCCCTCATCGAGGGAGCTAGCTGGGCCCAAGTAAACATGCTAGTGATATTTTATCGCAAAAATACAAAAACAGAAACAGAATCTGTTACTCTTAAAACAAACCAAACCAAACCCTTCCCCCCCCCCTCCCCCCCAATTCTTCATCTACATTTGATCAACCTCAACTCATTATCAACTGGTAGTCCAACAAATAGAGTTGAATTCATCACACCTAATCTTAGACTACTCACATTTAACTTCCTCATCTACAGCTGAACTCTTCACTGTTTTTGTCTCCACGTGTTATAAAGCTTATAGCCTGTGATTTGTCTCACTTATTTTAGGTTTAACATTTAGTATGAAATGAGTTGCACTGAAGAAACATCTGTTTCTCTCCTTAAATACGAGGGAAATCTAAAGAACTCACTCAAATACTCATGTTCACACTGTAGATATCTGTATGCAATTGTATTCCCAGCCTTTGGGGACAGGCAAGCAAAAGATACATATGAAAACTATAAAACCAGACTTTTATCTCTTCTTCACTATACATAACCCCAATTCCCTCAAGAAATCATAGTGTTTAAGGATTCAAAAACTAGCATTTTGGAGTAGATCCTGAACTGGTGGAGAAAGGAAAGAATTTTGAATGTGCATTGTGATATTGTAGTTTGCTTTTGTAGATGGGTAATATATTTGTTTGATATCTGGGCACTTCTCACTAATTCTAAGTTCCTGTGCAGCAGGATCTGTAAGCAAATTCCTGCTCTTCAGGGCCATCAGGCAGATTCCATCTTATCCAAAAGCCCTGCCATGCAACCTCTGTTACAAGTCTCATGTTCTTGTCTGTACATAGAAATGCAAGAACCGAAGTCCTTACTACATATCAGATTGTCTCTACTTCTCTAAGGCTACATTAAGCTCCTTGAGGAATGTAATACATAGACTATGGTTGCTTCTCAAGCCAAACTTTATGAATTTCTGTGAATGGCATTTACTTAGGTTGTATAGCAGGCTCAGAGGCAACAATAGTGGCTGCTTTGTTCTCCAGGCACAGGCAAGCTTCTTACTGCAAGATAAAGCTAACCTAAAGAAAACCCAGATTTTCTGAAGGCTGTTTTTCAGAAATAAACTTCTGAAAGATAGTTGCTTTTCTTAGCATCTCCTTCTCTATCTGCCAAGGCCTTCTATGACCTTTACTATATATAGTAATTTATAGCAGTAGTATAAAGTAGTAGTATATAGTAGTTTATAAAGTAGTTTAGCAAGTATTTATATTTACGTTATTATTAAATACTTGTGAATATATATGAAATCAGTCACTACAGAAAGGTATTCCAACCAAACCAAAACTATGCATGGTATATGATAATCCATCGAACTCACTAGATTATAGAAATCATTACATGCCTTACTACATAGTATACAGATGCTTAGGTGATATGTGAAATGTAAGAGGATATGCAAAATATGTAATATAAATACTGGTAATAGATGTAATCTTCTATATTCAAGAGAAAATGGCCAGTATTCGCATCCTGTAAAAAAAATCTGGTTTTCACTTGTCCCTCAGCCTCTTTTTTTTTGTCTGATGTTGTTGTGCCATTGATTATTTCCAGAAGAAGACTTTGAATGATAAGGTATATGCATTTATAGATGGTAACAAGAGAAATGGAAGAAGTTGGAAGGAACCAGGAATTAGTGCATTAGCTAGTGTTACTAGTGAAATAATCTTAGTAAAACAGCTAACTGCTATCATTTACATTATCGTTTTTGGGTGACAGACTCTGGAGATTAGTGGGACAGTACTCCTGTGGTGTTTTATTTCCAGCTGCCAATTGGCTGATGACATGTCACAACACCACTTTTGGTCCATGTCTGTTAAGTTAGTTTTGTAACCAGAAAAGCCAAGAACAGATAAAAATGTGTCATTAAGAGATGATAACTGAAAGAATAGAACTCTACTGTAAAAGGCTGATTCTCCAGCAAATTCTTTTGCTTGGTTATATTTGACCAGACATTTATCTAGACAATGTGCTTCTAAGTATATGATCAGGGCAGAAATGTACTGTAACTGGGAAAATGATCAGAGTTCATTTTTCTCTGATAAATAATGAACCAGCTTGATGATCATTATTTGAAGATAAAAAATGAACCAGTTTTCATACATAATATATAATATGTAATACAATATATCTGAACATTAAGTCCCTGATTGAGGAGTGTGTAATTATGAATCACCTTAAAGATAAATATAGAGGGAGATACAATTTGTTCTAAGGAAAACAAGTCTGAAAAGGGACGCATTTCCTTTCCTGCTGTTCTCTTTAGATAATAAAAAGAGGAACTGAAAAATTTGGATATTAGTTTTTACTAAAGACCATTGATTTTCAAATATATCATAAACATTTTGTATTTTAATTGGAAAAGGACCCAAAACCTTTAGTTGTGAATCTTTTTTTAGACTCTAAAAGGAGTATATTGCAACTTTTTTGATAGTTAACAGTGTAAACATATCTTTGCAAAAAAAAAGGATATCACGGTTTCTGTTGTTCACCTTTCTTCAAGCCACCTAGCAATTGCAAAACAAAGCAAGGTGTTGAACTCCAGTCTTCTGAGTACAGGACTTTTATTGACCCACAAGATCATTCATCCTGTCTGCAATGCTTTTGAATTAGAAGAAAAGTCACAATTCACTAAAACACACATTGAAGATACAAGAATTACCCATTTTCCCCTCATCAAAAATTAGAAACACTAGGTATACCAGATACTAATATTTAGAAAATAGAGTGGCAATGACTGGGTTATTGCATAGTTATTGATGAATTCACTATTTGGCCAAATTCAGTGCACATTTTTAAGTTTATCTGTGGACTTCAAAGACTGAAAAATAGTTAAGTTTGCATATCATGACTAAATGGGTAAAGAATGACAAGACATTAATGTGTTTTCTTTTTTTTTTTTTTTTTACTTGGTATGTAAAATGAACTGTGGACATGGCTCCAAATTTAGATTTCTATGTTTGGGATGCATATGGTATTAGTATAAAATTTTTGTAAAATCCCTGCTTTGATTTTTTTCATTACAATGAATAAGCAAGGACCACACTGAGATGGATGGGTGCTAACATATGTTTTATGTCTAGGAAGGAGAAGTAACCTCATTTTACAAAACTGTTCTTTGAAGTGATGTTATCAATTAGGTTCCAATAATAACATGATTTAAGCAGGATATATTTAGGGGTGGACAAGAATAAAGTATTGTACTAATATTTCACATGAACACTTCAATCTGGATGCAATCTGAGCAAGTACTATTTTTTATCAAACACCAAAAGAAATTTTCTCTTGCAGATGCAATACCCACTCTTTCAGCTATGTAGTTTCTTCTTGTGACAAGTAAGGTAGTAAGGTAGCATGTGCTTTTCTTCCCTGTTACTTGAGTTTGCCAAGTCTATATATGTAGTACAGGCAATGCAACCACAGACAGTTTTGCTGATGAACTTTACTGAGGTAGCAAAAGTAGAAAGCGTTGCCAATACAAAGGAGGGTCAGGATATTGTAGAGAAAGAATTATATGACTGTGATGTCAGAATAGTATAAATGGAAGGAATGTAATAGTACTGAGTATAAGGTCATTCATTTAAATACTAATAACAGGAATGTCTGCTGTAAGCTGAGAGCTCATTAGCTGGAGATGACAGAGAAGGATCTGATTATATTAGTTGCTTAGAGGATGTCTATAAGCCATCAAAATGATGGGACTAAAAAAAAAAAAAGATCTTAGGATACATCCAGAGAGAGATTTCCAAAAGATGCAGGGGAATATCCACTGTAGAATTCACTGGGTAGAAATCTTTTATAACACTCTAGACAAATAAAGGAACACACTGGACAATCTGGAACACACTCCAAATCAAAATATTGGAGACAGGAAACCTAACTGATTTTAAGACAGTGTGGTTGGTTATGAAATGGATTATGTGAAGTTATGATAATTGAATCCGATATCCAAGAAACGCTTTCTAGCCCAGGGACTCTGTATCTAGACTGAACATTACTACATTCAGCAGAATTTTTAAATTTAGAAAAATATAGTTGCGTTTGGAACAGGGTTCAGCTCTTATTTTCTATCTGTGCAATATTGACCGTGATAGTCATAATTTTTACAGACTTGAATTATGCTGTAATACAAACACATCATGCAAAGATTAGCCGAAATTAACAAATACTTAAATAGTATGTGATCATGTAAGTGAATATTATTGTGACATGGTGCTTTCTGGGGACTACAGGTGAACAGGCGCAGGTAACCCTTATCCATATATTTTATCATATATAGGATATCAAGAGAATCTTTCTCTTTCATTACCGGAAGATATGGAAATGCTATTTGGTTTAATTCTTCCTTGAAATTAAATTATACTTACCATAGCTGCCATGCTATGAGATTTGAAATACCATAGTATTCCACTTAAAGAGGAAAGAGTTTTCTTGGCTTAGTAATGTTTTCCTCAAAGAAAAAAAAAAAAAGCAAGACTAGATATTAGAGATTGCAGGCTATGATCACTGCTGTCCATTGCCAGTCAGCCATGTGGTTAGCGAATCCTTAATATTAATATTTACCACACAGTCCTGCCGGCATAGGAGTTCAGATCAAGTATTAAGTATAACAAGCTCCTCTGGATGAGGCCTTTAGAGTACTTGTCTTATACACTGCCAGCAACCACAAGGTCTCAGGTTTTTGTGAGGTTCTGCTGGGCTCAAGCCAGGCAGTTGCTCGGCTGAAGTCAGCTGAAGTTTGCCTTTATAACTGGTTTAAGCTTCAGAGTTGAGCATCATTCAGGATTGATCCCCATCAATGGAAATTCTCATGTTCCAGTCTTTGCACACAGGCATTGAAGATCCCATGACACTTTCTACAAAAGGAAGAAAGTTAACCCCAGCGTCCTTGCCAAATGCTAACTTTGTTAATTACAGTCTGCTTTCTTTAATTCTCCTTGCAGTTTTAAGTAGATATAGCATTATTCTCTTTCTGTATCACATTGTCACTGGTTATTCCCACTAAATCATTTGCTGTGTTAAAGGTTGTTAATCTTTTGTCCAAAGCTGGCTGCATTTTAGAAGCAGGAAAAATGAGTAATTATATACTGCTATTTTTAATATGTCTGTGCTCACCCCTTACAAGCCACTTGCATCTAAATTCTCAGACATACATACACAAAAATAAGTATCATCAATGCAAAGGTTGAAAATGATGTGACTTACCATGGCTTGTCAGAACATCACAGATGTGCACCAATGTAGCTCATGGCACCTGCAGGATAAATAGATTATTTCCTGGGACTTAAGCATTTTCCTACCCAAATATCTGTGTTTCCACATCTGTTAACTGAAACAAGAACATGTTTTTGATGCAATGTAATCAGGTGCAGCTTTAAAGTGCTTTGGGATTCATCAGATTTGACAGTGCCATATAATTTTAGATCACCTTTGTACACATATTGTATAATTATGCCATTGCAAATGATTTGTACTTTTGGTAAGATTTCTCTCTCTCTCTCTCTCTCTCATTTGTAAGATTATGTCAATATATATATTTGTCTTGTAAGTTAGAACTGGAAGCTGTTTGAAGCCTCATTGCTGCAAAAAAATTTCTGTTTACATGACATTGTAGGAAATACATTATGGTGTATGGAGCTCCAGTGCATATCCAAACAAGTAGATGTATTTTGACATGCTATTTCTATAATATACTGTGATATATATTTTAATTTTGCAATTTAAAAACAAAATAAGACAGTCATTTCCCAGTCGTCTACATTACTTAAATAGATTCCTGCTTTGACGAACAAAAAACTCTTTCCTCATATTGTATCAAAATTGACTAATTTCTATTTTAAGCTTTCTCTCAACGTTCTATAGCAATAGCAAGGATTTTCCAGGGTGGATATCAATGCAGGGCAAATTCAGGCAGAGAGTTGCAACAAAATGCTCTGATAATTTTCTGACTTTGTATTTTTAAAACTCTCCTGTAATCATCAGTGTGAATATTTATCAGGAAAGATCTAATCTGCTTTGCTCTGCTGTTCCTATGTGATTTTGAAAATAAGAGTTCATTTGGAAATTTTCACATTAAGAACGCAGCGACATTTCGAGAAGAAAGGCAGATGTGCAAAGCCTGGAGCAGTCATCCCAGGCTTCTGCTAACATCTGTAAGAAGAAATAGAGGTGATTCCACTAACTCTAAGCTTCCAAGACATGTCAGATTAATCACCTACCATTTTTTTCCCTGATCCTTGACACTGGGAGTTATTCCTAGCATGCTAATTCATAGCAGATTTTTCCATCTGTCACCACTTCACAGAATCGTAGAATGGCTTGGGTTGGAAGGGACCTTAAAGATCACCTAGTTCCAATCCCCCTGCCATGGGCTGGGATGCCACTCTCTAGATCAGCTTGCCCAGGGCTCCATCCAACCTGGCCTTGAACAATTCCAGGGATGGGGCATCCACAGCTTCTGTGGGCAACCTGTTTCAGTGCCTCATCACCCTCTGGGTAAAGAATTTCTTCCTAATATCCAATCTAAACCTACTCCCTTTTAGTTTAAAACCATTACCTCTTGTAACTGCAATCCCTGATAAAGAGTCCCTCTCCAGCTTTCTTGTAGGCCCCCTTTCAGTACTGGAAGGCTGCTTTATATCCTTATGATCTCCCGGAGTCATCTCTTCTCTAGGCTAAATAACCCCAACTTGCTCAGCCTGTCTTTGTAGGAAAGGTGCTCCAGCCCTATGATCATCTTCATGGCCCTCTTCTGGATCCACTCTAACAGCTCTGTGTCTTTCTTATGCTGCAGGTCCCAGAGGGGCTCCCAGCATAAGATTTCTGTAGGAACAAAGTGACTGTAACCACGTAGTCTAATATATTTGTATTTGTATTTATATTTATACCTACTATGCCCTACTGTAAAAGTGAATCATTCTAACTAGTGAGGTTATAGGATTGTTGCCATTAGTAAATGAATGACTTGGGTTTGGGTTTCATTTTCATCATCTTCGCATGGAGTTATTACTCTACTTTCCTAGTGATTGATAAAAGTTGTCAAATGATGAGGGGAAAAATGCTGGAAACTGTGTGAAACAAAGTCCATATGGGACATTTTAGGAAATACTGTGTGCCTTTTACTGCTCGATGGAAGCATTAATGCAGCCAGACACAGACTATGGACAGATACTTGCTTAAAGTCCTGTCTCAGTGGGATGCCACTCCAGCAGTTCTGCTGATGGAAAGAATCATATGAATTTGTATCACTTTAGACAAAGTCAGCTGAGTTAGATGACATTACCTTCATCAACTGTGTAATCTAATTGAGCTGAAATATTTACCTGTGGCTTTGAGTTTACTCACTGTCATTGTTACCGGAGAGCCTCTTTTGAATCCTCATATACTTTTGAACTTTTAGTGTTTCAGTATTGTTTTTTCATTACCAGCCAGTTGGCCATTCCTAACCTTTTCTCTTGGATTTGGGCCTTGTCAATTGAATTCACACCTTAGTGAATAGAGTATAGATATTTAACTTTACTTAGGTCATAAAGATGACTTAGTGATTGAAAATTAGAAGCACTCATTGATATATCTCATGTGTTTGTGTTTGTGTCAATCTGTGGTTTACAGTTCTGATTTTTTTACTAATGGTTTCAATAATCTTATAAATTAGAAAATTTACCACCAGTTTCATGCAAATAATTAAACTCACATGCACAACTGCGCGGACTATGTAAAATATGATATATACGATGCATATGCATTTCTCATTTGTTAGATTATTTATGATATTATCTCATTTTCAGTGGTTACTATTTCCTAGCATTTCACAACAGTGGCCTAAAGCCTATAATAACCTTATGAAAAGTCCACTGAAAATAGTGTAGGAGTCACATTGAATCTCATTTTTCTATATCAGCACTAAATATGAAAATTCTGTTTTCATATTATTTCAATAAGACAAATTCATTTACATAAATGTAGGTAGTCCTTAAACATGTGTCTAGAGCTAATATGAGTTTACTTTTGTAATATAGTTATACTATCATTGAAACAAAGAAAATCTAAAGTTAAAGCTGCAGTAAATGCTGTAATACTTGTCAGTTTACTGCCCAGGAATGAAACGAAGGTACTTAACATGGAAATGTGCTTAGCTTTCAAATCCTGCACGTTAAACATAGCTTGTTCTTGAGTAACACTCATCTGGATTCCAAACATTCTTTTAAAAAGTATTTTCATTGAGAGATCAAATATTTAATCAGATTTTCAAAACTGACTTGGTGTTTTGATTTCTGATGGTATTTAAGAATTCTCGGTTATCTTAAGTAATAGACCTCTACAAATTTATTGGAAAATGAGAGCTTTATTTATGTGTATTCAAAAAGAATCCTGAATGCTTCATTCCATTGTTGCTTATTGGGAGAGTTTAACAAAAGCTAGGCTCTCAGATAATCTAGTAAAATTATTATTAAAAAAATAAAGCTAATTCTTAATTTCAGAATTAATATAAAAATATAGTAAGCACTGCCAAGGGATAATTTCACACTAAGTAAATTGCTGGGAAAGTGTCTCTATTCAAAATATTCCAGGTGGAGGTTGGTGATGAGTGGTGTCCCTCAGGGGTCCATCTTGGGACCAGTGCTTTGTTAATGATATAGTGAGATTGAGTGCACCCTCAACAAGTTTGCAGATGACACCAAGCTGAGTGATGCAGTCGATATAACTGAAGGAAGCAACGCCATTCAAAGGGACCTGGACAAGCTTGAGAAGTGGGCCCACGTGAACCTAATGAGGTTCAACGAGTCCAAGTGCAAGGTGCTGTACCTGGATCGGGCAATCCCAGACATGAGTACAGACTGGGAGAAGAACTCATTGAGAGTAGCCCTGCCAAGAAAGACTTGGGGATTCTGGTGGATGAAAAGCTTGACATGAGCCAGCAGTGCATGCTTGCAGCCCAGAAGGCCAACCGTATCCTGGGCTACATCAACAGAGGTGTGGCCAGAATGTTGAGGGAGGTGATTGTCCCCCTCTACTCTGTCCTTGGAGTCCTGCATCCAGGTCTGGGGCACCCAGCGCAAGAAAGATGTGGACCTGTTAGAGTGAGTCCAGGGGAGGACCACAAAAATGATCAGGGGGCTGGAGCACCTCTCCTATGAAGAAAGGCTGAGAGAGCTGGCAATGTTCAGCCTGCAGAAGAGAAGGCTCTGGGGAGACCTCACTGTGGCCTTTCAGTACTTAAAGGGGGCTTATAAAAAAGATGGAGAGAGACTTTTTACTTGGGCAGATAGTGATAGGACAAGGGAGAATGATTTTGAGCTAAAAGAGGGGAGATTTAGATTAGAAGTTAGAAGGAAATTCTTCACTCAGAGGGTGATGAGGCACTGGAACAGGTTGCTCAGAGAAGCTGTGGATGCCTCATCCCTTGAGATGCTCAAGGCCAGGTTGGATGGGGCCCTGGGCAACCTGATCTAGTGGGTGGCATCCCTGCCCCTGGCAGGGGGGTTGGAACTAGATGATCTTTAAGGTCCCTTCCAACCCAAGCCATTCTATGATTCTATGATTCTATGACAAAAATTTGTGGTGAGGCTCACAGTCTCTACAAGAAGAAAAATGAACAGAGTGTTAAAAAAGCTGATTCCCAGCAAAACTGCAGCTGGTGTCTCTGTGACCTACCTGAAAAATTCTAGGCTGTTTCAGGATCTATGGATACAAGGCAAATCTGCAAAAACACTTTTTCTTCTTGGCCAGTTGGGCCCAAACTCAGTTTTTAAGTCCTTTTGTGTTGGCCTCAAAAGAAAAAGAAATGGTCTGCACAAACTTTATATGCATCATAACACAGGGGAAAAAGAAAAAAAAAATAAAGGTTGCTTTGCATTCTTATTCCCCTGTATGTTCTTTTTTTTTTGTGAATCTGGTCTTGGACTCTTTCTATGCAACTATTTTAACGTGAACGTATAGCAATATATAAGACAATAATCAATGATGAAAGGTTGGTTATATGGTCACAGAAACTGAGCAGAGCCAGAACTGTTCATTACTCAACTTCTACATATTTAAAAGTTATTCCATACATGTAAAATAATTCAAATAAAAGTAATATTTGGGTAATTATCTGGAACCCATAGAATCACTGTGGAGTAGGTCAAAATCAGCAAGATTATTTTTACTTTCAACCTAATTGTTGTTTGAAATGCAGTTGTGCTGATCCTGTTATTGGAAAATACAGCATAGAAGTAATTCAAAAACAGACACTATGGGACATATCCTGCCATCACTCTTCAGCTGAAACCCGTACAAATTTCGCTTGGAAATCTCCTTGTGGCAACTTCGACCCTTCACTTTCAATGTTACTTAACATTGTATAAGGGCTAAGTTTCCCTTTAGACACATACACACAGCTGCTTCTTAAGAACACCAGTCTCATATTCAAAGTTTATGTTTTGTATTTATGTTTTTCTTTTTAAGCTAAGTCTTTAACTTATTCTAACAGTTTTGTTTTTGTTTTTCTCTTTCTTCTTC
The DNA here is from genome assembly GCA_013399475.1 of Chauna torquata. NCBI lineage: Eukaryota > Metazoa > Chordata > Aves > Anseriformes > Anhimidae > Chauna > Chauna torquata. Next base: position 306,396 of record VXAL01016217.1, on the reverse strand, counting down.
TTCCTTTCTCCCCCTCCCCCTTAAGCTGTCTAGCAGCATTTTGGATATATATAACAGTGACCAGGGAATGGCACCAGCTAATATGGGTCTCACAAATGCTTCTTGCCCAGCTAATCTACCGGTAAAAAGGGAACTCACAGGTAAAAGAATTCTGAGATTTTATCATTTTATAATTTCAGACATGATGGTGTTTCTTTTAAAACTTGAACAAAAATTACTCTTGAAATAAATCTCCATAATAATTCATTTCCTGAGAATTTTGCAATGTGTAGTTTCATTTAAGGAAAAGAACAAAGACCATGAAGAAATGTTTTCTTTCTGTTCTCCTCTTTAGCAATTCAGAAACAATGTTTGCCCTGTGATTTTTATGAACATCATGCTTCTAATAAACCTAATTATTTCAGGAAACATAGTGGATTCTTCCACATGTTGGCTCCTGATCAATGGTATAAATAAATTATCATCCATTAAATTTGTTCCAGGGTAGAACAAACGGTCCTTTTAAAAGCTTACAATAAGGCTATTCAAGGTAAATCTACATTAGTGGATTAACAACTTTAAAAGTTACGTTCTATTAATCCGAAGAATGCTAACAACCATGTACAATATATTAGTGTCACTCAGAGGAAACAGTGAGTTTATTCAATATGAATATCTTAGAAATCTGATTAACTCTTGCATTATGGGATATACAAATCCATATTCACATTAGTGTATTGTTTTATCCTGTTGTAAAGTACAGCAAATTGGAGAAAAATACTCCTCCATAGCATTTCTGTATTCTTAAACAAAAAAATGCGTAAACATATTAAGTAACAGCTGGGCTTGCTCAAAAATTTAGTATTAGTAGAATGTAGATTTACCTATGATCTTGTTTAATAATAAAAAGAGTAATGAAGTAAAATGATTAGAAGCCTACTTTTTGCGAAAAGAGGCTATTTTGAAAAGGTGATAGGAGAGCTGGAATTGCAATTTAAGGACTGCTTTATTAAATGTTACTTTCTGTCAGAAGCAGATACACGAGCAATGGCCAAGGAGAGACAAAAAAAGGATAACCACAATCTCAGTAAGTACATGTTCATCTTCCATCTCTTTAAATGGAATGCAGAACTAATATATGTTAGCTACCATGTCTCTGCTCATTTTCTAGATCAGCATCTTGCCAGGGTAATCAAATTGAACTCAGGCTGCAAACACAGCCAACCACATAGCTTTTTCCCCTGAACCGAATTTGTCTTTTACTTTTTTTCTTTCAAAATACCATACATATTTTTAATGAATTTCTTTCCATATCATCTCCTGCTATTATGTTTTCACTCTGCAGTTCATATATATCCAGCACACTTCCGTTTTACTTTAAGTCAGCAAGGACTGAGGTTACAGTTAAGTAAGTCTTACATGTCTTAAGCATGTCTTTAAGAATTACAGTGCAAATAAGAAAATAGAGGCAAATGATGAAAAACAAAACAAAACAAACAAACAAAACAGTCACAATCCAGACTCCTCACTCTTTACTTACTGAAGCATCCAAGTGAGAGGCTGTATCTCTATAGGCAATTGGAAGGAAAACAAACAAACAAACAAAAAAACCCACAACCATTTACAAATGGTAGTTAAACACTTAAAGTTATGGAAATTGTACACCACAGAAGGAGATCAGGGCAGAACTGGATGAGACATGCAGTGATCTGACTGCTCTGATACACAAACCCCCTGACCCCTGTAGGCTGGGATAGACTTCTGTTTCATTTATGGAGAACAGTACAGTAGTGTATAGATGATAGATATTTCAGTTCTAAAGGAATAGTCTTCTGTAGTTTAGGCTTAGAACACAGTGAAATTTATAGTTCAGTGTTTAAATATTAAACTTATACAAATTTTGATTTATCCAGAATAGGAAAAAAATATTTTTTATTGCTGAAAGACGATTGCCTGTAACATTAAGCATTTTTCCCTCTAAAGAGTAATTTAAAGCAAAAAAATCTGAAGCATTCTCTTTGAAAATTGTTGAATAAAACAATTGCATTTTCCAGTTCTTCTTTCCAGTTCTCCTTTCCAGTTCTTCCAGCAGAAATAATCTGTGAATTTAAACCGAAATTCACTAAACCTAAAACCACTATTTATAACTTTGTTCTCTGGCTATTCCAGTGATCTTAGAGGCAGTTCTGGCTTTACTTGCATGTACCTGGAAGTATACATCCACTGGTACAACATGATGGCAACCACTGCAGGCAACTTACTACCTAAGACTCCTCAGAGGCATCCTTGTTTCTGTCTGTACATTTCTGTGGATCACAAGCAAGCCATGTAGGTTTTTTGCATTTGCTGATAGCTCATTTTCTTGGAAGTGCCACAGTAGTTGCTACCTGTCTTATCTGAGCAGGAATGGGGAGTTTTTGCTAGCCTAGGAAAGGTGGTGGGTGGGAGTTGTCTGGAACTGCAAGAAGGGGAAAGACAGGTGCAAGCATACATTAGGGATGCCAGGTCTTACCATTGCCTCTACTGTTTTGTTTTGTTTTGGTTTGGTTTTTTGGCTCTGAGATCATCCTGCTTGCACACAGACGTATCTGTGAAGTGTCCTCCACCACTGGAAAGTGAGCCGAAGACTGTATGCCAGGATCATGGCAAGGAGACACATAATATCTATCACCACAAATATCTGGTTTGGCTCCAGGTGTATATTTCAGAGCTCAAAGTCTCTCTGGGAGATAGTTCTACTATCTGATGGCTTGGGCACATTAATGCATTACCTATAATGGCTCTATTAGTGTGATTTACAATTTTATGGTACCATTTTTTTTTTTTTTTAGAGATGGTCTGAAAAATCAGTTTTTGGAACCTGATGAGAATTATACCAACATTCATGTTTCAGGTTGAATTAAGGTCCACACTTTACAAAAATGTTCTTATATCTCCTTGCATCAAGGAGGAAACAGAAAAGCTTTGCTTTCCTTTTGAAAGGTTAGATTCCCAACGAAACCCTGAAAAGAGATTTAGATCTAGGAAATGGAACCCCATCCAGAATTTAAACCATTACTATNCATTACTATTAGCATTACCAAAAAAAAAAAAAAAAAAAGATGTAATGTTTTTATACGTTCTATGTCACTCACAGTTATGTACAAAAAATCCCCAGAGCAATGAGATGTCTTTTGGGCCACTGAAAAATGTGAAATTTCTGCATGTATAAGTAGGTGGAAAAAAACTGATGAGGAAGCAGAGGAGAATTCTCTCTGAATTAGTCAAATGGAGGCAGAAAGGTGACAGGCCTTTTGCACACACACGCTCCAATCTGGATACCAGTACAATGCTGAGAAAGTGGACTGAGAGCACAGAGATGGGGAACTAATTTTAAGAGGCTTATCTTATCTTTTTATCTTTCTAACCAAACTGCAAGTAAACCAAGATAGCATACATAGTTTGTCTTAGAAGAAGCATAAATTTAAATAGTTATTATTATTATTGTTGTTGTTTAAATGTTTTTCTTCATTTTCTGGGTGTTTTGAAAGTTATTTTAAATATGCTTGTGCTGTCCATCATCAAAGGAAACAGATGTGCTGGGGATGAAGTGTTTCTGGGATACAATCTTCCTCTGTTTTAGTGAAGAGAGATGGTTGCTCTTAAGTCCTCTCCATGGTTTACAATGCTGAGAAAAGTAGCAGGAGCTCTGAAAAAATGTGAAATGCTGGATGAGTTGTCCTGCATCCCTGTTGAAGTCATCAGCAAACTCCCAATAAGCTGAAAACTCTTGTGTGGCAGCAGGGTGTAGGAATGGTACATACACTTCAGAACAAAAGAATTGTTAGCCCACATTTAAGGCAAGTGCGACTATTTCATTCTCTAGGAGTCCAGTCTATAATAGGGGGGAACCTACATGCTGGGTAAGATACAGAGTTGTTACTAATCATGGAGTTTGTCCTGAGAGCATGTCAGAGGCAGGTAAGAGATCATGTTGGGATTCCTATTTTAGGAAATTTTACATATATTCACTGACTTGTTTTTAACTAATTAAAACAAAGTATGTTGACTTTCTGCAAGAATATTTCACCATAGAAATCATAACTGTTTCTTTTTAACAGTTGAGAGAAGAAGAAGGTATAATATTAATTACCGAATCAAGGAGCTTGGCACACTCATCCCCAAATCTAATGATCCGTAAGTTCAACAATCTTTCCTATAATGATATTTATAGTTTAAATACAGGAAAAAAAAAGATTGTTGCATATACTGGCCTTAGGATTGACTGATAAGATACAGGATCTTCAATGCAAGGCCATTGGATTGGATCAGGCTGTTCAGTAACAAACCTTTGACAGATTTTTGGTGCCTGTTGGGAAAACTTATGTGAAAGGATAATAAAATGAAAACAATTCCAGGGTGTTAAAGAGAGAGTGCCACACACACAGGGTGTGTGTGAGGGGAAGAAGATAAAACAAAGACTTCACAAATATGTGTGGCATCGCTGGAGAAGGAATGAATACTTTCAGCCCTTGCCATGGGCCCTCTAGTGGGAGAAAACAAAATGTGTGTTGTCGCTGCTCTTTGGCTATCACAAATAATAGAAAATAAAATAAAATAAAATAAACAGGTTAATAGACCGTAGACTGAGCATTTTTTCAGAAGTCCTCCACTCAGTGCAGGGAAAAAAAAAGTCCTGAAATGCAAGGATAAAAATAATAATTGCTAT
>VXAL01016217.1:274921-292828 GCA_013399475.1 Chauna torquata | reverse complement strand
CTTCAATCTGCATTTACATTTATCTGTTTTCTTCTTTTTTATAACTAAAATGAGAATTTTGTATTAAAAATTCTAAAAAAAATTCTAAAAAAAATTCTACAAAACATGAGAAGCAATAGGGAAATATTTAAACTGGGAACTATAGAGATGTTACAAGTTTTAAAATTTGAAAAAAAAACAGATGGTGATGTATTTGCACAAGTGAAGTGAGCATGAATTTAAAACCTCATAGACTTCTTAAAATGAGAAAATTCATTAAGTTTTTCACAGAATCCTGTTTCTTTTTTTTTTTTTTAATTTCATTTGTAGAAAAAGATTAGACTTTTAATATATATTTTAATGATACAGAAGAAAAATGGAAAATAACATAATGACAGAGACTCCAAGGAACTCAGACAGAAAAAGATATGACAGTTCAGAAGCAAGTGTTCAGAAAGACTATATGGATGTACAAGACAGAACAAAGACACTCCACGTTACAATTAGCACAATTTAAAACAAGCACTACTAGTAACAGTGCTGTGTCAGCTGCTTATTCCAAGAGTATTCAAACTGTGTCCTTCTTAATGTGGAAGGGATCAGAATATTGAGACATGGCAGTGTGCTTCTGGACAGTCCTTTCAGTGTCCTTTGGCAGCACACTAAGGTTTTTTCTAAAGGGACTCTATCTTATCCATACCCATGCCTTTGATCCATTTAGAAATGGAGGAAAATGACCATATTCCCAGTACACATATTGAAACAAAGAGAATTTAATTTCAAATTTGGCTTTGGATTCACTACAGAAAAGCCAGGAAGACTTCAAAGGGGATATTCAAAAGTGTTGATGTGATGCACTGCTTTCCGTAACTTGCATACTAGGAGTGGGCATTCACAAAATGTGTTTTGATCACTCAATAAAAGGCATATCGTCTCTATACACAGTGAAATTCTGGAGGATGATGTATGTTCCTGGTGTACACAAAGTGCAATCATTAATTGTAATGTTAACACATAGGAGATAAACTGGCACAAGTTCTTCATAGCTCTTCCTCAACCAAAGCCAACACATTTGGGAGTCCTCTAACAATTCAAAATATATTTCTAAAGTATGCATTAAGTTTTGCTGTCACTGAGCCCTGCTTCATTCCCCAGAAAGGTCACATGGTCAGGAACAGAGATGAAAATGGATTTCTGTTTGTGTGAATGGTTTAAATGTATTTAAACATATTATCCAAGAACAGAGCATTTGTTTCCTCCTGTTACTTGTTCTGTTATTGGTACCTCGGTCCTCCTAATAGTCCTCATGAGGTCTGCATGCATCCAGGGCCATAGCCCATTCCTGACCAATCCAGATAGTGTCACAGTAGTTTCTTAACTGGAAAGTTAACAGTGAAATAACAGATTACATCTGGATGGCTATTAAAGATGATGGAGTATCCAATTTCATGAGAATATTTACATTTTTAGGAAACTTGAGGATTTCTGTGAGCCTATGCAAGCTACTTAGATATAAGCTGAACAGAGCAGAACTGATCTTCTTGTCACATATATGTGGGTTCCCAGATAGCCCAGCACAAACCTGACCATTTTTTAGAGGCTCTGATATGCTTCCACTGTATGGTTAAAAATAATAAAACAACAAAGTGATTTTTTTTTTTTTTTTAACGTGGAAGAAAGGAATGGAAAAACAAATTAATATTAACAAAAGGTAATTGAACACAGGACTGACCAGCATTTTAATTGGAGTGCTTCTATAAATTAGGCTCAATAGAACTCACTTTGTCACAGTTTTGCCAAAGACTTGCTAATATTGACATTCAAATACAAAGTATGATGAATTGAAAGTAACATTTATGCCCACATTATGTCTACTGTAGGATGTGTATTGTCCATGTCAGCTGATGAAAGGAGAGGATACTTGGTTGACATAAAATGCCATTTGTCCTTGTACTGCATTTTCTACTACATTGGTTTTAAATATACCAGTGTGGATTGCTCATAATGGAGAAAAAGAAATTAAATATGAATGTATTACATGATTTTCCCATTGAACTTTTACATGGGAGTTAGACTACTCTTCTGAACTATATTGACTTTAAATAACATCCTCAGTTTCATCACTTTTATCAGCACTGTTTAAAAAAAAAAAAAAACATTATAGTGCATCTATTAAATTTTTTAAAGTTTATTTCATTCTTCTGATAATTGCTTCAGTCTAAAGCATCAGATTATTTTTTCTCTTCCTGTTTGAGAAACCTAACAGGAGATAGGAAATGCTCCTTTTGCAATATACTGTACCCACCTATCATTAAGCACATTTAAGCTGTCTTCATTCACACATGACCCCAACCCCCCCACCCAAAACACTAAACGTATCCGTACCTGTAGGTGTGTATAATGGTAATGTTTTTTCACTACCATTACATATTTTTCTAATAAGAAGTCATCATAATTAGTGTTTTCACTAACAACAATGACCTGTATTACACCATAACCCTTGAAATTAAATGGTGATACAGGGCACCAGAAATGATAAGCTAGGGCACCACACAGGTGGTGCTGAAGGTATTTAGGAGATCTTTGTGCTGGTAACTGTATCCCAGACTTTTTTGGAATAAGCAGTCCATCTCTCACCTCGACTTGGTGAGACTGCTGTGAAACTGGGAGGGCTGTTGGAACAGAGCAGAGCACAGTGCCTTCCAGCTTGCACAGAGGAAAGGGACTGCACGACTACAGGGACAAATCCTGACATCCTTCCTCAGGCAGAAGTTCTTTCCTGTGCATGAGAGTTTTACTAGACTAAAATGTGGTGCATGCAAACACAGTTATAGCTCTTTCCTACACAGATCTGCTTAATGAAATCTCATGAAAAAGATGCATAATTTGTCTGTGGTTCTCGGCCTAGAAAAGAATATAAGGTGTACAAAGTTTGACCTCAAGCAGAGCATAGGGTGAGGAGAACTGGCTATTTTTGTCAAAATGTATTAAATGAGGAATTTTTGCTTGTTTTCAGTAGCAGCTGTTCAAAGCTGGTGGATATGTTCTTACAGAATACACAAACCAGCAGACTGATAATTACACAAAAGGAAAAGGAGCTGAAATATTAACATCCTGTTTAATTCATGAAATGGATATAGATACTATACTAAGAACAAAAACCTAAATTATTTCACTGTGCATAGCGTAGATAGTGTGAAAACTACAGTAAGTGCAAACTGTTTTAACAAACAGAATACAGTTGTTTTATATAGTAAAATAACTAAATATAATTCAGTCATTTAATCTTAATAAGAACACTGTTATTGTAATACCTTTTGACTTTAATAGGGCTGTATATATGAATGGAGGATGTAAAATTATTGTAATTTAAAATTATGTTAAGTCTCTTAGATAAGCAAAGGCATTTACATTACTATTATGAGACTGTAGAATATTTTTATAATAATTGCTATTTTTCATTGTTAACCATATAGTATCTTGTTTTCTAAGTCAATATATGCAGACAGAATGTACTTTATTACACACTGTATATGCAATCTTTTTAAAATTACATTTTATACTTGCTGGTATTTTATGTTTATTATATGAATACAATTAAAGGACTGAAATTAAAACATTTCTATATATGTCCCTTGTGAAACTTCACTACCCAGTCCCACACAGAATGCCATCACAAGACAATATAATAACATCCACTAAGAGCATCTGAGATACCTAACAGACAAAACACTTCACAACTGCTAAACATTTAGTCCATTATGATACATCATGATCCAGTAGCCTCCCATTAATAAAAATAATTGATACATTCCTTAATATGGTCTCCTGCCATCTGCTTATTCCTGCTGCTAAGGCTTTGATTTATGGAAAGTGTTTTCAGAATGTTGCAAAATTGCTAGCAGGCATGATGATATCAGTTAAATCACTAAGAAGCTCTACAGAAACCTTTTAATGTACTAGATGTTCCCCAGACAATTTAGGATAAACAGAATATTGTATTTTAAGATGTAAAACATTTTTTTTAAAGTTGATAATTAGGTAGCATTTTGTCACTAAAAGATATTCTTACTTAATAAATTAAGTAAGGATTTGGGTTGCATTTTGAATTCCTACTATCAAAAGTGCTGCTTTCTTTAGAGTATATTTGGTGCTTCCTCTGCATAACATGACATAAAAATTGTTAAGTAGCAATATATATTTCAGCTATAGTTTTGTAATAGTTCATTTGTTTCATGTAAAATAGTGCTCATTGTTTGTGTACATCAGATAAACATTTTATTTGTAATAAAAATGCTCTCCAGACTCTTTATTTCATCAAATCATTAAGACATCTCTATCAGTATTAAGATAGAATAATATTATAAATATTATTTAAAATTCAGTGATTAGAAATGGAAGGACGCTTTGATTTTTTTTCACGTATTCATTATGCACTTAGGATTTGATCGTAAAAGGTATTCAGTTCCTTTGTGAGGGACTGAGAGCCCACAGTTCACTTTGAAGAAAGGCAATGCTCAGCCTGTTGCAGAATCAGATTCCTGATGATTAAATAAACAACATCAGAAAATAAAATCAAAAGTTATTTCATAGATTAGAAAAGCACAGTGATACACTCCCTGATTAAAAGCAGTGATATTTGCAATTGACAGACAAACAGATTTGATGTCAGCATCATATGTGCTGAGAACCAATGGGAGATTAGAGGAAAATGCATGCAGTTGTGATAATTATCAGACCAGAAGTCTAATTATAAAGGAGACTACAGTAGTGAAGTACGCTAAGGTTTATTGGTTAAATCACTGGTACCCATCAAGTTAAATATATATCAGTTTCATTAATTGGCAACCACAAGACAAGTGTTCTATATTCAGGGTGGTGATGATTTTGATATAATCCACCACATTGTGGTTAAGTATATGATTCATGTAATAAGAAAAAGGTGCCTCCAGGCTATTGTTCCTAGCATGGATTAAAATTTACATATTGCTTCTCCTTATGTCAAAACATCTGGTGCCTGCAAATGCTAACATTTCTTTAAAAAGTTTCACAAGATAGGAAAAGTGGATTGGAAACATTGCATGTGAATCGTTCAAGCATTATAATGGAATAAGAGGCTGAGTTATGAACAGGCAGATTGAACAATAGTATAGTCAAAGAGATTCATATGCTTATGAGTTTGATAGACAACACTTCGTATTAGAAGGGGAAATGCCCCAAAATCAGAAGAAATAACCAGCATTTTTTTAAAAAATGTCATTGAAATATATCATCTTGGTTCCTTTCCAAACTGCTTTTTTTTTTTTTTTTTTTGAATAAAATCCATGTACCTAAGTGGATGTACTTAGTGCTAAGATGATGGTTAATACATTCATTTTGTTCATGCATTTTAGTGTGTTGGCATTCATTTTCCTATCTGCTGTGTAGTTTCATCAGAAAATTGCATGACTGTTACTCTTCTATCTATAAATACATATTACAACAGAATATCAGGGTATATTCATCAGGGCACATTTCAAAAGATCTGGATGACCAGTTGTCCTAATGGTCTTAACTCCTTGACAAACCTACCAGTCCTTACATCAGCACCTAGACTTAAGATCTTTTTCCTGTTGATTTCTAGGTGAGACTTCAGGTGTTAATTTTCACTTATTTAAAAAAAAAAAAAAAAAAAAAAAAAAAAAAAAAAAAAAAAAAAAAAAAATCTAGTGCTAAGTTATCTGAAAAGACCGGTCACAAATTGCTGCAATTAGCTGAGGCACTAATGTTGGAAACTTCCCTTTGTGTGAACGGAGGCAATAAACAGAATATTTTCCATGAATATTTCCCAGAATGTTTTCCCCTGCTGATACTCCAGGAATATCCTAGGAGTGCATTCCATGCGATGCAGATGACGGTGATGGCAACAGCTCTTTTCCACAACCAGTCCCACTGTGGGCACAGCCGAAAGAACAAAGCTCTGCTCTCCATCGGTCTGGGAGGACACCTCTCCCCAGTTCCTCTTTCCACCTGAGTTTCTTCCTCTGAGGCTGTCCTGCCTCCAATCCAGAAGGTGGTTTGAGCAAGAGTGAGGCAAAAGTCTGGTGCAGGCCAAGACCTCTCTCTCCCACACACCTTGTGAGAACATCAGCTTTGTGATGGTGGTGATTTTCTTCTTCATCTGTTTTTTGTTTCATTTTGCATAAACATGTTTGTACATTCTATTTACTTGCTTTCAGTGACCACGTGACTCCAAATGATTTAAGTTTAATATACAGAATTTGGAAAAATCTGTTAGCTAGGAACAGACTGAGTTAAAGGAGCGTCTTTTGAAAATGTAAGACAATAACATTAAAAATTCTGAATATATCTTTTTATCAATTAGTTGATCCATGGCATGGGCACCTTTTCTCATCATTAGGGGTAGGAGCATCAGCAAGAAAAACTCCTGCATCACAGCAGAGCCATTAGGAAAGTAAAGCAAATACCTGGAGTTTTTACAGAAATACCATTCCACCATTTCCACTGGAAAACAGTTTCTACTACAGGACAGCTAATACGCACAACCAGCTTGCTATAAAAACAAACTAACACAAAGCAAACTGTGAGGTAAAGTAAGCGTGGTCAGCTGTGAGCATGGAACAGAAAACCGACTTTTGTAATAAACACTCAAGGAGCATTGTCTCCACTTGGGAATTTACACTTTAAATTACGATAAATTTGACTCCCCCTCCAGTGGATAAGAGCAAGAAAAAGCAAAGCCTGAGACAGGTAAAGAAAAGGAGCATGGAAAACAAAAGACGTTACATTCTTGATCTCAAAATGTCACAAATGGGAACTAGTGCACAAAGCGAAGATCTCTGCTCAAGGGCAAATTTCAACCTGAGAAGCAGGCAGAGGAGCACCAGGCTGGGCTCCCCTGCCTGCCCCTTCCTCCAGGAAAAGAAAGGAGATTATTTCTAGCTCTCCTCAGGCTAGTCACAGCTTCCATGTGGTAAGCTATGATGAGTTCCTATCCTCGCCCACATCTCTCACATCACTCTTTCTCTTTCCTTACCTTTCCAAAAGTTCTGGAGGACAAAACACAATATTCATCCCTCCCTTTCTTGCTGTTCTTCCTCCTCTAGAGGCTGGTGCCTGTATGAGGAACATCAGCAGCTCCTCCTGATTGTCAGAGCCTAGCTGTAGCCTCAGCTGAAGCTGGTAGATCAGTCAGTGGTTTAGCAGGTGGGTAGTCATGAAACAATGCCAATGTGCTACCGGTGACAAGTAATCATATGATTATTTAAAAGGCCAAAAATGGCTTTCTACATATCTTGACCTTCAATATTACCAAGTGTAGGAATAAAATAAATGTATTTGTCCTTTTCGTCTTGCTAGTTCAAAGGAACTAAATTAGTTCTGAAGCTCAGTGTATTGCAATACAGTAGGAAATAGATATCTGGTTCCCTTATACCCCTGAAATCCCAGACTGGGTGGTTGTGAGCTCCAGGTACTTTTGGTGTTATTCATAGGTGCACATTGATTGTTCTGGATAGCCTTGCTGATATGGGCAGACTGCTTCCATTAAGGGTCTCCTGGCTTTACTGGGCGCTTTATGCTAAATACAGGTTTTGTAAGTCTCAGCTCTTGCAACTAAAGCACCAAATTATCTTTTCCATAAGCCAAATAAAATATGCTTGTTACTGCCTCATATAACAGCCTCATGTCCCATTTTGCTCGTGTAGCAAGACAGAGGACTAAGTACCTTTTGCAGGAAAATACTTTCAAAAATGTTTCTATTTGCTCTGTCCCCTTCAAAGCCCGTTTTCTGAAGCAGACATTTACAGCCTGAATACAGGCCACGCATTACTGTATTTTTGGGAACTAACTTCTTAAGCTAACTGAGAGGAAGTGATTTGGGACAGATCACACAACTATTTATGTGGGACTATAGCTTTCTTATTATTCTTTTTGTCTTTGCTTAACTCTGTTTCTAAAGTGCTTGTGTTAGACTATGGCACCAGCCAAAGATTTTTAACGCACAGAGGCAGTGATCTGATTGACAGCTATCGCCCAAATCAAATTAATTTGATTTATACAAGTACTCCAAAATATGGGCACAGATTCTATGTACTCAAATAATTAAGATCCTCAATGTCCTCCTCAAATTCAGTGGGCTGGCAGGAGGGTAAAGATGCTACTCAGAGAGTTGTACAAGGAACTGGTCCTGTAGAAAGCACTGCAGTGTTATGGCACTTTCCCAGGCTTAGAGACTTGGGTTGCTTTCTTCCTTTGTTGATCAACTTCATAAACAGTGCTTTTCTATTCCATCAATGGAGCATATCTGCTAGCAAGAAGCTGTGGAAGTCCTATTCCCATTCAGCACAAGGTCCTACGGCATCTTCCTCATCTATAAAATACAGGGATACCTAGGTCTGCATTATAAATAATAATACATGTATGAGGTACATGATTCTAATGATGTAATTCAGTTTCAGGTTTTTACTGCCATTCATAAACTGCTTCAGCAGACTTCTTGTAATTTATGATATCAATAGAGCCCCTTAAATTACATCCTAGACTCTGCCATGTATTGCCCTATGAAAGAAAATGGCTTTGTATCCAATATCATTGTACGAGGAGTGCTAAAGGGAGAATGAACCAAAAGTCAAGTGCCCTTTATTGAACACGAATACTGCCTTCACAGGGTGCAATATGCGAGTACTGAACACTTCAAAACAACTGCTGTAATCCCCAACTTAACTGTTTGCATTGAAACTATGTTGAGTTTCCTAGTACTGGTTTAAAATAAACTTGTCAGGGTCACAAGAAAGGTGAGGCCACCTTTCATTGTGCTCTGCTTTTTGAACCCACAGCTTCTAACTCTGAGAATGTCAGGGCCAAAACAGCAGCCGCAAAATTTTGGCATCCTCAGTCTGACTCAGAAGCCTCTTCTTATCTGGGGCTGCCTGCCATACCAGGATCTGCTGAGGGAGAGCAGAGCTCTCTGGCAGAAAATATTGGTCCTGAAGCCCAAGATACCCAGGGCAGCGACGGCATTTGTAAAATGCCAAATACTCCTGGCTGGAGCCTGAACCCACACCAGCAGTTTTGAATATTTCCAGTCGTGACCCAGGTAGAAATTCTCTCTTCTGCCTTACTTAGGCGAGAGGATAAATCCCTATGCACCCATTAGTGGGTGGATCACAGCACGATAGACTATTGCCTCCACGGCTTTTTTTTCCCTTTATTCGCCCTCCTCCTACAAAAACCTGTAAGGAGGTCAAGAACTGCAGGTGGTGAGGGGGTGGAAAGGGGACTTTTCAAAACTAAGCAGAGACAACTGGCCAATTTAGCACTGAGTTATTTTAATTCAGGTGCTTTCTTCCTTTGCAATGTGTAAACCTTCCTTGAGCGGAGGAGTCCTAGGGGCAGTGGCTGGAGGGGATCCATCACTGCTTTGGCTCCATCAAAGGCCTTCAGGGGACAGGGAGGTGGCGTGGAGGCACTGAACCTCACGGGGAGAAAGCTCGTGTAGTCTCCCATCACATTAATGCTTTTATTTCTGCCTAAGGAATGATCTACTACTGCTAAAAATCAACAGAAAATACAATTGTATAGAAGGTACACTTGCAGAACCAGTCACACTTCTGATTTCACAACAGTAAGCACATTGTTTGTTAGGTTTCAGCAATAAAAGCCATTTGTATTAGACATTAAAGCTGGATTCAGAAGAAAAACTATAACCACTATACAAGCCAAAATATTTGAAATGTTAATAGGATTTGTAGTAGATTATTTTTAAGATTTGCAGATATCTGTAATTTTTTGTAGTATGTGAATGGAGTTTGACCTTGATTACCTCTGTGAGAAGATGACTTTAGAGCTGCTCTTTCACAGAAGGTGCAAAAAACCAACCTTAGCTGGTTTTATATAGATAGGGAAACTTGTAGTTTGTGTTTCAGAGCAGTTCAGCTGGTAATAGGGGAGCTCTATCAGATTCATTCTGTCTAAACAAAAGAGGAAAAGTGAAGAAAAGGCTTGTTTCTGAGTATCCCACAAGTTTAAAAATACTTGGTCTTGGACTAAACTTTGCATATTAAATATACTGATATCTGAAGAGCAGGAAATGCAGTGAAGACAAACGAGACAGAGCATATGAAATTTTCTTGGCTTTTTAGATATTTCCCTAATCTTATTGTAGCTGTACCTAACTATATAGGATAACATGCCAACTCACTGGAATATTATCTAGACTGCTTTTTATTGCATTTACTGTATATTGCAGAAGGATTTTCTTTCTTTTCTTCTTTTTTTTTTTTTTTTTTGGTGCAATTTAATTCTAGGGGTGCTGTGTAATTTCCATCAACAAAAGAAATGAAATGTATACAGTAGAAAATGGATCTTGTTTTAAAATGCTCAGACCTGTCAGGTGTCCATTAATCTATATATATTCCGTGTAGGAAGCAGAAAGCAATATGAGTTTTCATATCTTTTGTATTTAATATTTACCTGTGGGCATGTATAAAATAATTCTAATAAATCCACAGCTACTTACAATTTACAGAATGGGACTAACACTGGTAGTTGATCCTAAACTGACACAAACCAGATATTCTCTTAATGTTACTCCAAGGAATTTTAAACTGACTCTGTTAAAGCCAAGGTTATTTGCCTTGGGGATGCCTAATGGAAGGGTTATTATAACACTGTCCACAAATAGGTGTCTTGAGAGAGCCAGGGCCATAATACTTCATTGACAGCTAATAGATTGTGCTATTGCTGTATCATAGTGATCTTTGAGGCCAAAGGTCACACCTCTTCCTTAATATTTAAATAAAGATACTTGACTAGAGCAGAAAACAGCTTATTGCCAGTGATGGCTGCAGCTCAATTTACAAGAACCTTTACAAAGTCATGCTAATTCCCGGCCTCCTTAGAATGCACGATAACCTTTCATAAATCCATCTTTTCCAGATGTCCTTGGAAATGACAGTTATAAAACTACAAATGATTTGTAATGCAAAATGGGACTGACAGACTTGGAGATTAGTTCTCAATGTACTAAAATGACTAAAGACTATACCTAACAGAAGGCTTAAAATGCATCAATAAGTATCTGCCAAAACAGCTCATGAGCATCTTAAACATGCTCAGTAACAGCTGCAAAATAAGAAATATTCATGATTGTAATATGACAAGTGACCATTTTCCCTGTAAGGGTCTCAGACTAAAGCTTTCCTTCTGTGGGTCGATCTGGAAGATAGGTTTTGAATTGCTCACGCTTTGAATACAGCATTTTATTTGTCTGCATAATTTTCTTCATGAACAGAACTGTTTATGAACCAAACAGAATTGTTTATGAGATCAAATTCTACTTGGATGTACTTTCTTTACGGTTAAAATAGGTTATAAAATATATATAAATTTAGAAAGTGCTACAGAAAATGTTTGGTTAAAGTTGGCAATACTCTTTTGACATTAAGGGCAAAAACTCTCTTCTAAAAGATTTTGAAAATATATATGATTAATGTTTCTAAGTTTCACTGAAGATATGCACTGTATTTTCTATTTACAGATAATTTTGTTTTCTGTTATTCCAGGGGATGCTTAATACTTCAGAAAAAGAAAGGATTTTTTAAAATACACAGGTAAAATCAATAAATGAATTGCTCAGTATTTCCAAATGTCTACAGAAATCAAGAGATAACAGATGTTAACAGGGATTGTTAGAATTACAGTCTTATAGATAAGGCAAAAAACCATTTTCTAATATTAAAATAAAATAAAATAGGAGCCCACAGCTAGGCATATCTTCACCCTAGCACTCAGAAATCCCTGCAGGGGCTGCCTGGCTGGTGAAGCATTAGAGTGATGGCAACAGCTCACAGAACCAGCAGGACCTGCTGTGGGAGAGCATCCTACATTACTCTCCTCTCTTTTGTGATTTTCTCTCCTACTTTCAATGTTCTTGCTCTCACTTTTGTTCTCTTATCCTTTGTCTAAAATGCTTTAACCCCAGGAAATGTTATTTTTGGAACTTGGAAGCATTCATTGTGTTAATGAAGTATTTGATGAAATAAATAATAAATGTTATCCATCATGCTAAGGAAGTATGTTATTATGAAATGGTCATTTTGTTCATCTTTTCATACTTTTGAGCTACCTGGGAAAATGATAATATATATTAGAACCAATCACATAACTTAATTGGTCACAAATGTGTTCCTAGCCTTTGTTCATTTGTGAATTATTTCACAGTCCTGGTTTCTGCAGAGGTTATTTGCAATTCCCAAGTTTTATATGGATTATCAAAACATATTTCAGCGAATTGTCTGTTCATACACATTTTACCTCACCTGTGCAGCATTTCTTTCATGATTGTTTGCCAGTGTATAATGATGTTGTTCCTGCTCTCAGACTCAATTAGTTATTAATCAGTCACTCCCTGGTTTATGAACAAAAAGCTATTCATGTAGATATTAAGGAATGGCATTAATAAAGAAACCGTTTGAAAAAAAAAATAGCTCTTCAGACTTGGATCTGTTTGTGAGCCATGATCTTATTTTCATTCTAGCTCTAATTTTGTTTATTTTTGCTTCCTCTTTTGTATTTTGTGGATGCTTAATGATAAATGCAAGTGATTCCAAAGACTGTCTTGTCTCACATTTGTAGCTGCAAGTCTGTTAGACTTACGCTGTACCTTAAGACATGTAAAGAAGTCTATTTTTGTATTCTGGAGCTCAGACACCAGCTCTGTGATGCTATTTTGTCATGATAAGTCAACAAAGTAATGGTATAAAGCCATGGTGCTCACTGTACCTCTGTGCAGTATTAAGTTTGTCAGAACTTTTCCTTTTATGGGATATGGTGACCCAAACTGGGAAACTTTATCAGCTGTCACTATTTGTTCATTCTCACTGAATGCCCTTTCACCTCTTTCTCTGGGACATTTCAGCTTTCCTCCCCACATAATTCATTCCAGACCACAGACAGCAACTGAAGCAAATTTCTCTCTGCACCACCGGATTTACTCATCACAGCGTGCTCTGCCTTCCTGGCAGCCTGGGGCACCTCCCAACTTGGCGCCCAGCATGGAGGTAAGTGACATGGCGTGATAGCTTACAGCTCAAATTCTCTGTAAGAAGACAGGGGAGAATTAAGCATCTTAGGGAACCAGGAACTAATAGAACAACTCCAGAAGAACCTGCCAGAAAAGGGGCAGAACTTCCATTTTTTGAGTGTGCCTGAGCAGTACACCTTATTTTGTTACTGTTGTAGCCATTACCTTTTCCTTGGCATGAGGCACTAATGATGTTTAAATGAAAATTCAGAACAAGATTTAACCTCCAAGGCCTCCTCAGCAAAGGAGTGGCTCAGGCATTGATGACAGGGTAAGAGACATGGTTTTGAAATCCTTGATTTGCCTTGTTTAATGTCAGGCTTATCACATTTTCCTCCCATGTCATTGATGAGCACTTTAAATAAGGCATCAATCTCTTCCCCATTGACTTTGTTGTTGCTGTTTTTGTTGATTTATTTTTATTTTTACTTNTTTTTTTTTTTTCTTTTTTTTTTTTTTTTTTTTTTTTTTTTTTTTAATAGGAGGTTAAACTGTTTCAACTGGGAGAGATTACGAAAAAGCTTAACAGTCTAATGGTAGGAGCAGCCTAGCTTTTTTGACAATGAAGGACCTCAGGCTCCTCTTCCAGATCAAATGGCATTAGGAATTCAAACATCCCTTAAAAATCCTCAGAGTGCTGCTCTTTGAATTACTCTGTATGGTTGTGTTGTCCGAGTACACCTAGAGCAGCTTGGATGTGCACTAAAGATATCTGCTAAATTGGCACAAGTGGTTTAAGCTGATCGCTCCATGGGTTTTGACAGGATCTGAAGTTCTGAGTGACTGAGGACCACTTGGACTTTAGTAGTTTTGTGTATGTTCATGAAAAGAATTTCTGTGTTAAGCCACAAAGTTGTTTGCAAAGAGACTGTAGCAATATGGGATGCAACCACAAATTTGTTGTTGGCTGTTACCCTTCAGGTTTCGTAGTGGGACCCTCTAACCTTTCCTCCAGTGCAAGGAAAAACAGGTTCACTTGAGTCAAGAGCTGAAGAGGCTGTAGCAGAGGTTAACAGCAGTAACCTCAGATCACCTACAGGTGTCTTGCAAACAAATGTCTCACTGCTACGGTACAAACATGTGAGGCACCTACAGCACTAGGTGGCAGATAAGCAGAGGTTTATGAATGTCACAAAATGCTGCCTGGAGGTTTAAGGAGAAATTTAGGTGCCCAGTAACAGTAATTGTTGTGGTTTAGCCCCGGCAGGCAGCAGAACACCACACAGCCACTCACTCACTCTCGCCAGTTGGGATGGGGCAGAGAATCAGAAGGTAAAAGTGCGAGAACTCACAGGTTGAGGTAAAGACAGTTTACTAGGTAAAACTCAAGAGTTACTGAGATATTCCTTCACATTTACACTGGAGTATTTGTATCTGGTGGTTTGTAATAGTGAATAAAAGGATAAAAATGTTTTCTTGGTGTTTTCCCTGATAATTTAAGCAATGATGATGATATGGTTAACTTAATTCCCAACAGAAAGTATGCCTCCAAATGTGTTCCTCTCCTGTGAGGGATACAGACACAGAGTTTGTTTGCCTGTACAGATGTTTAAGAAAAGTATACTCAAAAAGCAGAGAAAAGTCTTCTCTGACATTTTAAGTTTACAAAGTTATATCTGTTTATATTAGCAGAAAATGAAAAATAAAAGGTGAAAAAAAATATCAGTGAGAGGATCCTGTAGTTTGGGATGCCTTGACTACAGAAAACAATCTCCAAACTTAAAAGATATATTCAGGAGATTAAAAAGAAAGGGAATGAGTATTGGATGGCTACACATGAAATAGTTTTACTCTGCCAACCTGTCTTAAACCAATAATTCAATTTCAATAAGAAAATTGAAACCATGTGTTTCTCTTTATAGGAATGATTGGTAAATTACATTTGGTTAACCATTTTCTTCCCACCCATTCCTAATATGGTGCACTTTTTTTTAAAAAAAAACTTTTTTTCTGGACTAGCAATGAATCTTTTTTTATATTTAAAAGCTCAGCACATATTTTATGCGCAAAGATCACAATGTCAAATATGTTTCTGCAGCAGACCACCTCCAGTAATAGTCTGAGAGGAGTTCTCCTCAGAGAGGAGTCCGCCAACAGGGGAAAAGTAGCCCAGACCCCTAGCTGATCACAGATGATGAGGCAAAGATGATAAAGCTATTCACTAAAGGATACCCCATAGTTCTTCTGCCATCAACAATATATTCTAGTAACTGATTGATAAGGCTTGTTTTCATGCAGTAAGTGTCTGAAGCATGAGGAATGAAAAATGAGGGTGCACCACGTAAGAATAAATGTGATCAGAGCAAAAAAAGCAGATGGATGGCAGGAGATAATACAACATATAACATGTACCTTTAACTTTTTATCTTAAAAAAAAAAAAAAAAAGTAAAAAGAAGTAAAAATAATTGAGAAGAAAAATAATAAAAAAGATGGAATCAAGCTTTTTCTCCCTTTTTAATAATGTCGTTGCTTACTTACACATCTATGTACTTATTCCTTTCCCAGTGATGTCCTATTGTCATCCAGAAAACAAAGGTATATGGACAAATTTTATGCTATTAGAGACCACTGAAAAAGACAAATGCTCTCACTGCAAATTCCCAAGTGCTTGCTGGCTGATTCATGGGCTTGATGAAATGCTTATACACATGTAACAAACACGTTTCCTTGGAAAATTGCTGAGAACTGTTGGTAAGATTCCTGAAAGAACTGTGAATAACCTGTGTGATGAATGGGGTCGACAAATCTCATCTTCTTCATATATCTGGGGAGACCTTAATTAATTCTAATGAAGAAATTAAAGGTGTATAAAGAGGATGAAGACAAAAGCTGAAAATAAAAATAGATCTGCAAAACATTAGATCTCTTCTACCTTCAGAAAAGATCAATTAAATCTTTACAAGAAAAAAGGCACTGAAAAGCTCTCCTGTGGGGCCAGCAAAAGACTGAAGTGTAATATTTTGGAAATGCCATAATTCAAGGAAAATACAATGTGTTATTTTTATATGCTGCAGAACCCCACAACTCCACCTCCGTCTCCCGTTAAAAATGCTACCCAACTAGCTTAATACTCACAACTCTTTGACATAGTATCCTGGATTTTAACACTTTCTGCCTATTTTATTTTTCATGTCTGCAGCAGTTCTAGGAGTCAGCCACCTCAGTGCTATTATTCTTCATAAATCAGAGAGGAGTGACTGAGTCCTTTATAAATTATGTGTACCACACATGAGATCACCTGGTAAACACTGTGATAGTAAACAGGCGCTATCCTTATACATGTATGTTTGAGCACCCTGCCCAAAGAGTTTAAATTTCTGATGAACTGCTTGCTCTATCTCTAATTAGCATAACACTAAAAACACTATTGACTATTCATATTTGCTCATCTCCTTATCTTAGATTAACCACTGTTTAATATGTGGTTAAAATTATTCTGCACATCATCAGCTGATCTATGTGAAACAGCACAGAGAACAAAAGAAGCTTAATCTTCCATGAAGCTTCAGTCAAGTGAAACTGTACATAATCCAGAGACAGTTCCTTTTTGATAACCTGCACTTGATACACACTGAATGTCTCCCCTCTCCCTGCCCCTGCATATTTTGAGACTGCTTATTAAAATACAAAATAGACCAAATTATTATTATTATTTTGCTAGATTTCACACGCTTTGGGCCTAATTGTGCAAACTCATTGCATTGGGCATGACTGTTGAGCTGGCCCATGGACATGACTGTGTGCTAACAGCCGTGACACCAACGGGACCACTTGCAGTAACGTTACATCCAGGAAGGAAGAAGACTTTATGAGATCAGGCTTTGAATAGTGATTGTAGCTGCAAATGACTTGAGACAAATAGTTGTTTGGGTTGCTAAGCTGCTGTATGAGGAAATAGAGAAATTAAAAAATAAAAATAATAAAAAACCATAGATGAGGCAAATAATAGTAATTACAATGTTAATACACCAAATTATTAAGGCATGACAAGAAGGCTCTTGTTAGTGTAGTAAGAGCAAAAATTGCCTCACTGAGTCTTGTGTTTTTCCGAACGGGACTACTCACCCAAGTAAGTCTGAGAGGGCTCAACAAACAGTTGCAGTAAAAAAAAACCAATTTTTTGTACCTTGAAATATTGTAAATAAAAAAAAAAAAAAAAAAAGTCATCTGGGAGTTGTAGCAACGTTTGAATTTTTAATATCGCCTGCCCCAGCTTACAGCTGCACAGCACAGTGAATTAAAGGCTCTCACTGCGCTGNCGGCGGAGGCCGGCGGAGGCGGCGAGGCCACCCCGCTGGCAGGCGGCTGCCTCCACTAGAGGTCTCTCTCGTTACAGCTTTCCTGCTCCCGCGCTCGTTAATTATTTTACTCAAAGGAACAATTCTGCCTTTTAGATTGGAATGCCTCCCTTTAAGTGGTATGCTAGAGGAAGATATAATGCCTCCTTAGCTTGTTCTCCTGCTGATGAGTAGATGTTGGGTTGACTGAATGAATCATCCTGGATATTTTAATACACAATGGCTATACTTTAGTAAAGAAGTTTGAGCTTTCACCTTGGCTCCCAAAAGGTTAAAAATTTGACCAGATAAAATAATATGCTACGGTGAAAAGTGCCATACTATTGAAAGACAGACGGCAAGATACTTCAAACTCTCCTGAGGACACCCACGATCTACTATATACTTAGATCCCGTAATTTCAAACATCAATCCTTTTACATTTATTTCTATTTCTTTTTGAAAGAAAAGAAAGCATGTTTTCCTACATGAGTTGACAGTAAAGTTCTGGTGTTGAACTACTTCCAATTTGTCATGTGTTTTTCCTTTAATAAAAAAAAAAAAAA
>VXAL01016217.1:232440-274880 GCA_013399475.1 Chauna torquata | reverse complement strand
TTAGTCATTACAATATGACCCACCCCCCCCCTCCAAAAAAAAAAAAAACCACAAAAAAACTCCCACCAAACTTCTTTTTTTAATATGTTCTTATTTTTTAAAATTCTTATAGGGTGTTACCTCCCCTACACTGATTACGTGGATGGAACACTTCATCCGACTTACATAAAGTTACATTCTTTAGATTAACACAAGCAAAGGACAGGAAGAAAATTGAATGAAATGCAAACATAACCCCATC
This sequence comes from Chauna torquata, assembly GCA_013399475.1. Classification (NCBI taxonomy): domain Eukaryota; kingdom Metazoa; phylum Chordata; class Aves; order Anseriformes; family Anhimidae; genus Chauna; species Chauna torquata. The sequence continues at coordinate 274,639 of VXAL01016217.1, read as the reverse complement.
CCCATAAACAATGCAAAACACGTTTGAAGAAAGTACAGCAAAGCACATTGATATCAGCTAAAAGGCTATATAAATATTCATGGAATAGAAAGAGTTTTCTGATTTCTGAGGACAGTGGAGGAAGAAAGGTGGAGAGACAGTGCATCTTCTCAGCACAGGGAGTTGCATGTAGGAAGCAAAGAAGAAGATACTGCAGCAAATCAATGCCAGTATCATGCGAAGGAAGTCAGAATAAGGGAGGAGATTCCCCTGTTAAACAGAGAGGTAGGCACTGTGTAACAGTGCAGGGAAACAAAGGGATTTGAATTAGTAGCAGTAGGGTGATGCAACCTGGCCAAAATTAGGAGATGGGGGAAAAAAAAAAAAAAAAAAAAAAGCCAGAAAGTTATAGGAAAAGATATTATTGTAAAAATTACTGTGAATTGAGCAAGAAGTCACTGTAAGGATATATTATCAGACCATAATCACACCATTCAGGCTGTGCTGAAAGAATTCAAGCTGAAGCCTATTTCCTAGTAACAAACTGTAGAGTTACAATGTGACTACATACGCCTCACAATATCTTATTGGGCTTGTTAAAACTATTGTGTAGGTCGGGATTCTGATTTTGCTTCCACTAATTTCACTGCAGTGCAACTGGAAATCTCCATGGAGTTATTGCTTATTTACAGTCCTGTGAGATCACACTGTATCTTAAAAAGCAAAGCCATTCTCAGTATTCCTTTTATGTTTCCAAAGTACTTGTTCAGTAACAAAAAATGTTTCTCTTAAAGATTTTAAAGGGCCCAATTTTTCATTTCCATCAGCCTTACTGTTCCCAGCTTTCCAGAATGTGTGTAAAATGCTCCCTTCCCAACTTTGCATCTTGGCACTCAGTTTATACAAGCACTTGAAGCTATGCAAGTGCTAGGTGACAGAAAATCATGCAATAATAATTCTTGGTACCATTATATTATTTAGATGTTCAATAGACTAAAGTTTGGACCATGGTACTTCTACTACAAGACTTACACAGAGCCAGACACCCTGACTACACCTGGGTAGACTTACACATTGTGAGACTATTGGCCCACTTTAATGAAGCTGCTGGCACCTGATGAGAGATACTTTTGTTTTAACTCTGCAGAGGGGAATGGCAACTGTGCAGTTGCCAACCTGTATGTTTACATTCTGTTGTCCAAGCAAAGAAAGAAATAGATTTCTGAAGTCAGAGAGTACAATGTTGAGGGTAAAACCAGTAGCTTGCAGGAGATCGAGATCACTAAAACCAGAACTTTCCTGCAAGCATGTGGAAAAGAGTCACTGCTTCTCTGACTAGTGTGAATACTGGGAGGCTGAGAAGGCTACACAGTCCTCTGAGCCCCTCGGCTGCAAATGTCTTCCCATTCTGCAGAAGGAAGGTGAGCATAAGAAACCTTCGTCTTCTCCTTCTGCATGAGGAGGCCATTTTTGTTTTGAAATCCTGGTAGACACTTGATGCAGTTAATTTCTCTATCCTTTAAAGTAGTTCCACATGGATTGTTGTAGCCTGAGGGCTGTCATTACAGCTAGGGCTTGCAAAAGGGGAAAAGAAAGACCAGATTCATTATTCCTTTGTACTGAAGGGAGAGGAAATGAATCCAGAGAGACAGAGTGGTCATAAGCAGAACCTGGATTTCCAGATTCTCAGTATATCCACTGGGTTATGGTGCCTTTGGCATGTGCCAGGGGTAAGAAATGTATTAAGTACACGTATCTGTCCAATAAGCTGTGTAGCTCCTACCCATCTCCAGGGGCAGAGCAGCCCCAGTACTGCTTTGGAGCAGGGACTGCAAAGTGAGAGCTGAAGCTGGAGCCCTCGCCTGCCTGTCTGGGGGAATATCTTAGCCCAGTAAGTAATGGGAAAGGGCTGCTATGTCCTTAGCCGGAACTAGATACAGCTGTAATGGTGATGCAGAGAGAACAGCATTTTCTTCAGCTCTTGACCCAGAGTATGTGCCCCTTAGTTTCTCCCATAAATCCATTGCTGCTAACTGCTGCATTAAATAGACACATGACCCCAATATTTTTAGTTCATCTTTTTCCTGGACTCTGGCTTGACTATTACTGTAAATTAGGAAAATGAGAAAGGATTGTATTATCTCTGGAAGTGTCCTTGTTCTGCAGACCCCTCACCTGGTGTTGGTAGTATCTCCAGCCTTCAATTAGCCTACTCCTGTGATTTGCAATTTTTTTTTGTTGTTGTTTTGCTATGTTTTGTTTTGTTTTGTTTTAACGTTCACTTTGGACAAAAAATACATGGTCAGTATGAGAGGCATATGGGTGATGTTCTTCAGCAGCACTGCTAGCCTACTCTTTAGGCTATATTACTTCCTTAGGAAGATTTTTCTTTGCATGTTGGATCCCACAATGGCATTGGTGGAGATTGGAGATGGGGAGCATCACAGTTACCAGAAAAAGGCCAAGAATGGCTTCTGTGGAGATAGCCTCCATGCTCCACTGGAAGATCATTTCACTCAGAGCTGGAGGAAGAACCTCTCCCAGGATGCTGTGGAAAATGTGTGCGTTCTGGAGAGTGGTTTTCACCCTGTAAAATAAAGGAGGATAGAGAAGTCTGCAAATCAAAAAGCTCAAAAGAGAATAATATTGGGTAGGGAAAAACATCCTTATCTTTTGAGTGCCAGACACTCCAGTTTGTACATGCTGCTCTCCAGTAGAGCTTGATGCTTTCTGATCCAAGCTGGCAGTCTACACACTATGATAGGGACTGGTAGAGTTGCTGGTCTTGCCATTGGTTTGGCAAGATCAGGTTAGGTATCCATCAGTGACTTTCTTTTTGAAAAATGGGTTAAGCTTTACAATTGCTGGCCTATATAAGGGAAAAGCCTATGTCTATAGTAATTCCTTTGCCTGGAAAATACTAGATGTAATAGCTCATGTGTAACTACCAAAGGTCCAGGATCTAATATCCATTGAGAGAGTAAGACAGAGTCTGTTTTTATCCCATTTACTAAAACTGTCACAGTTCTTCTCACTAGGGTAGATTTTTTTCATTGCCATTCATTGTTAATGGCAAGCCACCCCTTCTGCTTATGCAAACCAGAACATTGCCTTCTACACCTGGTCACATAATTACAGATTTTGCGGTAGATTATAAAGCTTTTCAGCTTCCTTTGTAACCCTGCTTCACCAGGACATACCACCTACCAGTCAGTTTATGTATAACTCAGCTTATGTATAGCTCTGCATAGGCAGCAAGAGAATAATATTATAGCTGAGATCCACTGTGTGTTTCAGGAAACAAAATTCTCACTGTAATATTCTGACTTAAAGGAAATATTTGAAGATGGATTCTTTCCCTGTATGAATTGTACTATGGAGACTCCTTAGCCATCACATTTGCATTGTTTTCCTGTTTGGGATGTTACCAGTCTGTTGGGTTGGCATTCAATTTCTGTTTATGAGAAAAGGGAATCAGACAAAAACAACCTCTGAATTACCATTGAAACATCTCTCTTCAGCTTGATTTCAACCCAAAAAGTAAAAAGAATACCAACATACTTATCTGAATGCAGATATATGTCTGTGCATTTGTTGGGACTGAGCTTTTAAAAAACCTCTTTGTCAGTAGCCTTCTGATACGTAAATGGCTTTGTTTACTGCAAAATACTGGCATAAATAAATATGAATATTGAACCAGAATAATTGCCTTTAGCGGCCAGCGCCGTAAATAATACACAAGCTGTCATCATGAGTTGAAACACGTCTGCATATTTAGTACCGTGTTTAGCTTGCCTAATCAGAACAATATGTAAACTGTTAGAGCACATGAGAGCTTGCCAAGCCAAAAATTATTTACAAGTNGAAAGGGGAAAGGAAAATATTTTTATGTTAAATAAGGAAAAATACGGTCGTTATAGTAATCAAGCAAACACTAAATATTTTTCTTGACAATATAATAGTGTGGGCCAGATCCTCAGTTGATATAAATCAGAACTGTCAGTGAAGCTATACAGATTTATACCAGCTATAATTCTGCCTGTTAAAAATTTACTTCCTGTTAAATTCAGAGGAATATAAACAAATAATTTAGAGCCACATGTATTTTTCAGCTTGATTCCATTTGCCAGACTACAGTACCTTAATAATATGTATTCTCACCCTAGCAGTCTTTTCAGCTTGTAGGTAGGTATAGACTTTAAAGAATACCTATGCTGAAGTAGATTCTCAACTGGGTAGATTGGATGCTTCATGTGAATTGCCATTGCTTTAGTTTATATTTCCAAGTTACAAGAAACAGTAAAGATTTTGTATCTAACTGAAAGCAATAAGGAAGCAGGGGCTGACCAAGTTCTCATCAAGGTTTGTGCCTCTCTGTACAGCCCTCAGATGTCCCCTTGAATCCTGTCCCTTGCGAGGCATCAGGAATGTATGGATTTACCTGCATTCCTCTTGCTTTGCTGTTGGTGAGAACACTTCCTCTATAGGGAAATTACTTCAGCAAGATGATACTGTGTCTTTATCTCTGCTGGGGGACAGTGATAAGGAATAAGGGTACTACAACCAGCAATGTGTGAGGCAAAGTGTTTCTACAGTAGTTTTTGATAGATCTTCAGAGTCTATCTCAAAGGCCTTCTATGCTGCCTGTACCAACAGAAGAAAGTGGCCCTTGTGGCAGTCCAGGGCTGCTCTCCTGAGAGCTGCAGAGCAGCTCCAGCACCAGCAAAGCAGTGCAGGGAAAATGGACAAGAGATGTCCACCATGCCTGCTCTGGACATGCACCAACTGCTGAACGGGGAGAGCCAAATCAAATTAAATCATCAAATCCAGAGTGACAGGGCAAATGACATGCACCAGTTTATCTGTAGGAGAAGCAGCATGCATTCCTCTGTACGGCCATGCAGGCTGATGGGAGGAAAGTGATATTTGGGCTTCAGATTGGCTTGCCCAGTGCTGAAGCTCTGAGAGAAGTGCAAGGAAGGGAGATGAAACTTTCTTCTCTTATCAGCTGGCACAAGGACCAGGCATTCATCACCATAAAAATAATATGATCAAGAACACAATTTCCACTATTACGTCACCTGAAGAAAATTTCAATAACCACTCTCATTTTCATCTGATAAATCTTTATCTATTTTTATGCACTATAAAGAGCATTGTAGCACAGATTCCTGCCTTGAGTGTTTGCTGTTTACAAATCAGATTTTCTTTTGTTTCTGAGCATACTATTCCAGCAGAGAATCCTTTGCAAATGTCTAATTGCTTTGTAGGCCACACACTATTTGATCACGGTGGTCTATGAAGAACAATAAAAGTAGACTTACAATAGCCTTCTTTAAATCGTGCTTGGCACTTGACCATGAACATGCATGTATTCCGAGGTTTCCACTTATTAAAAATCCAGCACTTTTTATTGAGCAAATTAATGGTTCAAAATCACAATGAAATACCACTATTATAGCTGATCTTACCTAGAAAAATATGGCACTAAACCTAATGAGAATGAACTGTTCTCTCTCCATTTTACATACGCTGCTGACATCCATATGTGGCGTTACAAAAACTGTCTTTGGCCTTTTTAGAAAAATCTTAATGTGTATTTAAATGAAAACATAAGTGGGCTACAATCCTCCAAAGTACTTTATTCAATTAACTCTTTTTTTCCTTTTCTCAGTAGAAAGATTTGAATTATTTTATATTGTTTTGCTCCCTGAAAGTCTCTAGTGTGATTACAATGATGATGCCATTTGTGCCACTCTTGGTACATTTATGTCATATTTTTCATTTATAACTCCTTGATTCAGATTTTTACGATGAAACCGTTAGGAGTCCAGTCCTGTAAAAAAGGCTTAGACCCAGGTCCTGGAAACACACATATACATATGCTTAACCTGACTGCTGAGAGTAGTCCTGGTAGCGAAGTTAAGTGTGGCTGTAACTGCAGGACTGTGGCTTTCTCTGTTTCACTGGTCCTGCAATGGGACAAAGTGGTACAAAAAATTGAGATAGAGCATAATATGTTGGTCCAAGGCTGAAGTTTTCTCTGAGATGAAACTATAGGCTATTAGCTCAAATGCAGCTGATCTGAAAAAAAATTGCAAGCAAATTGTTTCAGCTGTTATTATGTCAAATAAAGGAAAGATAGAGAAATGGAGTGATATGAGATGTCTTTTTTAGGTTATAAAACCTAAAAAAAATATTTTTAAATGAAATTTTGCAGGTCATAAGTCTTTAAAATGCAGAAAAGTGTTGAGGGCTAGTGTGAAAATGCCAGATAACTAATATTTTTTCTAACTGGTCGTTTATACACACACACACCCACAACCTAATTTTAAAAATAATAAATTTCATAACTGCTCACAGATTGCTCTGTATGTGCAGCAGCCAAATAGACATGAAATGCTGAAATAGATTTAATGGAGCTGTTGTAGTCTATTGGGGTTAAAAATCTCCTGTCTACAAGAATTTAAGTATGCATTTAAATAATAGCCCATAATAATTCCTATGCTGTATAGGTGAAATAGAATAGTTGATAGTAGAAAGCCAGACAAGTTATCATAAAGAAGTTTGGAGTACCTCATGGCATGCAAGTTCATAGGGTGGAGAATAACGCCATGGACAGCAGTAGCCCTTAGTTACCCAGGCTGTCCACTTGGCTTGATGAGACTCTATTCAGTGATCAGATTTTGAGACGCTCACTCACATTCCTCCGTGGTTACTCATTCACACAATGAGACCTATTAAAACCAAAGGGACTCCTTGGGAGAATAGCATTTCTTGCCTGTGGGCAATGGGTTCTTGATTTGACTCCAAGAAATTGAGCAACAATGTAGCAACAGTGCGCTGTCCAGCTGTGGTAAAGTCTTCTGGTAAAATTGCACGTTGTTTTGGCAAATAAGGCACATGGAAAGTTATCCACTCCGGTGCACCACTCCCAATTTAGCGCTTGCTTTATCATGTCTGTTTGTCTAAGAGACTGCTTTCTTCAGTGGGACAAACGTACAGAACAGGGATTATAATACTTGCTGGCATTTTGGGACAAGGTAAAAACCTTGAATGCTAGCAGTCCCATTTTCTCTTATTTTCTCCTCTTTGGCATATTATGTTATTTAATGACATCTATGAGCTTCTATTTTCTGTACTCATGTGTTCAAGTCCTGAGCTTGCTAATGAACACTCACACAAACATCTCCCTGATTACAAAGGCAAGAGTCATAACAATAGAGTTATTCATGAGCTTAAACTCATGAAGATCTGTGCCTGTAGGATTAGTGTCTTAATTTCATTTCCTTTTTTTGTTGTTTGTTTAATATTTAAAATTTATTTCAGTAGTTTTTGTCATTATGATTAAATGCAGGTGAAGAGAAGCATTTTTGAATACTTATCTTCCTTTCATCTTTATTAAAGTTTTTCTTTTATTGAACTGGAAAAATATTAAACTTTTCACCTTAGACAGCAGGTTGAAGTATGACAGTGTAATCCAGATGGGAAACACAGGAAGACTTGGATAAAAGAAAATGAACTGCAAAGGGGCTCAAGCTGACGAAGTTGACAATGCTGTAATACTACCTTCGATTCAGTCTCGAGCTGTTTGTTTTTGCAATGAACACAAGTTTCCATTATAACATTTGCCTGTATTAAAAACTATGGCAAGACTTTGGTTTCCATGGTGACACTTCTCTTTTTCATACATATTTATCATTAAAAACAGGAAAGCCACCCTTTTCTATCTGCGAATGTTACTTTTAGCACTTAATAATTGAAGCCAAACCTGATTTATTTTTTATATCAGGGTGTCTTACACAAACTCCTCTGTCAGTGAAAACCCATGCAGTATTACAATTATTTTCTTGTAAGTAGTTTACTCCATACATGCTTCAGGAAAACATTCCCAGGTTTTAAAACTGGAGAGAAGCTGTCTTTTCCTCCCCACATTTTCAGTTGGCACCACAGGGTATCAGGGCTTAGCTTTCAAACTATTTCAGAGCACACACTGCTCTACACACAAAGCTTTCAGCTTCTTTAATATGATATACAGGAGACACAACAACATTTCTGGTTCTTGCCGGTGACCAGAGAATACTTGGAAGAGTAAAATGTTTTATGAAATTAACCTTTTTGGAAGCAGAATTGCTCTATCTTTACTTTGGCTGGAAGTCTTTTGCATCTACACATCAGTTTTGCTATTTATTCCTCCTCCCCAACAGAACTGAAACTAATAAGTAAGCTAGGACGACCACTATGTCAGTTTTTCTATTCTTCAAATCCATACTTCAGCTGGCAACTTGCTAACATTTTTCAAGTGAAAAAAGTTAGAAGCTCAATCCTAAACAATTTTTCCTTTCTCAGGATCCCAAGCTGATGCCTTTTTTTTTAGCAGAGCTTTGAATTGTGGAGGGAAGATACCCTGGTGAAATGTGTTGTCTAATTAGTTTTGAATCTAAAATCACCAAAGTTAAGTGACATAATTAAATATATACTATCTGCAGTGGGTCAGTAGTCTTAGGTGCCTTAGTGTGTACTTAGTATTTACAGTCTTCTGCATGTTTCCCAGTGTTTCCAGGCATAATTGGAAAAGAGATCCCATAAATCCATTACAAATTTGTGCTGCAAATTTATGCTGTGATGGTTGGCCAAGCTGGTGGAACAGACTGTGATTTGGGATGCAGTGACCATGCATGTGGTGGTGAGTGTGGCATAAAAATGCAAGTGAGTAATGCATTAATTTTATAACAATGGCTGGGAGTCATTATAGCATTACTTAAAAGTCGATGAGTATTGCAAGTACAATGCAACTGGAGATGAGTATCAGAAATGTGAGAATTAAAAAAGTCCTTGGAAAGAGTTGTTGCATGTGAAAAATCATGGATACTTCCATCACTTTTTTTCTATCTGGCTTAAATGCAGATCAGTGCATCTGGCTGGCAAAGTTGAGTTGCATGGTGGCTTAGCTGCCACCAGCACAGGAGTTGCAATGCTATGCACAGTGAAGGTTCCCTGCTGTGTTGAGAAGGCCATGGCCAGCACAACCAATTACCCAGCCAAAGGCCCATTGCACCACCTCACATCAACTCCTTCAGACCTCTCAGAATGGGAGATATGTATGGAAAAGAAGAAAGTACCAAAGAAGTGCTGGCATGTCTGTTGCATAGACAGAACTGTGCTGCCTGTGTGGAAGTGAATGGAGATGAGACGTTTTTCTTTTTCCTTGAACAGCTCCTTCTAGCTGTAGGACGTTGGGGAGAGTTGCTCTCTGTGAGTGGTCTCTGTGACAGCCCAGTCCCCTGATGGGTGCAGCTCCTCCCCACCCTGTTTTGGGGAGGGGAGCTCCCCCATTATTTCTTGTTTTCATTTAAGAAATGTTTTTTTGGCTTTGGAGGTTTGGTGGTTGTTCGTTTGTTTTTGTTTTTTTTTTTTTAATTACTATTTTTATTTATTTATTTATTTGAGCCTAATTTGTATACTGTTATGAGTTTAGGAGTAAAGAAACAAAAGCTATTAGAAAAATAGATCAATCATTAGATTTACATTACAGTAAACAGATGGATAAATAGCAAAATAGATGCACATACACATACATGTACTTTCCACCTACAGTAGTGGTAATGTATTGGTGGGCAATGAAGCAGTAAGAATTAATAAATTCATTAATATAGGACAGGTAAAACAGAGGATTATATAGAGACATAAAAATGTAGAATTAATGTATATATTTATATGTGAAGTCAGCAGCTGAGGTTTTTGTAAGCAGTATCTAGGTTCAATTTTATAAAAAGTTTTTGAATTATTCAATTATCTTAGTTTAACTCTCTCCATCCTCTGTTTTCATATAACCCAATAAAGATTTTTTTTTTCCCTTCTGGTAACTTGGTTGCTCACACCACATGCAGCTGGTTCAGTCTAGTCCTTGGTCTTTTGTTCTGGATTTATTTATCTTCCATTGTAGAGCAGAGGTGGTCTTTCATATATGCACTAATAATGTTTATATTTCTAAAATGGAACACAGACTTTCTCTTGAGGTAAAAGATCACAAGGTCAAGGAAACTCAGAGATTAGATCTTCTGCCTAAGCAGACTGCAATGTAGCAAAACTTTGGAGATCTTGATCAGTAACGTTAATACTATGCTTCAGAGCCAGAGGCCAAGGCCTTGTGTGCACTAGCATTTTTGTTAAAATTGCCTTCTAAAATTTCTTTTAATTACCCACTCACACTAGTGAAACTCCAACCAAACTAACTAGAAATCAGGAGCCTGAGTGTATTTCAGCTCAGTGCTATACCCTCAGCAAGATCCAGTCCTGGCAGAGACAGATGTTGGTCCACCAGCTGGGCACTTACACTTCCTGCCCACTGCCAATGGAAGTGCATTGGTGGCAATAAAACAACAAGAAATGTTAATAAACACACTAATAATAGTATAGGCAGGTCAAACACATGATGATATTTTCCAATAGAGCAAACTAACCTATCAACAGCTTCGAAATGAAGAAAGCAATAGTCAGCATCTTGGAGGCTGGGTTGTTTGGGTAGCAACGTCCCTAAACAATTAAGTGTAATGTGCTGCAGAAAATCTCTAGAGATGGGTTAACTCATGAGTTTTGAATTAATTGGTGGTTACATTTAATTCACTCAGACATGGTGAGACTAAAGCAGTAGAAACACTCCTGATAACATTCAAGCTGATTTTCCTAGGAAGACTTTTTCTCCTGCATAAACATTCAGCACCATCTCCATTACGTGTACATCGTTTCCACAAGCAGTCCAAGTACACATTCTGTTTTTTTCTCAGCACCTCAGAGGGGCTGGGATGGAAATATGTAGGCCTTGTTCAGCCCATTTCAGATTTTCCACCTATGCCTAAGTCAAGAAGTTAAGTTTAACTTTCTCTGTGGTGCTGTTGTATCTGTAACAATTTATAAGAGAGGCAAAGAAAGTGGGGAGAGGTAGCATCTGTTATTAGACAATCTAAGACAGTTGAAAGATACAATGGATCAAGAAAAATTTCTGCTGTTTTTACTTGCTTTCTGTCAAACAAACAAACAAACATAAATGTAAATTTAAAAAACTTCCAACAGGAAAAGATTTGCCTAAATTATCAGCTTCTTGACTGAAGTATTTTGACATTTTTGATCTGAAATACTGTTTCTAGTTTGTCAGCCGGGAACAAATGTTTGTTTTGGACAACATCAATCTGCTTCATATTTTGAGTGCCTCATGGGAGTGGTAGTTCTCAAACTCGCACACCTTCCTTGTTCCCTTGGTCATGCTTCACAGCCAGACCACATCTTTCACTGTCACCAATGGGCACTCCCTGTTAATGAATTACTTCAGTGCTCAAGGGAAAGAGTATGTAAATTATCCTGCTTGCAAAAAGCCTGTGTTTCTGGGCTTAGTGTAGATTTTTTTGTTGCAATGCTGAGAAAGGAAAACATTTCCTTTCCTGTGGTTAAGTCTGCAAAACTACTCCATTCCCCTCACTCCCTGCAGAAAGATCCCGCTAACTTTGTCCTTCACAGTGCTGTGTGCTGTGTGTGGCCCCCTTATACCTGTATCCTGAAATCTAAAAGCACTGTGGTTTTTTGTTTTGTTTTATATTATTTTGCTTGTTTGTTTATTTTTGTAGAGAAACATATATAAGGGATACTATGTATGGATGTTCCAGCTCTGTAAATCTATACAGATCACAGCCGTTTGTTGGCTAAACAGCAGAAAGTGGCTTTTGTAAATGGTGAATGAAACAGGGATTATTAACCTTTCTGGAATGAAGTCAGTGGGTACAGAATGTGTGCTGATAGCAAGAGATGAGGAGATGTGATGCCTGAACAGAATCAGAGGCATAAATTTTGTTGCAACCACTATGAGAATGGAGCCAAATCAGTCACTGCAAACCCAGACAACTTCAGGCTGGAGTTCTGGTTCCAGCCAGTTTCTAAAAATAACATGAAAGCTGTGGTGAAAACTGATAAAAGCTCAGAAATACCAAGCTACAGCTGGTCACCGGGCTTGATCCACTGCTGTTTTAAAGCCCCTTTAAACATCTTTGGCAGGGCAAAGGATCTTTAAAGTGTGTGGGAATTATATGGTTAAATATTTGCAGCTGATTTATCATAACTTGTGTTGCTGCATAGGGTTATGGATATCAGTGTTGCCTAGTCCTATTTTCCTGAGCTGTGCAGGTGTAAGGAACTCACGTGTTTGTAGGGTAGTGGCAGCTAGAATATGCAGAAAGAAGCAAGGCGTTGGAAGCTCAGGCTTGAAACAAAAGCTCATGCTTCTCAGAACAGGAGGTTGCAATGTACCAAATTATATCAACATTTAAATTATATTTGTTAAGTAAAAATTGAATATGTTAGAAACAACTTCAGATTGCATTCTGTTTAGGTTTATGTATCGGACTGCAATAGTTGCATATATATAAGTAAAATTCAAGACATACATTGTGCTGTTCAGAGAGCTCTTTTTTAAAACAAAGTGGTAAATACCTAAAGTTCATTCTGTAAATACCATCTAATTAGATGATTTCACCTTAGTTTTAACACCATTATGCAAAATGCTCAGGCAATGTTTTTCTCTGGGTTCCACCTAATCCAGCAGAATCTGTTTTAAATGGCTATAATTGGTGATTTTCTAGATCAAAGGTCTTACTGAGATCAATGACACTAGCTTGTGTATATTGATTACTAACCATGCCTATGAAAATATCATTTGTTACCTCGGGAATGATAGTGGAATGAACAAGCTAACTCCAAATTGGAAGAGGATCAATGTGTTGCATGTAGATAAAAAGAAGCATGTTACCTGAGAGAGCATCAATTTTTCATGGACTACGGACAAAACACGAAAGAAAAAGGAATTCACTAGGTCAGACACTTAATTACTAAGGTCCTGTATTATTTTCTTCTAGCAAAAGAGAGAACCAAATTCATTTTTCAGTCACAGGGAGGGAGGAAATTCTCTAAACCAAACTGAAATGCATGGGGCATACCCATTAAAAGTGAAGATGTGTGCTGTGGTATTACAATCATAATTAATGGTTTAGAAACACAGGCTAGTGTATCATCTTATAATAAGTACTCCTGGGCAAACATGCTAAGCCACCTTGTGGTGAACAGCTTATGCTCATAAACATCCCATGTGTTCAGGCCTCCAGAAGTTCAGTTCTCCCCTTTTCCTCAGACATCTGAAATTAGGAATAAAGTATATCATATACAGAAAGTGTATCTAATTCAAAAAGTATATTATATTGGAATCCTATTCACAGGATCCTATGCTTCAGAATAATTTCTTCTTTTACCCCGGGTTTGACACCAAAGTGGATTGGCAGGTGATGGTTGACTAGCTTTTTAACTGTAACTGTGCAATAAAAGAAAGATTTAGTCTATAACTAAGCAGTAGTTATTGCCGTTTCAGGGAGGACAGGATGTTCTACGACAGAAACGGACGTGAAGGACAAAGTACATGTTGTGTAGAGCTGCTCTGCTGAAGCACAGAGCAACCCAGGGGCAGAGGAAATGGATTTGCCAAGCAGAGGAAAGGCAGATGTCCTGGTGCCATGATGTAGGCTTCCTACCTCAGCAGACAGGACTGCTCTGCCTTCTGGCTCTGGGCAGTCACTGGGAAAGCCCATTGCTTGCTCTGTAGTGAAAGGGGGAGGGAGAGGAGAGACCTCCTTTACCTGGCGAATGATGTGATGGTAACATCACAGAGGCAAATTCTGTAGTGTTTTCCATTTGGAGGGAGGGACTGTGGCCTTTTGACTGTCTGGTTGTCCTTTTTTTGGTACACAGATGGCAAACTTCGATGTCCCAGGTTCCGCTAAAGGACTCAGCAGAAGGCTACCATTCTATCTTTTCCACTCAGCTGATTTATTAATGTTAGCTTTTTTGAGCTGTACAGAAACTTGGTGAGGATCTGCTTCTACTGTGTTGTGGGACAGCGCTTGACGCTGCGCCAAAGGCCACATGGCCCAAGGTGGCACTAAGGTGAGTACTGGTCACCAGTGACTTGTTGACCAAAATCACAATTGCCTGATGCACGCCAGACCTACCTAGTGGGATCTTTAGGAAACTACTCAGGACGAAAATAGCACAGTTTTTATGTGGTGTTTAATGTTAAGGAAAAATAATACAGATATTGTAATCAAAGAAGAATGGTGAGCTAAAAAAGAGTCTAAATTGTTACCTGTTTTTCATTACCTTTCTCTCATCTCCACCCTATGAAATTTCCATGGCATTTTACATCGCAGTATTGTAAAATGGGTGGCATATATTGGCAAAAGATCTATTTTCTGGTTTTAGTATGAGTATTCAAAATTTTCCTCACTCCAAATNAAAGGAGGGAAAGGAGGGAAAGGAAGGGAAATGCTTTCCAGAATGAAATTAGAAATATTGACTCTTCTCTGAACCAAAGGTGCAAGATAAAAAAAGATCTATTTATTTTCTAAAAATTCCACATTTTTGTTTACTCCTGTGATTTTGTGACACTATTTTTTAGTATTTTAGTTGTTGGGAATTTTGCAATAATCATTGAAATTATAGGTGTCATTAAAATCAGGAGAAGTTTCATAGTTTTCAATCACATTAGTTTGAAGGATTTCAACCCTATGAGCTGATATAATCCTAAACAGCATGTACCTCTTCTTGGATTTGCTTTTGGCAGTGACAGAGAAAATATAGAAAACAACTGAATTCATGTTTTCTGGTTTATTAGTGAAGACCACCAAATAGCCACAGAGTTTCCAGATTATTCACTGCCACTTCAAATAAACAATCTTCCACTACGTTGTTCCCCTAAAATATTTTTGGGTGGATGAAACAAGCCAATTATATTCATCCACTGATAGAAAAGCATGAGAAGTTGAAAACACAACTACTACTGCGGCTCAGAGAATTTATAGCTTAATGTAAACAAGTTAGCTCCAATGTTAATACTTTATTTGTTCTAAAAAATTGAAGAAGGTCATAAAAACAACTCACAATGAAGAATTTGGCATCTTGGCTTATTGAATGAGTGAGATCTTCACCAGAAAGGAAAGAAGTGTTGATATTAGTCTGCTAAACTGGATTCATGCTGTTTTCTGCCTCTGCTGCTGTTGTTTTTCCTTTGCTTCCAAACATTAGACAAATACTAGCTTTCTGCTTTGTTTCAAGCAAGATGATTAAATGTAGACATTGGCTAGCATGCAAAAAAGGAAACACTGTCTCAGAGAATTAGCACCCTTATTATATGGTTCAGATTTTAAATCAAAATTAACAAATAAGACTGTCATGCTATTGTATATGAACCATAGGGCAATTTTTACACGTATAAACACTGATTAGCATTTCACTTCAATTTGTTAATTTAATTAGGTATTTTCAGAAATTTTAAATATTGTTTGAGTAGAACTCCTGTATTTAAAGCTTTTATACGAAGGTCACATGGGCAAATCTTGTTTTGCCAGGTGGACTGTCTACAGTGTACAGAGTCTTGATAAAAACCAGCTGCAATTGCCTGATACTGGTTAAGACTCAAAAATCAGACTGTGCAAACAAATATATCTTGGCCCTAGATAGTTGCCACATCTGTCAACAATTAGTTATATATCAGGACTAGAAAGGGGCACAGAATAAACAAGATCTGATTTCAGAGTAAGCAAATAAACAAGGAGCTCTGCATCATTATTCATCAAGTGGATGTGGAATTACCTAAGTTTTAGGCTTAGGTTCAGAGCTGTCAACTCTTGACGTTTAGCTAAAAGTATTAGGTAACAAAAGATCTGATTGACAAATACTTTGCAGATGCTCTAGGAGCACATTATCCCACCTGCTTGCCTGCTCAGGAGTGTCACCCAAACACTCAGCTGGGCTGCTTCTGGGGTGAACTCAGAAGGGGTGCAAGGGGTGAACTGGCTGTGGTTGCAGAAGATGCTGTTTCTAAAGAGCTTCTTATCACAAATGTTAGGGTTTCTACAAATAATGGTGTCATTATGCCACCAAGGTCCAGTGTCTGTCTGTTCAGAATTAGGCAAGAATCTTAAACAAATGAAAACTAACATTTTGGATGGAAAGGTAGTTTTTAAACCAAAGTGTTTTATGAGGATTGAAGGCGGGAGGGAAGCTGAGACTCAGTGAAAATACTGAGATTTCTTGGCTTGCAAAGCTATGTTGCTGTGTAAAGAAACCATGAATTCTGACTCTTGTCTTGCAGGCAAACTGTTCCAAGTTTTGAAGATTTTTCCAAAACATTTTGACCTGTTTCTGGAGAGCATGAAAATGAAAAAATGTTGAGTTTCTGTAACAATGAGGCATTTAATGACAATAAAATTGACAAATAATAGGCCACGTTTACTTTACTATCTAGACAAAGCAAGTCTTTCTGATATCATGTTTCACTTGAAAGATTGTGTTCAATTAAAATCAAAGCAGAAAGGAATTTTATTACCTGCATGTAACGTGGGATATGATATAATGACCTTCATTCAAACTCCCAATCATTAAAACTCTCTAACTGGTGACCAGGGAGGACTTCAAATTCAGGTCCAACAGCTGCAAAATATGAATAAAAGCTACAGCTTAATTGAATCAGTGATTCTAAGTCTTAATACACAAATGGCATGAGAAAATCAGGCATGTGGAAAAAGAAGTTTTCACTCTAATATATTACATTATATTTTGAATAATTCTTCAGCTCAGTTCTGCTGGGTAAAAGATAGTAAGACACTGCACACTGTCAGTGCTGTCCGATAACCCAATTTTATTCTCTGTAATGAACCCTCTGATGGCTGGCAACAGCAGTAACTTGCCAACAACAAAGAAAGAGCTCCTGGTCTCTTACGCAATGCAATTTCAATAGTGGAGCAGGTCCAGTGATCAATTGCACCAGAGCAAATCAAGAGTAAATATCCTTCTGAGGCCTGATCTGAATGGTATATGAGAAAAGACATTTTTGTGTCTACTGAAGAGGAATTAACGAGCATGTTTTTTTCATTACTAGATTGATAATGGTCATATAAGCGTACATTCAAGGGCACTGATCACATATTCCACTGAAATCAGCTTCAAGGTTTCCACCGATTCTGGCCAGCTTTCAGTCAGTTTTGCAGAAAGCAAACAGGTGGAGGCAAGTAGGATATAAGTTATTTTTCCTAAGCTTTTGGGAAATCAGTTTTATTCACAGTATCTCTGAATTAGGACACAGATCTTAAAGAGACCTCAACAATATTTCCTGTCCTTTTGTATGGAGTTAGAGTCAAAACAGAAGCTCATAATGATCCATTTTGATTCTGTGGGCTAACCAGGGTTAAGGGTTGCAATCATTTAATTTCTCATTGGTCAGAAAGAAGAACATATGCTGATCAATAATACTGCAGACACATCCAGAAGAAAAACTAAGAGCTTTCCTCAGAAACACAAGTTTCAGATAGGAGGATATGATATTTCTCCTCCACGACTCAGCTTGCTGTGTTCAATGTTCAAAGCTCACAAGGAGATGAAACACAGTTAAAACCTGAATTCTAAGCTTACCTCATGCTGCCTTAAAAACTCACATATATACAATGAAATATTTTGTCTGAGTTAATTAAAAAGCCCTCTTTTCATCTTATTAACTACATTTAACCAACTTGGTTGAAAGTTGCTTAAAAAATCAGAAATTGGAAAGGAGTTCATTAAAAAGTGAATTAGCATTTCACTGATTTGGGTTTAATATGATTATATTTATACAGTACAGAAAAATTATCTCTATTAGAAGTCATTTGTGTATTTAACTGAAGTATGAATTCACCTTTGATGTAGAGGAATAGTATTTACATCAACCACGAGATATCATTAGGTAATTAGTCCTGTTCTGTTCTGCTTCTAAACCGCGAGTTATTAGATGCATGTGATATGATACAAGTCTTATGATTTGTGGCCCCAAAGCCTCCATGAATCTATTAGGATATGTCTGTGCAGTGAAATACCCTTATTCCAGGGAAAGGATTACTTTAGGAAAAGATACAATCCAAGAGTTGATCTGACAGGACTCCAAAGCCTAGTTTTTCTTTCTCTACCCAGTAGAGAACTTGGATATGGTCTGCAAGAAGCTTAGTACGGTGGGTATTTCTACTGAAAAGACGTTGTGGTTGAGCAGCAGTGTGCTCAGAAGCCATCTCAATATCTGAATGTTCCAGGGAAGTTCACCTCTGACTTTTGTGTCCTAAAATAAAAGTACAGCAGGAGAAAGACACGTATAATCATATCTAGGGGATATGGGATCATCTTTGCATTCTGGTCCTTCCTGACACTTGCAAATGCAGAAGAGTATTTTTTAAACTGCATTTCAGAGTCACTAGTTCTCTTATTCTGGAATCCAAGTTGTGCTGTAGCAAAGTGCTGCAGACTGATGTAAACCCTCTTTTTAAAGTGGAGCCAGGATTCTGCCTTGAGTCTTATCATCTTTCATTTCAGGGCCACAACATCTTTCTGTATATTCAAAGTGGAGAAGGAAGGAAGGAAAGAGGGGAGGAAGAGAGGGAAAGAAAAAGAAAATGTTTCACAGTACTTTTGCTTTTTGTCTCAACTACTGGGAATAGACTTGAGTAGATTCAGCAAATTATTCTCTGGGATTTTCTGACTAAAAATCCCTATTATAATGAACGACACTAGAAAAAAAAGTGTTAGTACAGAGATGTATGCTTTTCCCTTTGAACAATATTTCAGTGGCGTAAAGGGATATTCCCCTTCTTGTCTATGCTTAGGGACCTTGAAAGGTGTTTGACAGTGACACTTAGGCAAAGCTTGTGCAGAAGAACACAGTTCCCAAATATTCCAAAAATATGCTTGAGTCTTAATTTGCAAGGGCCTGAGACACTAGAAGCTGATCTCTATGCCCATTCACTTTTCATTTCCCTTAAATGAAATCTAAACAGTCAGATTTCAGTCGCACCATATTACGATTACCATTTGCCTACTTCATGAAGAAAATGTGATTGGGAATGGTAACTCATTTCCCACAAGCCACGCAAAAACTTGAATTTTTAAAAGCTTTCATTCCCCAATGATGTTAACCAGTTTCAGAAAGACAATTTACAGGGAAAACCCTAACTGTTTATCTGAGCCAGTTTATTTTTCCTTTCCACAACCTATATTTTTTAAACCAGCTAGAAGGATGATCAACTGCAACTGTTACATGCTTTACTGCAGCAAAATTTGGCATTGTTGTAAATGGTGCTTTTGTCCCAGTCTCACAAGAAGTAGGGAAAGCAGAGATATTGTCTAACTAGACTACACGTCTCCCTCCTAGATTCTGTAAAACTTCTATTCGTCTAGCTAAACACTTATGACTCATATGTCTCTGAGTATCCCTCTTAGCTATTCGAAATGAGGCAAAGATCCCCACTTTCTGTTAGTGTCTTTTCCCAGTCTTGAAGCTGTTGATAAGTTTGTGTGTGTGCCTGTGTACATTACTCAGCTATGGATTTATGTGTGTGTAAAATAATGGGTTAACTAAGGAAAGCTAAACTGAAAAAGTACATGTGCTTTATTCTAAAAATCTTTATTTCCATGATTATTGTGAATGAATTCACAGGCTCATTCACGATCCCTTAAGAGCTCAGTTTCCAGGACTTGCAAGCCTCTGCTTGCAGGTGGAGAACTTCATTCCTGAAGCGGAATGCAGAATCTCTCAGATAACTATTGCCAAATTCCTGGAGAAGTCTGTGGCTATAGATATGAGCATCTATCATCAAGAATTTTGGCTTAGGATAGAGAGGGTTAGCATGCAAACTAGACCACTAGTTGTGTTCGCAAAGAACTGCCTTGTTTAAAAGACAGGTTGCTGACTTCTGCAGAAAGACCACCTTCATAGAGAGACTCAGTCATTTTCTGCCTGGCTTTTAAGGGTTAGAATAACAATGCCTATGGAGTTATTGTGTGTCGCATTCTATGGTGGGACCGGCCCATGGTAACACAAGGTTCAAATTTATGGTGATAAAAAGTAGGATGTATATATGTGTCTAATACTATAAAAATCTCAATAGCCATAAGTGGTGAGTATTTTGAGGATGAAGATTGACTAAGTCAAAGGTATATTCCTTCAATAGTGAGATATGGTATAGAAGAAGCAAATGCTTGTGTCTTGCTGTGAGTCTTTCTCTCGGTAACACTATCAGACACAACAAGAAGAAAAAATCTCTGTGTAAAGAATGAAAAGTTTTATCCCCCCTCCTTCTTCACTGTCCAAACCATTTTTCCTGTTTAAATATGGAAAAGCAAAGCTCTGAATACATTATGAAAGAAGGTGTTGAAAGAAGATTAATAAAATGTGTGTCATTTTTTGCATTCATGGGTTATATTACAGTGGGACCTGGAAAGACTGTAGTGCACACCTCTGTCATTTTTTCCCTAGACATAAAATAGTAAGGAAGGCATAGATTAGAACTGAACATGCTTTGATTCTTGTCGCTTGCATACAAATGTATGAGGATGAAATAGCACTGCTTAGAGTAAACCTGTTACAGAGATTACTCTTCTGTCTCATAGTGATTTCAGTTCAGCTTGTTACTGGTTTAGTGATAATAGAGGTGAGTTAAATGGAAATAAGTCAGGGTCATGGTTTTGGACCAACAATGAAATTCATCAGCCTGAGCCCACCTTCCAGTATCTTCTCTGACTTATATAAAACTTTTCTTTTTTTTTTTTTTAGATGATTTCTATGAAGAATTCTTATAGTATTCCAACCGTATGCTCCCGTATGATATTTACAGACCCATAATTGGGTAATTATAGTACCCGTCAAACTGATGTTCAAACACTACTGTGCTTTTTTGGGATAGTTTGTATTTGCTTTGTTATTATTATTTTTTTTTCCAAAGGGAAAGACATATTTGTATCAAGATGAGATACAGATATTTATTATCACTGTATGTTAAATAAACCAGCCAGAGTGTACAAAGACTGGCTGAATATTTTGCAATCAATTCACAGTCTCAGAATTAGACATCCTTTTTTTTAACCTCTTTTCAATTCATTGTAAAACCATCTGTAATAACTGTAATAACCTTGTTTTCTGAAATGCAAATGTCAACAGTTAATAGTGTGATAACGTACTATAAATGTAACTGAGCTCAAAAAGAGACTCTTGTTTAGCTCTTTCTTCATTTATGGGTTGCTTTATTTAGGATGGGAGCTGACTGTTTCATCTGTACACAAGCAACTCTCTGAAGCTGCCCACTTGTGTTTGGAAGATACATGACTCTTTCAGCTCAGCTGGGTTGGAGGTAAAAATCTTTGCTGATCAGTGCTTGGGCAGTGAAATACCTGTGTTTCACTGAGAGGAGTTGATGTTGTAGTGATGGGGGGTATTCTAATTTCATAGTTTAAGGTAAATGCTCTTGATTTTGAATTTGCTTTGTGGGCTCTGGACCTGTCACCTCCTATATGCTGGATTTGAGACTCAGGAAGTTTCATTCTGCTTTTCAATCTCATTAGCATAAGCATGGAATCATTTGACCAACCTGGAGCTTTATTTTGTAGATGCAAGTTATAAAATTATTCTGTTTTATTCCTTTAGTCTTCTAAAAGACATTTACAAGACTTTACTTCTGGCTATTATACAAAATTAAGAGGTGCTACAAGTAACATTGAGGGGAGAAAAATAATATGGGAGTTGTGGAAGATGGTAATATGCAGTGAAAATAATTTCACAAAGGTGAGAATCAATGCAGCAAAATGCAAAATAACGTTATGAGACAAAGATAATTTGAAACGGAGATATACTCTGGGAGGATAATACTTGATCAGAGTGCTGGAGCACCTCTCCTGTGAAGACGGGCTGAGAGAGCTTGGGTTGTTCAGCCTGGAGAAGAGAAGGCTCCAGGGAAACCTTATAGCGTCCTGCCAGCACCTGAAGGGGGCTTACAGGAAAGCTGAGGAAGGACTCTTTGTCAGGGATTGTAGTGATAGGACAAGGGGTAAAGGATTTAAACTAAAAAAAAGGTAGGTTTAGATTAGATATGAGGAAGAAATTATTTGCTCAGAGGATGGTGAGGCACTGGAACAGGTTGCCCAGAGAAGCTGTGGATGCCCCATCCCTGGAGGTTGGATGGGGCTTTGGGCAACCTGACCTAGTAGTGGGTGGCATCCCTGCCCATGGCAGGGGGGGTGGAACTAGAAGATCTTTATGGTCCCTTCCAACCCAAGCCGTTCTATGGTTCTATTCTCTACTTGAAAAGTTGCTGGGTCACAAGGACCTACTGTGAGATTGTATACCAAACTGGTTGAACTGGTTGAACTGGTTGAACATGTGGCACAATGGGGAAAAAAAAATCCAAAGCATAGCTGTTGTAGTGAAACTGGTTTTGATGGAAGAAAATCTTTATTTGCCATTTTGGGTCTGCAGAATTTCTTCAGACAAAGTCACTGTCTCTTGTTAAGTACTTTATTCTATCCCAATTAGAACCTCAGATTTTCCGCAAAAGAGGAACTTTTTAGTAGTCCACACAAGGAAAGGAATAAAACGTATCATTGCTCTTCCTGCCAGCATGTATGGCTACTGATCTTTTCAGACTTTCTAACTGCTTTGTTTGCTTGTGCAATAATGGTCTTATCATGGATAAAAGTACTAGTTTATCTCTTTCTAAATTCTAACCTGAATCAGCATAAAGCAGATTGTTTTAGCCTTATTATCTCAATATTCTGAATGTAAGATGCAACATAGAGCCGATCCAGCACGATCCCTCAATAGTCTCTGTACAGAGACTCTACAAATTGTACAGATGACCTTATAGTACAGATTTGTTCATTTGAATTTTCTCTTTCTTTCTTTCTTTTCTTTCTTTTTCTTTCTTTCTTTCTTTCTTTCTTTTCTTTTCTTTCTTTCTTTCTTTCTTTCTTTCTTTCTTTCTTTCTTCTTTTCTCTCTTTCTCTCTTTCTCTCTTTCTCTCTTTCTCTCTTTCTCTCTTTCTTTCTTTTTAATCCTAACAGGGAAATTGGTCTTGCCAACCAATTTAGTTTGGCCAATTCCAATCTGATTTACAGCTGCAATCAGCTGAGATATTTTCCTCACAGAAGAAAAAGTGAATACTTCCCTTCAATATGATTCATTTGGGCCTGCAATGGAGAAGTAGAAATTGGGTCAGCAATAAAAAAAGTCAAGCTGTTTCAAATACCGGAGTCTATGAAAGTAATGATCAAAATGAGGTCACCAAATTATCTGATTCTGAAAACAATTTTATTTGTCTGCATGCACTGAAGCTTGAGGGTCATAGCGTCTGAGATGAGAGCAGGAATGAATCTGCCTGGAGACCATGAGAAGCACTTGAACTTGTAGCTGCTGTGATCTTTGATATTGGAATATTCTCCTTGAAAGCGATACTTCAAGGATTGGCATCAGAACTTCTAACTGAAATGATTGATTGTTTCTTTGACAAAATTCTGTTTATTTTCTCCACCCACAGGCATTACTTCTGAGAATTTCTTTATGGGTCCTGTCAAGAATGCACAGTTATTTGTGAAGAATCCATGGGTGCTGTGTACTCCAGTTTGAACACTCTTTGAGCAATGCATTTTCTAGAGTATTAAACGGTATGAAAAGCACTGTGAAAAAAACGGATGTGAATTAAACACTCAAAAAAAAAAAAAAAAAGAATTTTCAGTCTTTTAATTCTTCATTAGTGCAAGTGAAAATGTCTGTCACAGCTGTCATGACTCATGTACTCCATTATTTTTAAAATGACATGTGAATGCTGACATTGTGGCATTTTTATGTTGCTGTGAGTGGGTAGATGGAAGAGAAGTTTAACCACCTTTACTGAATTTTAGCTGTTAACTTTTGATGGGTGACTTTTCTCATGAACCCTGAATGCAGGAACAACACAAAACTCATAGAACTATTTTCTGAGTTGTCCATAAGTCCCATGATGTCACCATGTGACATGGTGAAACATGACTGTTTCTGTTTGCACAGGTCCTGTGTGGAGTGATAGTCTTCTTCAGAGGACAGCAGTGGAAGTTTCTGTGGCAACCAGCACCATTACCCCAGATATTCCACTCACTGCTGGAAGGCAGGGAAGGAAGTGTTATGTATGGAGCTACTGTGTATCTTCTCTGAATAAGTCACCTTTTAAAATATGAAAGTGCTTTCTGTACATTAGGGAAAATACCTTGAGAAAACACACAAGTGCACTGAAAGAGTTCTTCATGACTATTCATATTTTGGATCCTGCTTGTGTTCCTTTGTATGGTGATGAATGATGCAAAAGTTAGCAAATCAGATCCTTGGAAAGTCAGTTGAAGGCAGCAATTATTCATGAATTCTGCTATGGCAAATGCTAAGAAAGTAACTTTGATTTCAGCAACAGTGAAAATGGTTTAAGCCAGTCTCTTTTTTCTTACATCAGTAGGGTCAGTCTTTGGGTCAGTTACAGTGGTCAGCCAATGTGCCATAACTTATTAGGAGCTATGGTAATTTGAACATATATGTAAAAGCTTAAGCCATTGCAGTGGTTCTAGCAATGCAAACAGGAGACCTTGCAGAAGACTGGACCCATTTTAGTAGATTTTTATCCTGACAGTAACCCTGAATTTATCTGCCTAGGTGTCTTAAGCTAGGTGGGTCCCTACTAGAATTATGAGAGCAGAGTGTTTGTCCACAATGATTCATCCCATTCTCATATGGGTGTCTTAGATAGGTGGAAAGCATTACCTTCTGTAAAGTCTGTCAAACCGGATTAGACGCACATTTTTAGAGGACTGGCTTTAGGTGGGATAACTCCCACCTAGCATCCAGAAATCTGGATAAAACAAACATTTCAAAAGAAAATAACAGAATGGAAAAAGAAGATGCACTTTAAAAGCTTTGAGAGGAAAATACCTTGACATTACTTTTTGTTAAGGAAATTATTACTGTGTGAGCAGCATTACCTACTGCTTTACTTAAGACAATGAACTCTAAAAAGCAAGAGAATAAAAAGTCAACGGTAGCATAATATGTTTAACATTATTGCCTTAGATTTGCCCTGGGCTAGAAAACATTTTAGACTGATTTTTATTCATTGAGAAGCATGAAATCATAGGATAATTCAGGTTGGAATGGACTTCAGGATGTCTCCAGACCAACCGCTTCCCCAAAGCCGACTCATCTGCAAGGTCAGATCGTGCTGCTCAGGGCTTCTTCCACTCTGCTCTTCAAAGCCCACAAGGATGGAGGCTACACAAACTTCTGTGGTAGCCTGTTCCCCTGCTTGACTGTCCTCATGCCGAAAATGTTATTCTTACGTTTGTTCAGTCAGAAGCTGTCCTGTTTCATTTCATGCCTGTCCTCTATCATTCCTCTGCCACTTCGGCAAAGATCGTAGCTTCATCTTCATATTGGTGGTACTGGTACCTCCCTGACTGACTTCTAAATTGCTTGGCTTCAGTTTAGGTCCTTCTTTTTCACAGTCCACACCAGGTTTGAGAAGAGAGATCCATCCAGACTTGCTCACCAGCCTCCATCAACTTTCTTGTAATTGATTTGCTTTATCTCATACCAAGATATAATAATAATAAAATAATAAAATAAAAAAAAGGTAAATCAAATGTGTTATTAAGTAGACAAAGCATGAAATTTAAAAGCTTATTGCTCAGCTACTTGCAGATCACCTCTGAGGATAGAAACAAGCACTTTAAGAAGGAGCATATGAGTTACTGTGATCATCTTACTGCATATAAAGCATTTTACTACAACAAATTCTTCATTTTTATTTAATTTTAAGTGTATTAAACAGCTTTAATTCTAGTGGAGGTGACCTACTGCTGCCAAAATGGTGAAACCACTGCATTTGGACATGGAAATTCAGGTGTTACATCAGAAGAATAATTTCCCTTAATAAGAAAAAATGTAGTCACTGAAGATCTTGGTATCTTCATAAAAATCACATTTGATGTTTTTGTGAAAGAAGACATTTGGCATCCATCTTCTTATGATTCTCTTTAAAATTTCTGTCATCACTTATGTAATAATATGAACATATTCCTATTAAAATAAACTGTCTATGTGGGAAGATTTATATACTGATAAGCAACAACCTAATTCTTCAGTGAAAGAGAGCCAAAGCATAGTCACTATGGGAAAGCAGCGACCATGAGAAAAACCCTTAGAAACTCCTCTCTGTTCATCTTTCCATTCTCTCAAACATTATCCTAGGTGCAAATATGTAAACTATTATCAATGCTAGTCCCACATTAATTAAGTATCTGAAACAATGGCTGATACCTAAATTGAATTCCTAGCCAAAACAGTCAGAAAAGCCTATATGGACACTCTGCCCACCCTACAATCTGCATGTGGGGAGCTGAATCACGCTCTTGAATACATTACCTGTATATTGGCTGGATCTCCGTTGACTGTAATGGCAGCCCAGACACCAACCAAGCTCACATAAGATCATCTTCTTGGGAAGACCACAACTGCAGTTTCTTAATCCAGAAGATGAATCCCATTAAATCTCAGTCTGGGGTTAAAATCAAGTTGATTAAACAGGGGCTGTCTGGCATCATTATAAGTAATGTGAAGTTAGGCAGTTTCTCTTCAGCAGTTGTTGATCTGGTGATCTAGAGAAGAAGAGATCTTGTCTGATTTTTACTAGTCTTCAGTGAACGTTTCAGATAATCCATGGCATTTCAAATGACAGTAGGCACCTGCACGCTTGCAACTGTAATAAGACATCCTACCAAAGACACACTTACATCAGTGGCAGAGATATGGAGACTTATATGGGAAATCATTACACTCATGTAATTTCAACTTCAATTGAAAAACACAAAACACTTTTCACTTGGTCATTCACAGATTTCCAGGCTCACTCTAGACCCAGATATACTTTGACCCGGTATTCGCATCAGGCGGTAACAGAGAGAATATAATTTCTCTGCCACTTCTCAGGTAGAAAAACTATAGACCAGATAAACCCTCTAATTAAAGAGAACCTGCACATGAAATATCAAAACAGAAAAGGGTAAACCATACCTACCTATCACAGCAATTCACCCCTTGAGGCATCCTTAAGTGGAGTTTTGTGGAGATTTCAGAAGATATTAAATGAGAATCCTTCCTGTGAAAATTTCCTAATATTTGTGGAGGTCTTTCATACAGAATTCTGTGAAAGGAAAAGGAAAAGGAAAAAGAAAAGGAAAAAGAGAAGAAAAAGGAGAAGAAAAAGGAAAAGAAAAAGAAAAAGAAAAAAAAGAAAAAGGAAAAGGAAAAGGAAAAGAAAAAGAAAAAGAAAAAGAAAAAGAAAAAGAAAAAGAAAAAGAAAAAGAAAAAGAAAAAGAAAAAGAAAGAAAAAGAAAAAGAAAAAGAAAAAGAAAAAGAAAAAGGAAAGAAAAAAGAAAAAGAAAAAAGAAAAGAAAAAGAAAAAGAAAAAGAAACAGAAAAAGAAAAAAAAGAAAAAGAAAAAGAAAAAGAAAAAGAAAAAGAAAAAGAAAAAGAAAAAGAAAAAGAAAAAGAAAAAGAAAAGAGAAAAAAGCAGATATTTCAGAGGAAGAATTTACTTAGAGAAAAGAACAGAATTAGTCTAAAGTTTACTAGATTCTCTAAAATTAGTTTTCTTTCTGGTCTACATACAGTGGGAAATGTAGTAAGTGTGCATTCATTCTAGTTAGCTTTTTTTTTTGTCACTGATGGTTATTTTTAGACAAAATGCATTATTCCAAAAAACAAACCCAAATTTCAACTTCTGCCAAAGTAAATACACATCTTTCACCAGTCATTAAATGCGGACACGCTGATAATAGTACAAAGTAATAATAGATTTGTTCTTTTTTGTTTTGGTGACACTTTGTACATCCAACAAAAGATACTGTGGTGGTTTTACCCAGCTAAACAGGTGACCTCCACCACAACCGCTCGCTCACTCCCCCTCCTCAAAGAAACAAGGGGAGAAAATACAATGGACAAGGGCTTAAGGGTTGAGATAAGGACAAGCAGGTTACTCACTAATTATCGTCATGGGCAAAACAGACTCAACATAGGGAGATTAATATAATTTATTACTATAACTAGCGAACTAGAGCAGTGAGAAACTAAAGGCAAGCTAAAAACACCTTCCCCCCATCCATCCTCTTCTACCTCCTCCCCCCGAGCGGCGCAGGGGAACGGGGAATGGGGGTTGCGGTCAGTCCGTATCGCTTCGTCTCTGCCGCTCCTTCATGGTCACTCTCTGTTCCCCTGCTCCAACGTGGGGTCCCTCCCATGGGATGCCGTCATTCCCGAACGGGTCCTGCGTGGGCTTCCCACAGGCTGCAGCTCTTCAAGAGCTGCTCCAATATGGGTCCGTACCACGGGGTCCATCCTTCAGGAGCAAACTGCTCCAGCNATCCACCTGCTCCTCCATGGGCTCCTCCACGGGCTGCAGCGTGGAGATCTGCTCCATGTGGTATCCCATGGGCTGCAGGGGGACAGCCTGCTCCACCATGGGCCTCACCACGGGCCGCAGGGGAACTTCTGCTCCGGCGCCTGGAGCACCTCCTCCCCCTCCTTCTTCACTGACCTTGGTGTCTGCAGGGCTGTTCCTCACTCCTCTCACTCCCAGCTGCTGTTGCGCAGCAGTTTTTTCCCTTTCTTAAATCTGCTCTCCCAGAGGCGCAAACAACATCGCTCATTGGTTCAGGTCTGGCCAGCGGCAGGTCCCTTTTGGAGCCGGCTGGAGCTGGCTCTGATCTGACATGGGGCAGCTTCTGGAATCTTCTCACAGAAGCCACCCCTGTGGCCCCCCTGCTACCAAACCTTTACCACGTAAACCCAATACAGATACATGGGTTACTATTACTAGATTTTTAAACCTTGAAGAAGTATTCAGGTGATGCCTTTTACTGTATACTTATCTACAATATTCAAAATTTCTACTGTATTAAAACTTTAAAAATAACTCTACGTACTCAGGGCATAAAACCAAACTTTGATTTAATAAAATTTAATGTGATATAGCAATATTAAAGAAGATGGTAAAAAATGCTAATCACATATCTATCAAGTAGATTTAGCCAAGTGAATATCACAAGTTATCACAAAATACAAGTTTTTTTTTCTTATTTCCTATCATTTTCATTTGTTATCCTAAACTTCATCTTTAGAATGCATAATTTCTTTTGTTTCCTGTTTATGCCCCAATTTTTAAGCACTAGAATAATTAGAATTTTGCTTTTCCCCCAATGAACTATAACCATCCTTTATACTATGTATTTTGAACTCTTAAATGTTCTGTATTTTGATTGGATTGCCATTCCACCTTTGTCTGAAAGGTTATTGAGGCTGTCAACAAGAAAAGGACTAGAATTACCAGCCAATCAAATTACAGAATACTTAAAAGGTCAAAGTAGTACAGCACACTAACATAATTCAGAGAATATATGAGGCATTAAAATCCTAATACTTCATTCTCGTAACAAAGGTTGTAATGAGAGCAAGAAATGGCACAACATGAATTCATTCACGTGACAGTGATTATAACAAGAACCTGAAAAGCAATAAACTTAACCCATTCTTGCTGCTAAACTAATACTCTAACTTAGGTTCATTTCAAGCTACCTTGAAAATGACTTGGAAGGAAAATATTAAGATACTGGATAGTAAGTCTTGTTTGTATATCACCTCAAATTAATTTGTAATTATCATCCTGAATTTGTTGTCTATGACATGTTTTGTAAAAAAACAAAACAAAACAAAACAAAACAGAAATTATTACTGGTGATCTTTTGAATTTTGTTTGGTTGTTCAGCAAGAAAATTTTGGATATCACAAGTGTTGAAATGTTACATCTGTTTTTATTTTGCTAGTAATAAACCCAAGTTGTGTTGTCTAATCAGCTACCCTATACAATAGTAACACAGAAATGCCACTCACAAATGTAGACACAGCAGATTTTTTTGTAGAACAAAATTCATGTGTTGGAAGGTTTAACAGGAAAGAGACTTGCTTTTATAGGATTCTTTAGTACCTTTGTCATTGCAGTTATTAGAATATGTAAAATCTTAACAAGTCTTTTTTTCCTGATAGAACATTCAGCTTTAGATCACAAATCTTGTCAAGTCAAAGAAGGCCAACAAAGACAAACAGTCGAACCCTTAACTTTCCAACATTTTGGGGAGGGGAGCGTTATGGTAAAAATAATGTTTTAGTTTAGATTTCCTTTTCTCAGTGAAACGTAGCATAATCCATTAAGTAGTACTATCTACAGAGAGGAAATAAAAACAGATTTAACCCACAGACCTTTGGTTAACTTCTTCCTAAACTAAATATAAAATGTTACCTTCTCTTGCTCAAATTAGAAGGAGTGAGGGGAAACTCCCCCCATTGCCACACATTCCCTTATTAAGAATCTCTTATATATAAAAGGAGTCTGCATATAAAAGACAATCCAGAGACATCTTTGAAGGTTCTCTTTCAAAGCATCTCTACTTCCCTGAGAGTCTGGGGATTTCTGTTATTAATTGAAGTTAATTTTCTAGGATATCTGTTTGCCACGCACGTGGGAAAGATTGATAGCCTCTTCGATTCTCAAGAGTGTTGAAAATGACACTGTTCCATCACCGGGTGTCTTCACTTTTATCATCACAAATCAAATTATAAACATCGGGGCAACCTTGCTGGAATCTGGCTTCGGGAGATTTCCATAAGATTAATTAGGCGGCCAAAGCAAAGATGGTAAAATCTAAGGGGGGGAAGAGGCTGGGGGAAGGGGGGAGAGAGGCACCATTCATTCCTTGTAGAATGGGAAGTCAATTCAACAATGGGTAATTAGCGTGGGCCATGGATTCTCAAAGGCACTGAGGACACTGGACTCTTTCTTTCACTCTGATGTTTAGTGCGGTATTGTGGACCCCTCATTTAATTAGTGCACTTTGATACCCACAGGAGCTTGAAGCTCCAGGGCATGCTAAACACAGACTGACACCAGCAAGCTTCTACCTCCTTCCACTCTAATTAGAGACACAATGAGCTGCAAAGACAATGTTTTACTCCAAGATTTCTTCTGCAGATACCTCTGGCAGGAAACAATCGTTTATTTTGTGTCTATATTGGTATTCAGATTAAATTGTTAGCATGCAAAAGATGAGCTAAGGGCACATATCTATTAAAAATGCTTAGCAGAGTTCAGAAATGATGGAAGCAATTTGTGAAAAAAAAAAAGTATTTTCCCCTTTGGAATCTTTTTTTTTTTTCTTTTTGTTCTCTTGTCTAATTAGAAGTAAATGGTTTGAGCAAGAAAGTCAAAATAGGCTGGACTCCAAAGCATCTCTTATGAAATGATTTTTCCCCCTTTGCATTAATAATTTCTACTTCTCAGACAAGAGAATTTTTACCTTAACTGTTTGCAGATGTGGAAGGGGAAAAAAAAAGAAATAAACCAACAAGTACACCTATTCCAATTTTCTGTTGAAATGAACACCAACCTACCTGAATAGGTCATTGTGCAGAGAAATTGTTACTCAGATTTGCAGCTCTTTAAAGAAGCAACCCCAAAAAGTTTGTGGTAGTGACAATGTGTGTGTGCGGTGTGTGGGTATATCTATTTATAAAGTTACTTTTGATGGACAGTTCTATGCTGACTGGAAGAATATAAATATCCCAAGGGAAACTGCGTATTGAAAATTAATATCAGCATACACAAAACTCTTGTATGTGCTGCTTAACAATAGATTGGAGAACTACTACTCCTAAAAATTCAACGTCTTCTATATTTATAGTATCATTATTTTCCTCTTTCTCAGGTAATTAAAGAGAAACACATTAACGTGTATCATTATGTTGACTCAGGCTAGAATGGTATTCTGCTGGTTAAATTATGAAGATCTGGACAGATCTACAATATAATAAGTGGTTATAAGAGGAGTGGGAATGCATGTAAAAACATGCAAAAAAAAATATAAAAATTTTGTTCAAGTTTTAGGGCAAGTTCTGTGTATCTACCCAACTCTGGGCAGCCTGGGCTGAGGGACAGCCAGGCAAGCAGCCTTAGCCTGTTTTCTAACATCAAGTATAAGACCCTTGCACGTCCTTTTACCTGTGCTTGCTTTGGTGACATTCTGGAGGCTACTCCTGCCGCCTGGGAATCACAGAAAGGTTATAGAGATCCTGTTATGATTCTGCACTCCTCTGCAAAATGTATTCTGAGGAACAGAGTTTTCATCAGCCCCACAGGCTGTAATCCTTTAGAATACAGCATGTCATAAAGT
The DNA here is from genome assembly GCA_013399475.1 of Chauna torquata. Taxonomy (NCBI): domain Eukaryota; kingdom Metazoa; phylum Chordata; class Aves; order Anseriformes; family Anhimidae; genus Chauna; species Chauna torquata. Next base: position 242,488 of record VXAL01016217.1, on the reverse strand, counting down.
CTAGCAGGAGGGAAAAGCAGACTCCAGCACTGACCTATAAATTCCTGGACAATTTGGACAGATTTCTTATCAGAATAACAAGAGCTTTAGTGGCACTGAACAGAGATTTTGCCTCAGTTTGAACTGTCCCAAACTCAGAAGCTATGTCTATACTAGTAAGATAAATATAAAGAACACCATTACTAGAAATATTTGTTATAAACAAAGATGTAAATACATTTTTAACAGTCTGAACTAGAATGTATTTGATTAGCAAAAATTACAACTCTTGCTTCCTCTACAAGTATTTAACATAAATACCTCAGGTAAGTTTGTGATGACCCATACTGTATGCTGAGGCAAGCTGGAACCACATATTAAAGTGGAATACATAGAAATATTTCAAGAAAAAAGATAAGTTCAGTTTCATGGTTGTAACTGCTATAGTAGGTACAGGTCACAGGCTTAAACTGTGGCCTGTCATCATATATGGCATTAACTTTTCACGGGTCTCATGTACGCTTTTGGTCTTTGCCATCTAGCATTTTTCTTCTGGTGAAGTGCACAGGTCGGGGACCACTCAGAGAAGACAGTAGTAACAAGTTTAAAACATATCTAGCTTCTTCTCCATGGCACAGTCCTCCAACACAGTTCCAACAATCTTTGTACTCTCAAAATCCCCACATGTTCTCATTCATGCATTAAACTGTGCAAACAAATCACCAGTTTCAAGCTAAAAATCTATCAAGCAGGCAGGCTGCAGAGGAGCACTCACATTATTTCATGAACTTTGAACTGAGGAAAACACTCCCCAAATAACCATCATGTCTTATGGCTATGACATTCGGTGACCCTAGAGGAGATCCAGAAGCTATGTAGTGGGAGTAGAGTCAGGGGACACCACTTGACCTGAGGACCCATGGCTAGACCCTGCTCTCTGCTGTTTACTCCTTCTGTTAGAGCCATGGAGAGGACAGCACATGCACTATCCTTTATGAGGGTTGTGAAAAATTATTCCAGTTCCTAGTGAGTATTGCTATCTCTGTCACTTGAGATACCTTTTCCAATTTAGAAACAACCAGGCTAGGATTGTTGATGGACAGAGTTTAAGTACTTCTCATTTAACAGTTTTGTAACAGACATGTTATGCTCAGGACTGCCTTGCCTGCTTGTCGTTGTGGGATGGAGTTCCCAAAGGATGTCACCAAAGATATAACCATGTGGAAGTGTTAATCCTCGTTTGTGATATCATTTCATTTTTCTTCTTTGCTTGCTTTGGTACACTCTGGTACTCCTGGCCTTGCAGAACTTGCAGCAGAGAAGGTTCAGGAACTCTGGCATTGGTGGTCTGACTGACAAGCTCTGAGGGCCTTACCTGAGGAGGTTAAAATGTACTGCTTTCAGCTGTCCAGCTCATAGACCTGGGTTTCACTGAAGACCAGAGAAGATGGAGTCACACAGACACTGAACTGTGAAACAGGTAGTAGAAGGCAAATGAATTTCCCATTCAGCCATGCCCAGCATGAGGTGAGGCTGGCAGCCTTCTGTCCTCCAAAGCTCACCTTTCAGAGCCCCAGCTACTGACACAGGGCTCTTCTGCAAAATCTAGATTTTATTTTTTTTAATGAGATTAAGTTTTACCACTCTGTTTGTGTCTTCAAATAGAGAAAGAAATAGCAGTGGCTATATGCAGTGGATATCTTCTAGCAATAATACTTGACTGTAGCTAGACTTACTTTAAAAGCATGATCTGTTCTCCCCAAGGCTACTTATTCTCTATCTGAAACATTAAAGTAACTGCTGAAAAATTAGCCGTTGATACCTTGGAAATTAACTTTTAAAATGCAGAGGGAAAAAATAGTACATTTTCTTCAAGGAAAAAAAAAAATCAGGTTTTAAGTTGAAAGACACTGTGTAATCCTTTCAAACGTCCCCACACTTCCAAAGAAAATGAAACAGGGGATTTTATTACTAGTTACCATGTATTCCAAGCCTATCGTTATTTTGGTGCAGTTGTGAAAGACACAAGATGATTAATTAAGCAAGGACTAGGATTTCAATGTATTATTGCCCGTATGCCAGTTTTCAACACGATAAGAAAGACATATGCCTGACATATAAAAACAAAAGCAGGTAGGGAGGAGTGAAAGAGAATGGAGCAACTGAGCAATAATTAGGTTTTAAATATTTACAATGGTTGAGAAATAATTAGGTTTTTTAAAATGGACTTAAGAAGCAGCCAACAAAGATACCCAAGAAGTTTTCTCCGGTGCACATGGACTTCTCAGCCATTCATACCTATGTAATTAAAGCTGCCATTCTGAAAATACCCATCTGAAAGCAAACCCATGGAATCTCATCTTCCTGAGTATGCAGAGCTTCACAGCCTTTTCTGTTCCTTATTAGTTTGCACAGCCACAGTAAAATTAAAACAACATATATAGTCAGAATCTCTAAAATCATCTCAAATTTCTAGTCCTACTTCTTGGGAATACAGCAAATTATGGTGTGGGGACTGCAATGAGCAGCTGTGGTTGGAAGCTGGAACTTCATAAATTGGCTTTCTCACTAGAGAAAATGTTCATGTAAGTGCATCCTTTGTGTCTATTAGTAAAAGCCAGCTTGAAAACTCCATCTCCTAAGCAAATGAATAGCTCAGGAGCAGGTTGCTGGGTATTCCAACAGCTGTCTTTTGCCAGCAGTTGCTGGAGCTGTGGGAGGGAAAAGACCTTCTGATCTCTTTTTACCATAATGTCTCTTTGGTGGTGGGTTCCTACATATATGGTTGTCCAATATGACTAACTAATAGGTGTTGTGGTTTAACCTGGCAGGCAGCTAAGCACCGAACAGCTGTTTGCTCACTTCTTTGCATTGGGATGAGGGAGAGAATCAGAAAAAAGTAAAACTTGTGGCTTGAGATAAAGACAATTTAATAGGACAAAAAATGAAGAGAAAATAATAATAATAATAACAACAATAATAACAACAACAACAATAATAATAGGATACACAAAACAGGTGATGCACAGCACAATTGCTCACAACCGCCAACCAGTGCTCAGCTGGTCCCTGAACAGAGGTGGCCCCCCCGGCCAACTGCCCCCAGTTCTATTGTTCAGCATGACAACACATTGTATGGGATATCCCTTTGGCCAGTTTGGGTCACCTGCCCTGGTCCTGTCCCCTCCCAGCTCCTTGTGCACCCCCAGCCTCCTTGTAGTCAGGGCAGCATGAGAAGCTGAACAGTCCTTGACTTAGTGTAAGCACTGCTCAGCAACAACTAAAACATCGGTGTGTTATCAACATAATTTTCTTCCTAAATCCAAAACACGGCACTATACCAGCTGCTAGGAAGAAAATTAACTCTATCCCAGCCAAAACCAGGACACTAGGTTAGGATCATTAATTAGTTCTTTTTCAAAATTTGATCAAAGCTGACCATGGGCCAAAATCCAGGAACAGTTTAATTAGATAAATTACCTATAAAAATGGTGTCAATCATCATTGAATAAAGACTGTCAGACTGACCTGTGCTACAGAGCTGCTGCATTATTTCAGGTGATAGTAAATCAATATCCAAAGAGCAGTATGGGCAAGAAGAACCAAAGAAATAAGAGGAAAATGCTCTTGAGCTCCTGCTTGTTCCTTATTGTTTCCCCTATTTCCATTTGCCTATTTTCTCTGCTACTCCTCTTTCTGCTCCTTTTGTTTAGAAATTCATCTCCTTCCCTCTTGAATTCAATGATGCATCTTGCTTCAGGGGCCCTTTATAGTAATCTATTCCATACAGTTCTAATCCTTCTGTGTAAAATAGTTTTGCCTTAGCTCTTCTTTCTCATTCAGAACTTTCTAATTTTTAGATCATGTCTTATAGCTTCTGTGGTCTTGCAAGTGTAAAGAGCTTGCTTGGATCAATTTTATCAGTCCTCTTCATAATTTTTAAAACCTCAGTTGGGTTACATGAAATCTTTTTTCCACTGAGAATATGCTCAACTTTCCCAGTCTTTCCTCATAACTTAAATCATTGATATCTGGCATCATTTGTATAATTGCTCTACACTGCTCCCCTGAAGAGCAATTAAACCTTTACAAAGATTTAGTGGCCAGCACTGTATAAATTACTCAACGTAGGAGTCTAAAAAGTAAAAAATATTCTTAAATATGAATAATTCGAATTCTCTTGATTTAGATGGAAATTCCTCTAGCATCACTGTTCAAATTCCTGTTGCTTACTATATTTTTAATTTCAGCTACGTAATTGAATGAAATATGATTAACAATTACTTCCTGTGTATAATAGACAAAATGAGGTAGAAGAAACAGTTTGCTGCTATGAAGATTATATGTAAAGAAAAAGGAAGGGCCAAATTAGAGAAAAAAGAGATATGGCCTAATTGCACTTGGCACAGTAAGGGCTCGTATGTCCTCCCCAACCCTTCCAAGTGTCACAGCTTCCATAAGATAGTTCTAGGAAAACAAACAAACAAACAGAAAGCCCAAATTGCAAAACTGCAGAAAAAGTACACTTCCAGAGCTTGGCACTGTCTATACCCCATCTTAGTTGTCCAATGCATTTCACCTTAGATATAGAGACAAACAGTTGTGCTCTTTGTCAGTCCTGGCTTTAATCACTGCACTGACTCAAACTCTTTTCTTTTAGTAAGAGCAATACCTTTTCCAGTAAGCAGATTTTTTTTTTCTCTCTCTCTGTCTTTATCTGTGAGGCTTAGACTCCCTCACAGCCATCCCTACTTTACTGTGCAGAGTATGTCACCTGCAACAGATAGTCTGAGTCTTTTAGACAGCACAGTGGCACACTTACATGTACCTTATTTTCTGAATATAAATGTAAGAATCTCACTTTAACTAACCACTCATACTACAATGCTGTCCCAAAATAGGAGGTACATTTTAAAATGCTCATTCACATTTATTTAATCAGTTAAAATTGTTTAAAGTTTATTAAAACAGCTCTGTTAATCACCATTTTCTAAAATATAAATTGAAACACATGTTTTTCAAAACCCTGCATTGACCCATATTTCTTTAAAACCCTGAAGAGACTGGAAGGTCTTAGAGGACTGCACTAAAACCTTTTATGCATTCATAAGCTATTTTTTGTTTTCACTTTAATGGAGATAAGGAATAAGCTGATCTTTAAATATTTTCTGTCCTTCTCTGTTGCCTGGAAAATGTTTCAGCACCAATACTAAGCCACTGACCCTAGCAGTGTAGTCCTGTGTATACCGCTGTTCTCTTAATGGTTCAACCCACTCACTAAAATATTCTTTTAGATAATGGCCTGAACAAGCAATAGTAGACACCAATACTGTCTTTGACGCCTTGTGCCTTTCCCAAAAGTGAGATGCTTTTTATTAGCTTCAGGGTTGTGTTCTTCTTGTATTCCTGCCACCTAAGGGACCAGATGTTATGCTACAGTAAATCGGCTTAGCTGCAGATTCGGAAAGGTATTTGTCTTATAAAACCATTGAGGATCTTCATCCCTAAATGAACCATATTTTTTTCTAGATATATCTGTACAGAAAATACTCAAGTCAGAGGCATGGGTGTTCTACGTTGTAGTAGAATCTGGGCCAGGATTTGTACGCTCCCTTGTACAGTTCTGTAAAGAAAGCATTGTGCTGATCCTACCAGAGAGATAAAAGGCTGTGTAATGGAAAAATTCCCTGGAGAAGAGCAAAAAATTTTGCACAAGAATTCCCTCTGTAGCCCTCAACATTTCCCAGATGAATTGCTTCACTTAGAATTAGGACAGATTCACTGAAACAAAGGTGTTTTCAGGAAATGGAGATTTTTATGGTAGCATGACTTTACTATTTCTATATCAACTATACTTTTTAATAGTTGCTGTTTTCCTATTTGCATTCCCATTTTCTATTTTCCTATAATAAGTAATCTAAGTTCTCTATTTGTTGCAAATTATCCAGGTCGCACACACCCAAACTACATAATTGGCAAAACATTTCATTGTTCCCAAAATCATGATTAGTTTGTTACCCTCTATTTGGCATTAGAAGTGTCTCAGAGTTATAATGCAAACCAAGAATCTTTTGTCATTAATGCTACCGATGCCTACCGACAGAGATGATACCCTCTTACAGCATATTGTACATGAATGCATCTATTCTCTCACTGTTAACCGTAACTGTTTTCCTGACTGAAAAGTCAGGATAAGAAACAGTGAACATTAAAAAGTGTGTATTTCTGTTTGCTTCTAGTTACTGGGCTGTTCTTACTTACTGCCATCACTGTTGTCCACTCTCTGTTCTGATTGAAGTGCTCTGTCAGCTAAGGCTTACAACCTCTGCAGAGTCTTGTTCATATTGCACATTTCCTTTTGTCTGTCATTCACTTTAACTCTTTTTTTTTTTTTACATACCTCACTTATCTCTTCTTCCTCTTCCTCTTCTTCCCTATAGGCTGTTCTCTTCTCACTCCCATTGACCTCCTTGTTCTTCTCATTTTCTGCATTTAAAACTAAGCATGTTTCTTTGATAAATCTCTTACACTCATTTATCCTCTTGAGGACCTCTGCTTTTCTTCCCAGCTCCTCCACGTTCAACTTAAGATTCTTAATTGTTAAGCATCCATCACATATACAGTCTTCTCTAAGTCCCTCATTGCTCATAGCTGAATGCAAACCACATCTCCAGCAACTGATGGGAGTACTATACTCACTTCAGAACTCCCTGTTTTTCATACAAAAGAGGACAAAAAGATAAACTGAGAGAGACTTATTGCTAGAAAAATAAAACAATTTTTATAGAAAATCATACAAGAAAAATAAAGCCATATGAGTCTGGTGGTGATAAAGGATTTGGAGTGAGTAGCAGAATAGGTAGAAAGGATGACACACTTTCTATTTGTAAGTGAAGTTATTTGCTGGATGCACAGCCTGGTTTAAGAATGCCCACGTTAGCACTCATATATAGAAATAGCCTTTCTATACGTGCTCCCTAATGAAAGAGGAAATGAAGATTTTCAGTTTCATGCACCTATATAAGCAACACAAAAACTACTACATTCCTTAATGAAGAAATCATGTTAAAGGGAAACCTGGAAATCATGACCAGGTTCAACAGGAGAAAATTCAATTAATAGATTTGTGAATATTATGTATTATTTGATGTATCTGAATTTTGGAATGTACAAAATTGGACAAATATATATATATATATACATTTCTGGACTCCTGTGATGACATAAATCATTACTTCTAGGAATAGCCTTTGTTATATATGACGATGCCAAGATACATTGACATCTATCCATTAGAAGGAATGTGTGAACAGCAGTTGGGTCTACTCTGACCTAGGAAAATCTCCATCTGACTAGTTGCTAAAGCTTTACTGCTCTTTCACAGTAGCTTACAGCATTAACCTAGGAAGGAATATCTGTTCTTTCATGAAATTTTCCTCAGCAAACCTAACACTTTTTTCATTGTCCTTAGTCTAACCTGTTTCTACTGTAACTATTTTCTATTTTGGCACAAAAAAATTTAGACCTGACAGAGTATTTAAAATGATTTTACATCATATGTATTTTACCTCTGATTTATATACAGTATCTTAATATTTTCCTACTTTATGCTTTTCGTTCTACCATATTTTTGTCAAGAATCTGAAGATTTACCAAGCTCTTGGTAAGTTCTTACCAAGAACTGCAAGTTGTTCTCTCAGATGGGTAGTGAGTTGCATTTACTAATTACATAGGGTTAATATTACTTTTTAACTCTGCATAATGGAATTGTGTCAAGAGGCCTCAATAAGGATGAACCCAGTTGTGATGTACAACTAATGGTAGCTGGTAACCCATACCCACCAAAGAAGGGATTAGTGGATAAAAAGAGTGGAAACGAGGCTTCCAGAATACAAAAGCAGTGTTAAAATGTTCATAACAGGGTGGATGAGAAGTTGTCTCAGCGTTCACCCTCTCCTCTAGATTATTCACAACTGTACAGAACAATGCTGGTCCTATCTCTGATCTCTGAAATACTACTAATAAATAGGTTAATTCCACAGAAAACTCAAAATTTATTCCTACTCTTGCCTTCCCATTATGAAAGCTGTTTTTAATCTGTGACAGTACTGTATTTCTAACCCTGTGGTTATCAAGTTTCCTTAACTGTCTCTTAGGAGGTACTTTATTCAAAGACTTTTGAGAATCAGATGTCAATTTGTTTTACTTGTTCAAATTTTAAGAGAGTGTTTAGAATTTGTAATGTTTTTATTGCAATTTGGATGATTTCATTATGTTGCAGGCAAAATTAATTGCCTTACAGACAGTTTTTTTTTTTTTAAATTAAAATGATATAATTGATAGTCATTATTGATATTTATTGTGACATATTACATTGAGGAAGTGCCCTCTATACCTTCAGCACATTTCTCTTTCTTTGATATTTGGCTAGGACTAAATCATGAAACATTGTCAAAAGTAACTGAAGTAGTGGTGAGAAGTGATATGAAAACTCAGCCAGTGACAGTGTCAACCTCTTGGTGTTCCAACACCTAGGAAAATAATGCAATATGCTGATAAAAGAGTCTAATCTGGCAGATATTACTGCAGATTATGGCAGATATTATCAGCCATTGAAACACAGAGTATCTAATGTATGCTGCTTATCCAAAGAAGCAAAATTTATGTTACCAAAGTCACTCTAGAACAATGAAGCTATTGACATGAGGAATAAGGACAAAATCTTGTGGAAAAGAATTTGCTTTGTGTACTATTTATTTTTACAGTAATTTCTTTCCTATACAACGTACCCAATAAAAGTGCCCTGAAGTATTTAAACAAAAATTTTGGTAGTGAGGGCTTTTTTATTGTTTTTCTTTTAAATGAATATGCTGTGCCTGTTGATATATTGTCATAGGATGAAAAGGATCTCAGATTCATACAGTTAAAAGAAATTTTAGAGTGTTTCAGTTAGTGTAATTAAGATTCCTGGAAGTATGAAATATAAGTGTTACCATTTCAAGCTCAGAGGACTTATATACACAGCAGTTATTCACTCTTTTTCCCATGAACTAGGATTCCTGACACTCTCACTGGATAGATGGACTGGCTTGACTTTTTAACATCTGTTGAACATTTATTTTGCATTCTTTCTTCATCTCTCCTTCTCTTCTCTTTCTTTCTTTCTTTCTTTCTTTCTTTCTTTCTTTCTTTCTTTCTTTCTTTCTTTCTTTCTTTCTTTCTTTCTTTCTCTTGCTTGCTTGCTTGCTTGCTTGCTTGCTTCCTTCCTTACTTCTCCTTTTGCTCTCTTGTCTGTTCTTTCACTCTCTTTCTATCTTTCTCCCTCACTTTCCTCTCTCTCTTCTTCCTTTTCTCTCCTTCTATTGTCTCCTCCCCCCTTTCTGTAGACTACACTTGAGGTTTAATGCAGTTCTTTTTATATTCCCAATTCAAATCTCAACAAACACTATTTCAGAGAAAGGTTGGAGATAGGCCTTTTTTACTGTACTTTAAGACCTAGAATTTCCAGTGAATTTCTCACAAGCTTATGTTCTAAAATCACAAAACAAGAAAGGGTGTAAGAGGTGGAAGAGTCATCACCCATATTTCACTAAAATAAATAGGGTTTTTGGACTTGTTAAAGTTCACCAAAGTCAAGTAGAGTTAATGATCTCAGCTCTCTGAGATCATTAGGCATCTCTCTAGGCACTGATCTCAGCTCTCTAGTGTTGGTTATTCTTAACATGTCACTAGCCTTTCCCTCACTTCTCCCTGAATTTTGTGCGAGTGTGAAACCAATCGGCTGCTGGGAAAGCAGAGTTGGAGACCCAACATGAGTAGCTTTGCACCATAAGGCCCTACATTATGCTGTGCCATAAACACAGTACAACACCAAGGAATCATTACCAAATTTAGCTCTCTGGGTCTGAACAATTTTAGTCTCAGACCTGCTTGAGGTCTGTCTGATTAGTATACTTTGGTAGGACAAATAACTTTTCCAAGATACGATGGGAAATGACTTTAAGCTGACTTATTCTCAGAGCCTCTTAATCAGGCACCAAAGCTCTTTTTTTTTTTTTTTTTTCTTTCT
>VXAL01016217.1:192488-216386 GCA_013399475.1 Chauna torquata | reverse complement strand
AGACAGTGATATGTTTTACATTACAGATTTTCTCTTGGTATGGGTATCAGCTTCTGAATATTTCAGCAACATAGCATCTCATCTCTCATCTACATATCCATTGAGAAGTGTTCAGCAGAAATTGCCCTTTGTTCTGCAGCACAGAATTAAACTGACTTGCAACCCTCTGCCATACTTGGGCCCTGAAAACTACATATGCTTTGTGATGATTTTAGAATGGCCTAATCTTTACTCTTGTCAAACTAAACTGCAGGATTATCATATGAAACTTTTTCAAATGTCCAGGTTAATCACACATGACAATCAATCTTTTATTCTACTCAATAGGGACAATCTGTTTTATGCACTTCTGAGGATATAGGGGTTATTTAACAGTTGAATTCTATGATTTGTGACACTTGTTTTGAATTACACACCATCTTGTCCTGGGAAACCATTACAAATAAGACGTGGTGCTGTCTCCTCTAGAGGCATCTACTTTTCCCTTCCTCTTGTCCATGTGTATCTATGTCTATATTTATGTTTACATGTCCATATCCATATAAGGGAACATCTTGTTGCCTATTTACTCATCTAGGCACTAGGGAGTACACAGCACACTTGACATTGGCTTGATGTGGTGACACAGAATCAGTTAGAGCTAAATGCTAATATCCAGAAAGAGGCACTTCCAGCCATTCATTTCAGCGGTCATATCAGCGAACTATCAATTGCAAAAATATAAGGTGTTGTTTGTATTTTAAATTGATCTTGCTTTAGAAATACTGGTAACAGTTCTCACCATTAAATTAACAGGGTTCTGCATAGACATCTAGTTCTCTATATACTAAAGACTGGATCTTTAACTTTTAGGTTATACTGTTATAAGTTATACAGTTATACAGTTATTGTTAAGCAAATATTAAATAATGGTGGGAACAGTTCCCCATGTTTCTAAAGTAAGTAAGGACCATTTAATTCCCCAGCAGCCCAGATTTTTCTTCCACAACTCTGCAACCTACATTAGAGACAGGAGACTGCCCAGCCTGACCAAGTCAAAGCTTGAATGCTCCTGAAAAGGGACTGAGGACCGAGGATATTTATATACTTTATTTTAATGACTTAGATGCTTTATACATACCACGTTTTAAAGAATAACCTGCATATTGTTAGACTGGATGTTAGATTTCTATTTTTTCTGTATTTAAATATATGCTATGACTCAGCAAAGCAATGAAACCCATACCCATCTTTAAACTGTCCTGTGCAGTAAAAAAGCTACTTGAACCTTTTCACAGCTTAGAAATAACTGGTAATTGTGGATCATCTAGTGCCAAGGTCTATTTAATCTGCATAAATAGTGATATATTTAAAGATTAAGATTACTTAAGTGACCAACGTCTCACTTAATTATGAGTGGCTATTTGAACATGTGAATAGTCCATCATGAGAACAAACTATTCCAATGTTAATGTCTCTGCAAGTGCTACCAGTTCATTCTGACAAGGATGCAAGAATCACAGCAGAGGTAGCAGAACTTCTACCGGATGATTCACACTTTCCTAAAAAAAATCTGGACTACATTTGAGGCCATTTTGCTCTCATACAGAGCATATACTTTTAGAATAAGGAGGGTGGTTTATTGCAGCAAGGTTCTTGAAGAACAAATGAAGAAATACTTGCTGTAGGTTACATGGTAAGTATTACCAAGGAGACAAAATGGTTATCCTTATACAAGAGTCTGAAAACCGTAACAGTCTTACAAAATGCTGTGTTTTCTTTTTCTATTTTTTTTTCTCCCCATAACCTCATTTTCTACCCCTTCCTCATTTCTCACTTGTTGAAAGAAAAATACAAAAGAACTGTTCATATAGACAATCAGTAGGATGTCAGGAAGGGCCTTTTTCAGTCAGAAATGGTGTGGTGCCCTCTGGATAATCAATTGTCCCTGCAACACTTTAGGATTTTTCATGCACTGAGATGCAAACTGAGCAACTTCTTCATTTTTTTTCCCCCTATCTAGTTTGTTAATACTGGAAAGGCAATTGGACAGTGGGGCCTCCTCATTCTTGGCACTATTTCAAAAGCAACTTGAAATGCCCTGACAGCAGTTCTTCTCACAAAGTAACGTTAAGGTTGTGACACAGACCAACAAAAGGCTGACACACTGTCGTTAGCTTACCCTGTTGTGCTTAGGTAATGGTGGAGCCTCAGATCTGCGTGTGATGTTAGCATTATATGTTCTTCAATAACAAGGCACCAGAGGACAAATTGAATGCAGAATATCATCTTTAACTTTGAATTTCCAAGTTTAGGCTGGCTTCTTTCTTTAATATTAAAGAATGAACCTGCATTAATTATACAAAACCATTGATGATAAATATATTAGTTCCTCAGAGGTGGTCAGTATTTAAGTGCAATTATTTTCAAAATAAGTATGTTTCATAAAAGTGCAGCTATAAAGTCACTGAAGTGTTCTTTTATGTAGTTATCCTGATGCATTAAAAATCCTGGCCATGAGCTGGCTTCCACAATCACATTTCCCACCTGTCCAACAGTGTTCAAAACTGGGATTTTGTTCGAAATACATTTCTGGTTTTAACTAACTAAAAAGCCACTATAAATTGTTTCCCTTATAAATTTCATGGGACAGTTAATCCAGATCTGGAATTTTGGGGCTGAGTTTCAACACAGCCATGGTAATATAATAAAAATAATTAGATGGAGTACAGCACAAGTAATACCCTCATATTTTTGTAAAATTGGCTAATATCAATCACTGCGTAAACTGCTCCTGCCTGTTAATGCTTAGCAGTTTCCAGTGTCTGTAAAAAGAGAACTCACATGTTTCTTTGTAAAGCCAAAGAAAAATTGGCTCCTCAAAGATAACATATTCAGTATTTTTACACTCTCCAGTTACTTTAAATCAAAGTATTAACTGTGCTTCTCTTCTTACATTCACTGTGTCAGTATGTTAAGTTTCTTTTTCCCAAAAAAATCTTTAACTCTGTTATTTTTATGGGATTATATAAACATGCTTAAGAAATACAATTTCACAAGCTTTTAGCTGAACTAATTTCTTTGAGACTAGAATCATATATAGACTTAAATGTTCTGGATCAGATAATGATAGCTAAATGTAGCACATCCGCATGTTGTTTTTCAAAAAGGGGAAGAATGCCATTCATTTCACTGCCTGGTCTTAGGTGATTTAATAGTCATTTGAGGTCCTGTGTCTGGGAAGAAAAAGCTCAGATCTTTCAGAATCACTTTCCTGGAACCTTTCTTTCTTCTTGTGTTAGCATTACATTATGTGAATGAGATATAAGCTTTAATTCCTGTAGTAGGTACTCATTGTTCAGAAAGTTTGCAGGCAGAACAAGTGAAATTTGCTTTGTGAGCTCCCTGTGGGAACCAAATGACAAGCTCTGTCTTCTCCATAAGAGGAAATAGCTGGCATGATATTATCCAGTGTCTGAGACAACAATTTTCAACCTTACCTTTTATCTCTTTACCCCTTCCTCAGAAATCTTGCCCAATCTGTAGCAAGCATCTTTCATCTGTGACTCTTGATCCTAAAGCTGTTGAGAATAAATGCTGTTAAAAAGAGTTTAGCAGAGTATCCTGTAGGATTAGGTCCTTTAAGACAGGGTCATCCTGGAGGAGATGAGGGAATTTTCCTTCTCCCCAGGAGAGAAGTTGTTAGGTTGGAATCTGACAAATGTTGACATCTACATCTCAGTAGAGACAGCGCAAGTCCTCTTTGGCTGCCTTTATAGTCAGTGGAGAGAAACTGGCACTTCTGGGGTGCAATTAATGTCATCCTTAGGTAGAAGACTAATATAAGTCAGATGAATTCTGCCCTTCCATTGCCTGCTGGGACAAGTTCAGATTAATTCAGATCCCACATGAAGTTAGATGGATGACTTCCACCCTTGAAGTTATATAGTCTGCCCTAAAATCACTAGTGTAAGTAGAGACATCTGAAGTTATCAGAGAGGCAAACTTTGCAAGAATTATTATTTGCATGTAAATAACATTGAGGTCACATAAATTGCAGCCTTTAACAGTACCAGTATTCATAAACATTGTCTCGCATAACTTGCCCCCCTCAGGTAACTGAGACAAAATTAGACATGGAAGCTGTGGCTAATCAGAAACACAGGGGTTATTAATGTATATGGAGCATAACACAGAGGTCTGGGGAAAAGGACTTGTTGGGAAAAAGAAAATGAAAGGGAAAAAAAAAAAAAAGAAATATGGTTTCCCTTCATCATATTCATAGTTTCTTATAATTATTTCTACTGTAGCACAGTCTGGCTTGTTTGTTTTAGAAATAACCCCCAGTTTGTGCATAAGAAAATATATTAAGTATTCTAAAAATGATTCTTTTTCTTCTCTGTGTAGCATAGAGTCAGGGGTCAAATTCTCAACTGCTGTAATTCCCACTGGAGTTATTCTCATTCATTATTGAAATGGGCTTGATCCTGGGCTCATGTAAGCTGGCATAGCAGTATTGAAGTCAGTGGAAATATGCTGATTTTTTTAGTAGATGAAAACATGGTCCTTGAAATGCAGTAATTTTAACTAAGCTGAGTGCTCCAGGCCAAATTATTTTCAGTATTTAGCAATGTCTGTATTTAGCTTTTCCTTTACTAGTTTATCTTATCACTATTCAGTGTACCTAAAAAGAAAAATCCCTGCAGTAGTGTTATATCAGTGAGTGGCAAAAAAACAGCCTCGGTGCCATGTTTTGCTCTTTGCCCAAAATGATTTATATACTACTCTGAGGATGATGTTTTGCCATACAAAACATCTCCTTGTTGTTTAGTAACAGCAGCAGATTCCATGACACAATTTTTTTTGTCTTTTTTAACAGTAAGAGGCACTATGGTGTGCAGATGATCCCAGTGGAATAATGCACTGGTGCAGAGGAGCACTAAATCAAATGATAAATTGAGTGTAACATCGATTATGTTAGCTATGCATAGAAATATATACATTTGATGGTCATTATGACACATGAATGTTCAAGACGAAAAGTGAAAAATACATTTCACGTTCTGTATATGTGAAAAACTGACAATGATCTGTAATTTGCGTCTAGCATTAAATTCCATAAATCTGCTGGTGTTTTCAGCATTGAAAGCCTGATTCTAAATGGAAAGGTCATTATCATTATTAAGTTTTATAAGAAAATCAGTACGTGTACTAGTATCTATTTAATAACTGAGACATCATGAATGTCAGACTTAACACACTTTGCTGGGTGCTAATAACTCTTTAAGTGTACCCTTGACTCGAGTCGAAGGCAGTATTGAAATTTTTATATTATCTGAACTGCCTAGTAGCATTTAAAAGTACCTCCATAATAGCCAGGTAAAAATATAGTGACTTTACACAACTTTACCTAATTTTGCTCCTGTTTTAAAGGTTAAGCTAAACTCCTTGCAGCCCCCTTGTATAAGAATTGGATGCACAGGCAGCCGCGTTGCACTGGAGCTGTCCTACTTAATTATTCCCTCAATTTTATTGGAGTGTGTTGTGCTTCCTGAAAAAAGTATGTGTCGGTAATGACAAAAAAATGAAGCTTTTTGTACCCAAAATAAGTGCCTGGCAAAACAATATTTGCATCAGAGTCAAAATTGCCTTTTGAAATGTCTTGGTGGAATGGTGCTGTCTCAATAAAAAATACTTATATATTAAGCATTTTTTAAACTTTTCTGTTTCCCTCAATATATTATCTCAAATTCAAGTCCAGTGATAAGCTGATGCAGCTTGTTTCTTTTTCTATTATATATTTAAATTAAAAATTGGAAGGTGTAGTTTCTATTAATGAGTTTTGCAGGGGTCTTTTAGTATTATGTCCCTAGGCAAGTTCCTTACTTGATATGAAGTCCTCATAAGAGGTGCTTGTGTACTTGATTAATTCTTAAATGGTGTTGAGGGCTGCATATTTGCACAATTCTTGTTAAATCATGGAAGTCTGCTGTTCTCTATAGGATGTATTGCAAATTGTGACGCCCGTATTGCACCCAATCACACAACTCTACAAGTCCCAAATTTTCCAAATATTTTCATCTATGCAACATTCATCTCCTCTGGTAAAGGTCAAGGTCCCTTGGCTACTTTTATATTGGTTCTGAAGCAAAATAGACAGACAAAGAGAATATTCAGTTGCCTGGAAAAAATAAGTAGATCAACAAAAGCACATGACTAGCCAAAAATATCAGAAAATTTCATACCACTGAAGAGAGCTTTTAGCAGCTAATGCAAGTTTGATATTGGTCTACATAAGATATGATACTATGAATATATCTGTAGAATTTTGTTCAAAACTTTGGGATGAGAGGCTGCCTAGTTATAAATGTCTATGAAGGTTGCAATAGTCTTTCCTGACTGATAAAATGTAAATCTACTGGAAGAAACATCAGTGAATAAAAATCCAGAAGCGTCTTCCAACTGGTTGGACTAGACTAGGATCAGTGCTGTTTTAATAAAGCCGGGAGCACCGTCACTTATCAATATTACTTGTGTATTCACCTACAGTTAACAAACTGTTTTGACAGGATATTCAGGGAATGGAAAAGAAATGGGCAAAACCACTTCCATAATACAGTCTTCTGAATGCCAGACTGCTTTCTACAGTTATCTACATATTGCAGTTTGAAACTGGACCTCATTTATTTCTGTGCAAAATGGATGACAATTGTTAACAAACTGTTTTGTTAAATACAACATCCATTTGAAAGTTGTAACTTCTTCCATGTTATTTGTTATTATTGATACCATAGCAGGAGCTCTGGTGCCCTCCATGAGTACAAAGGCATAAAAACACACAGACATTTTTTTCTCCAAGTACTTAGGCCTTCAAATATCGTTTCACTCAGGAACCATCAGGAAATATCTGACTGTGTAACCTCGTGCCCAAAGACCTTTACCTCAGAGGAGGATACCTGAAGTACTCTCTTCTAAGAGATGCTAAGTCCACTTTATATAAATATGTTTTTTGGAGGGGGAAAATGCGTAAATGATTCTTAAGGAGCAAAAGGAAAGGGAAGTTGCTGGGCTGATTATTAGTTTCTATTATGCAAGTAGTTCCAACTGCTTGTGTCAGAAAATGTGAAAGATGGCTAAATTGTAGAGGCTATATTCAGGTGAAGTCTAAAGGATGGGCCTAACTTTGAGCTCATGAACAGAGCTGTATTAACTCAGGTGAGACTGCTCAATTGCTCAGAGACATACGTGTGAATAAGGTACTTCACCAAATCAAGGCCATTGTGCAAGAAGAATGCAGTGTCAGTGTATAACAGCCATGCTCCCCAGGAAGGAACTTTTTTATGTGAAAAAGAAGTGTTACTACAGAGACTGCGTACGATAGCGCTGCGTGGTGTTCTTTGTTTCAACCCACTAGGGTGCTGTCTTTTCCCATGTTATTATTATTGCATGCTCTGCAGTAATTTAACATCTCAGAAAGCTAATAGTTCTCCTTAAATTGTAGCCTGCATACCATTACTGTTAGTTACAGTAGAGTGCAAAGTCTATTTGCACACTGTACATCACATAATTTTTTTTTTCCTTGCAAATCAAAGAACATCAGTGGAAAAATAGTTTATGCCCAATGTCTCAGAAGTACTGAATCAAGTTCAGCCTCTGAGGTATGCAAAAAAATCTCTTTGCAGTTGTTGGGTGATGCTTCTGCTTATATCAGTAATGAGGTACCAGATATAGTCTATTGCATAAATAGCACCTGAGGTACTTCAAAAAGGTGCAGAGCACAGTCCCTATTGCATCTGCTTTGTGCTACCTCAATAGCGTAGAGAAACTTAAAGCTGCTTTGTGTAACAGTATATACAATGAAGTGTATCTGGTACAACACTGACAGTTTTATACCCCCATCAGAAAATAGAGTTTAATAGGGGAAATGGGCAAAGATGTTATTTTACAGCCTTTTTAGAGCTACTGTAATACAGTTTAGTTGTAAGGGCATGTGTGGAAAGCTATACTATGGACTCCCAAAGGGAGCTTACAGCTCGTTGTACATACACTAGCCGGATCACCCGGCCTGTAATTTGAGGGGGCTCCAGTTGTATGTGTCCGGGCAGTGCAGCAGGGGTTGTGTGCCCCGATGCTTGCTTTGGTTCCTCTGCTAATATTGTCTGACATGGTGTCCTGGGGGGGCCTGCTGGGATGCTGGATATTACCGCACTCTTGAATGGTCAAGCTTCAGTTTTACAAGTCACCAGACAGATGGAAGATTAAGCCAAACGTAACAAGGCCTGCACTTACTTAGCAAAATTAAGAGGAGGTGACATCCTGCTCTACTGCTTTCACAGAGAAGTAACAGAGAAATGAACATAAATTAGAAACTTCTAGGACAAAAGCGAAACTATGGGCTCTATATTGACAGAATCAGGCCATGAACCTGCTCTAAATTTCCATGAAAACTGGAGAGTGTAGAAATGTAACACTGAATGATTATTTGCATTACAGGGTAGGCCTGACATGAACACCAAGCAATCAAGACTGATGGACAGGAGAAGGCTTCAATGACTGCTCAGATCAGTTGCCCTGGTGTTTTAATCTGGGATCAGCACATGAAGAGACATACTTAAATACTATGAACTGTATTTCTGTAGAGCTCTAGAATCGGTGTGATCTATATGCCACTGGTAGTTAAAAAAAAATAAAAAAAAAAAAAAAAAAAAATCTTATATCCTAAGTTTCAGTGGACTTCCAGACATGGACATAGCCTATATTGCAGGCTAATTTGTCAGTTGTATACCGAATATCTTAACTGATTCCTGAGAAAAGATTCCTCTTTTCCTTGAAAAAAAATGCCACGTAGTAGCTTCTCTGGTGAATTATGCTGCCATAGCTAAGCTTCTTCTGGTACCTGTACTTAGTCTGTATTTAGTGTGCATTTATTAGTTTAGTGTGCTGTGGAGGGTTTTTCTGGTTCAAGTTTGCTATACACTGGGGACACTGCTGGTACACTCAGAGCAGTTTCCCTCCTGGTGAAACCAAACCAGAAGAAATACGTGCACGGAGGCAGCCCTCTAACATGCCCCATTGCAATGTTCACACAAGATCCTCCAGCATTTAGCTCCCTGTAAGTGTAATGTGTGCCTGGGACAGGCAAATGGCCTAAATGTCATTGCTAGTAAAGGCATTATGTGGGCACAGGGTCCTAGAGCCAGAACACATGTTGCTAAATCAAAGCCTAGACCTTTCCTCTCTGCTCCACACCATATGGCAATGTGGATATGTCCATGAAGCTTTTTCAAGTTCCTCTGCACTTCAGTTTGCAGTGTAGATTGAGTATGGGAATGGACTGATAGTTACCATCTCTAATCATCGCTGTTATATCACCTCTGCATGCAATAAATAAATGCTTCCTCTTGGGAGGGACATTCGCTTTCCAACCATCCTTTCCTACTCTGCCAGGCTAGACAAATTGGTGGTGAAAAGGAGCCTACCTGTGCTTATTCTCACTGGCTGGTCTCTAATGATTAAGACATGGTGGTTTAGTCTCGAACTCCATTAATGTTTCATATGTGACTGAGCAAGACAACGTGGAGATGTTAACACTAGCAAACAGTGTGGAGCAAAGAGGCAAATCTCCCGAATAAAAATATCTTGATGCTGAGGCCCTAAATTCTTCACCATAGACAACTGTGTACTTATTACTTCAGATTATCCCTAGCTTCATCCCATGGAATGAATGCTCATTTGTGTCTGGAGAACATTAGGTATGCTCCTGGATGTGTCTTGGGGTACTATGTAAAGCTATATAGTCTTTGAAAATACCTCACAGGTGTGGTTGTAACTTGAATTTTTCTCTATAAGAACTTTATTATCCTTGCTGACACTTGATCTGGATGAGAACTGTTGAGTTAGGCAGTCTGTAAATGCACAAAAACTTCCTCATTTGTCCATAGTTTTGAGCACCATGGGGAATGGCAGGATCAGCAGAAGCGGATGGCTAGGACTTGGACTAGCAAGGAGATTGTGAACTGGAGACTTCAGTAACTTAATAAATGTAGCAAATAAATGGAATAACAATCTTGAAATTTTGCTCCTCTCAGACAACATCTCCAATTATCTCAGGTCATGTGTTTTGACAATACTAATAACTGGAAAAATAAAACTGAGGGAGTGAATGTTAAGCCAAATATTTAAAGAAGAATCTAGTAACTTTCCATGTGCATTTTCCTCTCCCACCAAATGTTCCCTATTTTAGCCAGCTTTTGGCAACTCTCAGTTATCAGTACTGGATTACAGAAAATTTAATCCAGTGTGAGTGATCCATCCCAAAATGCACAGTTTTTTCCACAAATAGTGGAAATAGGAATGTCCATACGTCTGTATGTCTTAGGGCAGAACCAGTCCGTCTATTACAGAATAAGATTAATTAGATAAACATTGAATTTGTCCAGGAGAACATTTAATTCTGAGGATGAAGCAAGAGAGACAAAAATGCAACGGGAAAATTCTTGGCTCTCCTAAAGTCAATGGGAGCTTTCAGAGGAGCCAGGACTTCATCCTGTATGTTTTGTTTTTCTTCAGATGTCAGTTACCTGCATACAACATAAATACGATGTGGTCGGAGAAGTGTACAGTGAATGGCTGAAACAGTTAACAAAATCAATAAATGTGGGGAAAGTAGATGAAAACATAAACCAGACTGAGATATTTTTTCCAGACCAAGATTTTTAAGTCTTCTGTATTTTGTCATTTGTTAAACCACAAATAGTTATAAACAGAGCTGCAGTTCAGAGAGTCTTTGTTTCTAACATAAACAAGGTATAGGGCATAGCTCTGTATGTCAGCCAAACATGACTATAAGTTACAAAAATGATATATATGTATAAAAGAAGTGTCAGACCCTAATTGAAAAATTATATTTGGACATGAATAAATATAAGGAACTCACTTAACTCCAGAAATGCAGTAAGTATTTAACAGAAAATAACCCATATTAACACATGCGTTATACTTTATCTGTGAAATTAATTTAGTTCAATATATTAAAACTCAGAAACTGGGGAAGTTTGCATCATTAAGGTATCACTATTCATACTGAAGTTTGTCTGTGCTTGTTGAGAAACCTTATACTTATAAAACCTATACTGAACGTATGCGACTTTTCATTTAACCAGATCTAGGAGCAGAATAGCATACTATATCAAATTGGATTAAATATACAGCAAAGTAATTTTTTTTACCAGACAAGCTTTGCACAGTCATCAAGAGGAATGATATTTTCCATCTAAAATGGCCATATTTCTTAATAACCAGGTCATATTATAAAACCCGAAATCTGTAAAGAACCTATTTAAATAATGATTTTTTCACTTAATTTACTTCTTCCTAAACTAACATTTTCTGAACATCATGAACACTTACTTTCAAGTCATTATTTTAAATTCTTTTACAGTTTGTTATTTAGTTCTAAAAAGAAATAAAGCCCTCAGATAGCCGTGTTGGCCCACGAGCATTTCAGTGCGGCAAGCTCATCCAGCCGCATCCTGGGTCAGGGCAGTCACAGCAGTAAACAATGTTGCAAACTTCCAAAGCCTGCAGAGGTCAGTATAGCGACATCAACAAGAAATTATATAGCTTCACTGAATAGATTAGCAGTCGCAAATATTTATTGTTAAAAATGCAAAAATGATGTGTCGTTCTGACCATTACCACAACGGTGGGACTACTAGGGCATGTGATGATCATTCCTGCTAGTATCATATACTATTGTATGCACTACATTTTTTAAGGATATATTTTTGCATTTGTATTTGTTGATTATAAAAGGGTTAAAAGTATTTTCTTTGAGAGCATTTGAGAAAAGTTGTTGGATGGGCATTATGGAAAACTTCAGCTAGCTCTTCGGAAGCTGTCTTCTCTGAGTTGCCCTGTCAATGACCTCCACTGTGACATTGAAGAAATACCCTCTATGTGGGTGAGAAGTTATTTGCTTCAATAACTCTTCTGCCCCAGACATGTATAAAAAAGAGACTGTAAACATATGCCCTGCGTTTGCTTTGGTGCTGACTGAGCTGACACCATCAAAGTCATTTAGAGCAGAACTTTTAGACGTTTGTAACAAACTAGACCAGGACGAATGATCCAAACAGTAAATGTAAGACTCTGAGCTCAGTGCAGTGAAGTCTCCAGGGCTGAAAGGAAATGACAGATAAATAGTGCTAATCAGGCCCTTGAACACTACCATATTAATTATATTTACCCTATTGGCCAGCTTTTCATGACCTGCTTGCTCACAGCACTAAAAAGTGGTTACCTTAGTGTTTCACTGCACATTCTCAATTGTATATTAAAGAATAGGTAGATGTTCAGACCTGACCTTGGGGCCCGCAGAGAAAGATTTTGAGAGGCACATATTGGGCTTAGACCTATGTGATTTGCTTCCCTCAAAGCACTCCATTTAGGTAGGCAAAAGTAAGTACACAATACCCATCCCATGAAATTTTATTCCCCAGCCCCCCAAAAAAAGCTGTTTATAAATAAAAAAAATTTCTTTCAGAAATCTGAAAATGTTCAAGACCAGCTATTTCTCTCATCAATACACCGTGTGTATTCATGTCTCAGCTGCCCACTATAACATTATTTTGTAAGGTGGACACTAAGATGTTGAAATGGTTCTGTATTCAGGCTGTAAACATTTTTTTTCTCCCCCTGTGGACATTCATATAATGCAAGTCTTCATGTATTTACACCTTTGCAGTTTCTCAAAGGTAAATCTAGATTATTCAAAACTGATTAACTTTAGTAAAAACATCTGAAACAGAGACCATCCTGAATATGAGTGATAGGTCAGACACTCTGCTACTTCTATTTACGCATCTTTACTTGAACTTAAAGAAAATTTCACACAGATCTGTGGCAGTGGTAGGATTACATCTGAACATTCTTGGCCTTAAGAGACCCTTTCTTCCCTTCAGCTCTGAAGTGCATGTGCGTATATCTATGCATATATACAATTACATAGAAATTACATAATGTTAATGCCTGGCATAAGTCCAAGCTAGCAAAGTAAAATGATAAATGATGAAACATGTCTAATTCCACTTAGTTTCTCTGCAAGTCTAAGTTGTTGTACTACTAAAGATTCATGAAATTAGTAGTGCTCACATACATATTAGTTGCTTTCAGGTTTTAGTTATAGTGTTCTGATACACGAGAAAGCTGTGGGTTCAGGTATCCAAAGTGTCAGGAAGATTTAACACAGCCTCATCAACTCCCAATCAAAAACTATCCCTGAGAAGCTGATAAGAGCCAGTTGTAAGAAATTTAATGGGTGGGAGGGAGGTCACAGAGAAAAAGTTTAAATGTATATTAAATTCCAACTTCTACTGAAACAGCTTGTTGCCCATAGCAGCACTAGCATGACACTGAATCAAGTACCTGCTTCATGAGGTTCCTGCAAAACCAAATCTAAGGATTTCTTCCTCTGCCACACTCATAATTATCTTTCTGAGAAAGACAAAGAAATGCAGTTCACGACCTCTCTTCTCATATTATAAGTATTGATATGGGGTGTTTTCCCTGTAATCCATATATTTAACAGAATTGTATTCTGCTACTTAAAAGAAGAGACAAGAATCTGTAAACTACGTGTTAATACTTTAAAAAAAAGAAAAGCTTTTCACATAAGTCAATATATTGAAAGAGTAGAGGAAGCTTAAATAGAACAATTCATAGAATTTTATTTTCAAAATCATGTGACTGTGCTGGAGTAAAAAGCACAAACTTTCCTAAAAAAAACCACAGACTAGCTTCTTTGCCATTCTGTTCATGCATGGTGGATCTCAGACCAGCCAAAGCAAAAGCACAGATAAGGGAATTTCGGTTGGTCTGAACCTGGAATAAAGACCAGTGACTTGAAATTCAAACAAATAATAAGACAGCTAAAGGTGAACATACTATAGCTGGTAATATAGATCTTATCCTCACAACCTTGCTTCTTATTCATGTGTTTTCCCCTGTGCAGAATGGATGCAGGGTGGAGATGAAGAAGATCATCTGAGTAGAAGTGCTTTGTCCTCACTTTGCACAGGCATGCATGACTGTTCCTGGTTCTAATTAATTAAACTCAGTCCTGTAAAACAAATGGGACTTTAAACATTTCTAATTTCAGAAGGCTTGGAATAACTGTGTATGAGACCATCAAAACCTCATTTCCCTATTCATCATCATCACTGTATTTCTCATACCACCAGTGTCTTACACCAAATATAAGAGAACTGATAATTCCTGTCAGAGCTTGTTTTTCAGGTCTTTTCCATTCCCAAAACATTATCAATAATACTGCAATTTTAAAGTCAATCTTTCAGTTTTCCCTTACCTCTTCTCTGAAGCTCAGCATTAATGGGTAGGGGAAAAAATCCTCTAGAAAATGTACAACTCTGTGAGTGCATCTTTATTTCATTTAGAGTAAAGTATATTTACTGAGTCAACAATGAAAGATGGAACTGTTGGTAATCCAGGGCTGTGACAGGTGCACTCAAATGTTTTCAAGAAATATTAGATTCACCATGTTAGTGGCTGCTCACTAATTTCAGTAGTGGAAAATACCAAGTAGCAGAAAAATACCACATTGAATCTTTCCTCAGGGAGTCAGTAGCAGAAATTTCATTGGCTTCAGAAGAGGTGGGATAGGATTAGAACACACTTTCTCCAATTCCCTGGAAAGATCTTCTCTGGTAGAAGACAAATAAACCCAAACTCAGCATATAGCCTTACTTCTTCCTTATGCTTGCCAAAATAATCTCCTCTTCACACCCCTCTCCACTTTTAAGAGAAGTGTGAGAAACTGCCAACAAGGCAAAGTGACAAAAACAACCAAAGGAGTCAATGGGTGCTGTTAATATAACCAATAGTCAAATATATTCAGTATTTCTCAGTCTCTACGTATGCACACACACACAGACACGCACACACAAACTAGTGTGTGACCCCACAGACGTCTGGCTAACTAGAGCTCTTAAAATCAACAACTTGCATGTGCACATGTAGCTATAAGTGTAGCACCCTGGGCTACATAGCAGAAATCATCGTAGTCTAGGTATCTAGATAAAAAAAGGTGTACATTTGCTTCTTGCACTATGCAGAAGATATCCTCATTATATATAATTAGAAAACTTATTTTCCCCCTGTTGCCCTAATTTTTTTTTTTTTCCTCACTTTTAAAATTCTCCAATGGCTTTAATTAGCTTCTCTCTGAAATCACCAACCAGGTGAAATTAGAGCACTTTTTATGTTTAAAAAATGTAGTTAGATTTTTTCAAACTTTTTTCTTTTTTTTTCTGAGTTTTATTCCCTGAGGCCAAATCCTCCTTGTTCTTACTCATGAGGGTAGTGCTGTGCACTTCAGTGAGGAAGCTTTCCAGAGGAAGACAGATTTTGGCCCTAGTGGGATGTACCAAAGCTCTTCTAAATATAGATATAAGCTGCATGAGACAAATCCTCACTGAACGAAATCAGTGGTGTTTTTCTTAAGTCAATGAAGCTAATTCATTTACAGCAATTGAAGATTTTTCCATGCACTTTCAGATTTCGCAAGTCTTCACCAAATATTTATCACCTGAAATGCTGTACTTTTTGCTAACAATGTTTCTATTCCTTCATTTAAAAACTCATCATTATACAATCAATACCAGTGACTCAGTCTCTGCTACTATGACAGGAGCAAATTTTACCTAAGAGAAATCTTTTGTGTGGTCTACATGACATAACATATCCTTAAATGTCTCATTGTTAATTAAGAAATTAAGAAACAAACCATTTAAGAGATATGATAAAAGATATGATTAGCTGTAAAATAATAGAGCTCTGGGCTTTAAAACGTTCTACTGGAGCTCTGGAGCTAGAGACAGTCATGGTCTTGTGATATTTCAGTGACAATTTCTATTTTAAGTGTCAAAAACAACTCTGCTATCTGGAGCAAGTAGTGTAGTATTCTCTCCTTTTAATATTCTAATCGTGAGGTGTAAAGTGAAATGGTTGCACAGTGTAATGGTGGTAAAGAAGCTGAGTGTCAATGAGACGGGAAAGGTGACAGACACGGAATGAGTCCCCAAGGTGCTCTCCAAGTGCATTGGATAAAGATTCCCCTGGGAAATTTTTCTCATTAGTTCTCAGACACAGTTCAGTAATTCAATAGCACCAGGTTACCATTAGTCACAAGACCAAAATATGTTACTTTCCATGCTTTTGCTCCTTGATTTGTATATGTCATTTTAAGAGCAAAAATTATGAGATTGTCTATCATTCAAAGTAAGTTCGTATGTTGTTTACATACCTGAGTTTGATCCGTGACAAGAAGACTCTGACAATACTATTACAAAAAGGCATACAAATTAAATAGAAAACAGACACTTTTTTGATATTTGAAACTGCATTAATGAAAGATTGCATTGTACATATGCGAGAGACATTATAGATTGATTTTCTACATTAATACCCGAAAAATTAATTATAGTTTGAGAAGCAAACCTAAAATTATCAACAAGTAAAAAGTCAAAAAATTGGATTATTTCTGTGGATATTACCAGGTTAAAATAATTTTTCTGTGCTTGAAGATGAAATGTGTATATATTCAGTTAATATGATGGGGAAAAGTAGCTAAAAACTTTGATGGTTAGCTAATTTTATATGTAATTACTCTGTGAAAATGTTAAACTGAATAGGTTATTCTCGACATTTTTTTTTTCTATGCAATAAAAAATGTACTTACTTCTATGCTATCAAAGTTAACTGCACTCCCACTCAGCACTCGAAGGGATAATGGTTGGAGGTGTTGTCTCTCTCATTACCCACCAGGGTGAAAAGAAAGGAGTATCCATCCCCAATGGTCATTAAAATCCTTGTTGTTATATTAAAAAGTAGTCATGATGAAATCTGAAATACAAGAAAATTAGACACACAAGCATAACAAGTTATTATATGTTTTACTTCTGTAAACAGGGTATTAGTTTGTCTTTTTATGTATCAATGCATGTGCTCAGGAATGTTCCAATTTAGTTTTCATTTCTTATTAATGTATTTAGCACTCATCACTGCACCTTGCACTCATATTTAAGAGACAGCAACTACAGATAATTACTCTGCCTAAAGTAGTTCAGGAAAGTACAGACATTTCAGCTTTTTTTTTTTTTTTTAAGAGAAAAAGAAAAAACGAAGAAGAAGGATGCATTCTCTGGAAGATTTTTTATTTTACTTGAATTTGTTTTATGGAGTGTGGGGCTTTTTTTTTATGAATAGTGTACAACATTTAGTGTGACAAACAAAAAATGTTTGCATAGAATTATCTGTCTTGAACAAAAAATATTGAAACCTGTCAGTCAATAGGTGCTTCATTTTTGACCATCAGCCTGATGAGAGCTTGATCTTTTATTGCAGTCAGATCAAAATTGTGTACCTGAGATGTACATTTAGCTTACAAAATCAATTTATTAGTAGAATTCCTTAACAAGAGGAATTATATCCCCGACAAAGTTATGCCTTGTGCTGTAAATAGGACTCACTGTTTCACAACTAGATTCTGGTATGCTTACCATTGTACTGCAAAAAGGCCATAAGTTAAGTGCTGTGGTATCTGTGCCAAATAAATCATCAAGAGCCAATTCCTATTAATCTTACTCATGTATGTTATTGCGCTGAAGCTGAATGTTTTACTCCCATGATTAAGGCGAGAGTGGTTCTTCAGTTTTCTAGAAGTGTGAACTCACATGTATCATGTCTATTGTTTTCTCCAGAGCTGTGCACTGCAGTATCCAAATGAAGCTCTTTTAATTGAAAATGTTTCTATAACTCTTTAACACTGAGCCATTTCCAATCTAATGATCAGGCTCCAAATAAATAGACCAAATAGTTACATTATTGTGTGCTATACACAAGCTCATCATTGACTTATGAATTGTAAATATTTATAAGTGGCTCATATTAAAGTAGTTGTCATCTGCAGCTACAGTACTTCACCTTCTGTCACTCCCAGGTATCAAGGGGGCTGATTCAATCACTCTCTTGTCAGCCTACCTTTCTTCTCCTGAATACCCAAATCCCTAAACACAACAAAATATAAATGAATGAAAAGTGCTAATGATGCATCATTACCAAGAGGTATCAAGTTTTTTAAGGTCCTTTGCTGACTAAATTTTAAATTAGCACAATTATTCAGAGCATTCCCCAAGGCACCATTCATTATGCCTAGCTGCTGAGCTGAGGCACACTGCAAACGAAATATATATTACTGTCCACATGTCTGTCTGCCTTCCTAAAGTAGGAACACAAGTAATATCTCCTTGAAATGGCAAAACTCAGGACTCATCATATAAAATGTTTTCTGTACTGAAAGAAATACAAGTGTGCATGTACTTTAGCACTGATTATATTACTGCATTTTTATTATTGCTGTTACCTAAAATGTATTTATTACCCCCAAAGATCCTCAATAACATGGACAGACACTTAGAGACTATTTTATTTAAACTAGTGTTTCATCTACTTCCTAACACAGCAATTTAATCTCAAGTGAAATGCAAAGTCTGCTGGATCTGGGAGCTAGAAAATCTCTGATCCTACCTAAGCCTTGCAGAAGCTTGCACTGCACAGTGGATTCATTTCTCTTTTGGCCCTGTGTTCAGCAAATATGTATGAGTGGACACTTCCCTGACTAAAAGTATTGGGCAGCCAGGATACCAGATCTTTTACAGTACTCAAGAGTAATGACCTGTGTTACATCTACTTTGTACATCAAAATTTGTCAAAATTTACTTTTTTTTTTTCCATACAGTAAATGAAGAGTCTGAACCCTTTGCTCATATTAAATATCCTAATATTTAACAGTTCTTTGAAAGATAAGAAAGGTAACATTGACATGACAGATCCCTGAACTGTCCATAAAGTAGGTCAATTCAATTCACCTGGTAACATATATACTTTTATTCCCCATAAAACACTGGCTGTATTTTTTAGAAGAATAACAAAGCAAGCAGTTCTTACACCCACATTCCAAGTTAGTAAGAAAAGAGGAAAAATCTGTGAGTGCCTACATGCAAGTGATACACACATGGCCTCACCAAACTGTTAAGGTGACAGATCTTCTGGTAAAACCCAGTGCACATTTGCCCTTGCACAGATGGAAATGGGTATATCCATAAGAGAAAATCATTTCTGTATGTACCTAGCTGTGAAGTTCTGAGCTGCTTTTTCAGCCCAATGACATCACCGCACACAAGCCGGGCCTCACCACACAGATGTGCTTTCATGTGCAGTGATATCACTTTCACTAAAACACTAAAGGCATGACTTTCAAGCAGTTTTAAAATTCAGATCAGTTCTGCTCATATTTAATCTAGACATGTTGGTTTAACACCAAGCCAAGCCAGACCTTTTAATGTTCAGTGGCCATGATATAAAATTCTTCACTGTGTTGCACCAATAAATTCAGAAGTGCAGTGTAATTTGCTGGAGTCACTGTGACTGTTGTGAAATTCAAGCAAGAGTTTAAAGCAACCCATCTTTACATTCCTTACTGCAGTACTTCAGCTTTTTGGACAACTTTTTTTTTTTCTTTTTCTTTTTCTTTCTTTTTTATTTTTTTTTTCCCCCTTGAACAAGTAAACACAAAGACAGAATAACTCACTCCTGCTTGTTTTGGTCAGGTTAAAATGAGATTAAAAGTAGGCTGCAAAATGGGATTGGACTCTTTCTGAATTAGGAACAGTTTCACTGTGGAGTTATTTAGGAGTTGTTTAAAACAAACAATGAAAAGAAAGTGCCACTTGACACTGACAGCAAGTATCTCTGTTCATTTTGCATTGTCAATAGCTCCAGTGGTAGCACTATTCTTTTGACAGCTAAAAGCAGATGTGTGGGTTAAGTATGGGAGCAATTCAAATGTCCATAGTAAACTGCAGGGGGGCAGAGAGAGCTCAGAGAGCAGCAGCTTTAAAGTAATTGACTAATACAGTAAGGATATTAAAGTCATTTAGTGCCAAAAGGGAACACACTGATCCTTGACCCTGAGCCACTTTGGAGTAATCTAGTATTCAATCCAGCGTGTAATGACTGCCAGGCCTGTCAATCCTCCGGGCTCTCCAGTCAAATGCCTGTGGCTACTATTGGCTTATGGTAAAAGGACAAAAATGCAAGGAAATGCCTCTCAATCAGGCTATGATGTGATAATGTTATTGCTCCAATGTATTCTATATTGTCCCTGCATAGTTTAATCTGTTGAGATCCATGTCAAAAATTGCCCTTGTTCCCCAGAGGTCTTTACTCAACCTTTTAGTAATACAAGTGGATTTGAAAGGAGAGGGGTAACTCACTTGATGAATTGTTTCCAGTTAATATAAAAAATAAGAGGTCAACTGTGGCTTAAAGGCTAACCGTGGAAGGTATAAATTAGAATAAGTGTGCTAGTAATCTGATTAGTAAAGCTTTGCTCTTCATTTACCCTAGTGGGTAAAATATTTTGCAATAAATAATATTGACACAGAAATTTATTTACGTGAGTGACACAATTTCTACTAAGTTTATCTGCTGAGAGGACTTTCAGCTGGGAAGCAATACAAAGAAAAGGTTC
The DNA here is from genome assembly GCA_013399475.1 of Chauna torquata. Classification (NCBI taxonomy): domain Eukaryota; kingdom Metazoa; phylum Chordata; class Aves; order Anseriformes; family Anhimidae; genus Chauna; species Chauna torquata. Next base: position 195,799 of record VXAL01016217.1, on the reverse strand, counting down.
ACTTGCTTCTGTCTCTTCTTGTCCTTAAAACTTCTGCAGCTACTGGGAATCTTGTATTTTAAATTAGGCACCTCACATTTGAAAAATATAATTATTGCTACAGGCTGAGTAGTCCACTTGAGCTTGAGAGAAGGAAATTGCCATTTTTTGTTATTTTGAATTTGCTAATTAAAACAGGGAAAACTGACCCACATAGATTCTCTAAAGTTAAAAAGTCAAAACGGGATAATAATTATGCAAATTTCAATGCATTACTGTAAAAAGGATCTTTATATTTCATTCACAATCTCCACTATTTGCCGACCCCACTTTCCAGGTGCTGAACATAAACTTAGGAAAGGGAGGATCTCAGGTGATAGTGATGCTCCCATTATTTTTAGAGAATGCAAAGGTTATATAACAGGCACTTTGCCTAATTTTGTTCTGTATGATTCCACAAAGCTCTCCACAAGGATGATGCAGTACAAAAAGGAAAGAAAGAGAGAACATCTCCTGAGAAATATCTTGCTTATAACTTTGAAATTACTTCAGTGTCAAAAACAAATGCCTTTCTCCAAATTTCTACATGTCCTCTCTCAGTTCAGTGCCCCAAAGTCATTATTCAATGTAAGGCTGTATTTATAAAACCAATTTCCAGCTTGTACATACCCTTTACACCTGAAAAATTATGATTTTGTGGACAGTTTTAGAGGATGACTTGGAGATAGAGGAAAACAGTCCTTTTGTGCTCACTGAATTCCCTGGCCGTGGCACTGGAAGCACATGTGATGCAAACTGTGATCCCGCCAGGAGGCAGCTGCTTGTGTTCCAGTGGACCTCATCCCAGGCAGTTTTATCACAAGCTGGTGTTTTCACAGAAATGAAATAAAATAATAGTCTACAAGCAAGCTAACCTGAAGCATGATATGACAAAATTCTAATGTTATTGCCCTGTAATTAGTGAACGTTAGTGCTACATTAATGGCTATAGCCTACAGTTTGGCAAAGCAGGCACTCCTCCCCAAAAATGGGGGTTCACAGGAGCAAGTTCCTTCTTTTCTTGAGGAGCTCTTGATATGACAGTGACAGAACAAAGGACTGGGCTAGGCTCTAAAGTCCTTACCCACCACCATGTTCCCATCTCTGAGCACTCACCCACACCACTTCTCCCAGATGGTGCTGTCTTTCTCCTTCTTAAGTGATGGTATCTACTTCGGTGTGGGCACCAGAGGAGTACTTCATCTGGGATAAATTCAGCCCAGTGATTAAATGAGTCTGGTTGATTTAAATGAACCTCACTCTTTAACACTCTCCAAAAGACATGGAAGTGACTGATAAAACCAAATCCCCACATTTAGGTCATGCCTGGGGTGAGCAAGGCTTGTTCCAGTACCACCAGCAGCCCACAGAGCTCAAGCCCTCCTGCCTCATGGGCAGTGATTCAGATCATTACTGACTACACTGGTGAACCCAAAGACTCGTTCCCAACTCAGCAGGGCAGGCGGTGCCATAGCAGCACCGACCAGTTGGTGTGGAAGATGCTTGGACCCAACGCTCAGCCCCCATGAGGGAAGGGTGCACACAGTCACCATTATCCAAATAGAAATCTGTGGCCCTGTCCTTTCCAGGTTCAGCCTACTCCTGCTGTGTCAGCAGCAGTTACAGCACACAACACAGGGCACAGATTAACAGGGGACCAAAGAGACCTTACTGTCCCCTGACATAAGTGCAGGACAGTCATTTGTGCCATGACACTCACTGCTTGGCAGCTGCCTCCCTCTCACCCTCCTCTTCCCCTCTACCACACCCATAAGGGCTGGTACTTGTCATTCTTCCATCCTCACCTAGAGTGACATTTTCCCTTTCTTCATCGCTGTTGGAGGGAGCGGAAGTGGGAGACACTTCCACAGCTCCTCAGGCTGAATAGGGATTGAGAAGATCCACTTCCTTTGTGTTGTTTCAGGAGGATATCAAGGTAGCAGTAATCAAGTTTTCATGATCCCTCCTCTCTTTTGCCCTCCAAATTTACTGTGTCTGGTTTCAATGTGGGAAACTCATTTTAAAAAGGGTGAAGTAGTGGGGATGGAGAAGGAAATGCTTATCTGAAAAAATGCTGAGAACCTTTGCTATAATGTACGCAGAGTAAATATTAGTCAGGTATGAAACTCCCTTTATTTATTTATTTATTTTTTAAAGAGAGAACTGTGTTCTTGTGCCTTTTTTTTCCCTTTTTTTTTTTTTTTTTTCCACTGACGTCTCATCATCATGGCACAAATTCATTGACCATTTCCCTGTCACTTAAGGAGCCTGAAGCATCTGGAAGTTGCTCAGAATGATGATCTTCAGAGCTTCAGAGATATGCTTTTAAATTGCAAGAAGAGAGGAAAAAAACTTTTAGAAAATGCAAGAAAATACCTGCTGTTCCTTAACCTACTTGAAACCCGAAATGCCTTAGAGGTAACAGGTCAGGCATTGCTGAGACGCCCACAAAACTTTTCAAAATGCAGGTATCTCATCTCTAATACATCTCTCTTTGTGTCTGTTCCAGGATGATTGTGCTTTTATTTAAATTCCAGACTTTAAGTGCAAGTCTAAAAGCCACCTGGACCCCTAAGGGTCTGGATGTTTTTTAAGTGAATCTATACTCATACCCCCTGCTGTCTCCCTCTTATTAAATTAGTGTCATTTTGCAGCCTATGAGAAGAGAAAGCTTTTCTTTTGCACTCCTCTTTTAGGAGTATTTGAAACCATTAGTAGCATTTTGTAAACATATTTTGAGATGATAGTGCAATCTTTTCAAAGTGGGGCTTCAAACACAGACTTGCACTCACACAAATGCATGCATGCATGCATTCCACTTTTATGACTTTGGAATAAAAATGCAAATGAATTTATTAGCTTAAGCATGGCACCAAATAGAAATTTATGCACATACATTTAAAAAACAGACCCCTTGAAAATAAAGCAGTTGCAGCCTATTAATTTTCTTCTTTGACAGTTTTTAAAATTCCCCTAAAAAAATGAAACAGCATGAATACTGTCAATATATCACAACAGCCACATTAGGTTTTGTGATATACATCATAATATAAAGAGCACTATTAGAGCACAACCTGGGAACCATTAAATCATTCTAAATCACTGTTACATTCCATTAGTGTCAATGGTGAAACCACATAATAGGCTTTATTACAAACTTCACCTTGGTAGGCCATTGTCTCTAATAACCACTTCTCTATGATGTGGTATCATACCCAGAAATCCACGGAGATAATAAAGGCTCCCTTATTTCTTTTTTATTGGATGGGTAAAGTTAAATTTAGCTGTAAGTA